>CM021106.1:2171856-2340626 GCA_007115665.2 Sequoiadendron giganteum | reverse complement strand
AGGGAAGGAGGGAGATAGGAGAGGTAGGTAGAGAGAGGTAAGGTGTAAGGAATAGAGAGATGGAAAGGCAGGGTGGGAGAGGTAGAGAGAGAGGTAATGTGTGTGTGAGAGAGAGAGAGAGATTGGAGGGGAGGGATAGGTAGAGAGAGGGAGATATATGGTGGGAGGGATAGAGGGAAGGAGAGAGAGGGAAGGATCGAGCAAGTGATAAAGGGATGGGTGGGTGGAGAGAGAGGTATGGGTGGAGGGATGGAGGGAGAGGGGATATAAAGAGAAGTAGAGAGGGATGGAGGTAGGTAGGGATATAGAGAGAAGTAGAGGGGGAAGGGTTTGAGAGAGAGGTAGAGAGAGAGAGGGAGGAAGGAGGGATAAAGGGAGGGAGAGGAAGGTTAGGAGGGATGGTGGGAGAGGAGAGATAGAGAGAATTAGAGATGGGTGGGGAGAGGGAGAGGTAGTGAGGTAGTGTGGGAGGGATAGAGGGAGAGAGAGGGAATGAAGGAGATAGGGAGAGACATGTAGAGAGATGTAAGGTGGAAGGAATAGATGGAAAGGTAGGTAGAGAGAGTGAGGGGAGATAAAGAGTAGAGAGGGAAAGGGAGAGAGAGGTAGAGAGGGGGGAATTTGGGAAGGAGGGAGAAGTAGGGTCGAAGGGATTAAGGAAAAGGTAGGTAGAGGGAGAGGGTGAGTGGAGATAGACAAAGGGAGGCAAGGAGACAGAGGGAAGAAAGGAGGGAGGGAGGGGTAGGTAGAGAGAGGTAAGGTGCGAGGAATAGAGAGAGAGGTAGGGTGGGAGAGGTACAAAGGGAGAGGTAGTGTATGAGAGAGAGAGGGGGGAGGGGGAGGTAGGGTAGTATGGATAGAGGGAGGGAGACAGAGAAGGAAGGAGGGAGCGAGGGATAAAGGGAGGGGTAGGTAAAGAGAGGTATGATTGGAGGGATGGAGGGAGATGGGATATAGAGAGAAGTATAGAGAGATGAAGGTAGGGAGGGGATATAGAGAGAAGTAGAGGGGGTATAAGAGAGAGGTAGAGAGAGGGATGAAGGTGGGAGGGAGGGAGAAGTAGGTAGAAAGGTAGGGTGGGATAGATTGAGTGAAATGTAGGTAGAGAGTGAGATGGTGAGTGGAGATGGACAAAAGTAGAAAAGGTGAGAGAGAGGGAGAAAGAGAGATGTATATATTTCTCTCAGTTCCTCGTAGTCTTATTACAATAAGTATGATATTTAAGACTCCCTTGCAGTAATCCATCAAATATTTTCTATAATATATTATATTATTATATATAATATTATATTTATATAATATAATATATAACATTTATATTAAATATAATGTATATTACATTAATATTAATATTTCCTAATATATATTAATTTATTATATATTATATTTTATATATTAATATTTTAAATATATAGAAATATTTATATTAATATTAATATTAAATAACATGTTAAATTTTAATCTATAGTGAACCCAAAAAAATCATTCTAAGTAAAAGAAACGGATATCTATTTCTTAACTTTAAGAAACAAATATTTGTTTCTTAAAGTTAAAAATGGATATCCATTTGTATTTGAATATCCGATTTTTTATTTTTTTTTACCTCGATTATTGCCTCAAGATTGCTTTGGGATTTGGCTTGGGGGTGTCCAACCTAAAAATTCAACTGCCCCAACGTGTTTAGAGGGGTTGCAAACTTGCAATGGTTTTTCAAACTTCACCCTTCGTGCTGATGACTTTTTTTCATCTAAATTTGATGAAATGAAAAGGGTTTATATAGTAAATTCTCAACATTCTACCAATATAAGGTATGCTTTATTTTGAATTTAACAGATAATTATTATTGATTTTCTACATACACTATGTGCAAAGTCCTAATTGATAGGTTGATTGAAAAATATGTATAACTTTTAAACGGTTAAACGTTTTTTGAATCTGAAAGATGTGTCAAACTTTATGTTTCACAAACTATAGTTTTAAAAAAAATGAATTTCATAAATTTTTGACCAAGTTAGGGTGGTCAGATAAGTGGTTTTTAATATTTTAAAAAATTCCTACTAGAAAATTCACAACTAATTATTTACTTACAAAAAAATATGTGTCACATTCTTGCATGTAGACTCTACTTATATTGAAAGATTTGAAAAAATATATTTATTTTTTCTCATACTTAGGGTGGCGAGATAATCACATGCTTTTTTTTCCAGAATTTAAAGTACTGCTGCATTGAAATCTCAAACTTTCACCAAATCAAATTACGTTTTTTTTCCAAAAAAGGCCTAGTAGCATACAAAGTACATTCAATTTGCTACAAATTCTATTTCTATATATTTTCAAAAATATGTTAATAACCTATTAAAATTCTTATGTGAAGTTGCTTAATTCTTTTTTTTTGTATTTTCATTGCCACTTAAGGGCCCTGTTTGGCCCATCATGATCCTGCACTATCCCAAGTATACATCACTATAGTAAACTTCTTGAAAATCCATAAAAAAGTCATTGACATGGTCTCAAGGATCCCATTTTTCTTTGTATTAAAAACTTCAAACACCCAATTTATCTCCCAAGGGGGCATATAGCATCATCAATTTGATCAAAGTCAAGAGCAAATTTTCTTTATCCGAATTTTTCTTCGAAGCAATGTGTAAAACACATCACTTCAAAGAGGGGAAAAATGTATACATCTAAAAATGGTCACATTATATTGAGTCTGGTAATTAATTAAATACGAGTTGTTTAATTAATCTTCTAATTCCATCTACATATAAATAAATTTAATTATTTATTTATATTGCTCATTTTCTAATTCTTCTATTTTAATTAAATAAATAAGTTTATTTAATTATTATCATTTTCTATTTTCCTCTTAATTAATAAAATGAATTTTATAATTTATTTAAATTAATATCTTATTGCTTTAAATTTGAATTTTTTATTCAAATAAAGTAATGTTCTACTAACTCCATAACCTTCATCATTTCTTTAAATTTCTATTTCACATATAATTAAATATTCCAAATATTTAATTAGAAATTTCTTATTCACTTTTCACACATAATTAAGTATTCTAAATATTTAATTATGGAAGCTTCAAAATCCACATATCACATATAATTAAATTATTTAATTATTTAATTATGGAATTATCCTCAACTACCAACTAACTTCTCATAACTAAAAATGACAAATGGCTACTTTCCTTCATTTTTTAATGGAGAAGGTTTTGTAGGAGGAAACATCTTCCCTCTTTTTCTCTAGCTTCCATCTTTCTCTCCAAATTCTCGATCTTCCACCGTTCATCTTACCAGGCTCGATTTCAACCATTGATCTTTTCCAACTAAGCTTTTGCCTTCAAAATTCTATAAATAAGACATCTTTGTGCTTTGAAAATCATCTAGTTGCATAGTGTGAGAATTATAGTTGCATTATCAATCATTTGGCAATTTCAATATCCTAGATTTCTTGAGCATATCATAGCATCTTAGCTTTATCATTTTAGCATAAACAATCATGGTAGAATAGCTTGCATAATCTGTTCTTATTTTAATTATCTTAGTTTCATTATCTTACATCAATTTAGCATAGGAATGCATTTTGCATATCATCTCATTCTCTAGGTTGTAATTTTGTTGAGCTTCTGCTTACATAATCTAAGAGCAAGCAGCTTAAAATGAATCCTTGGAGATAGAGGACAATGGGATGACTTTGAAGAATCTCTTGAGTTTGGAGTTTGTTTATCTTTAAATTAGATTCTTTGATACAATGTTTCATTGGTGTGTTTGTTTAACTTAATAGTTGTTTCCACATATTTAAACACATTTTTGGCACTCACCGTGGGGACCTTGCCCCGTTTTTAATATTTTATTGCAGGTTTTTTGGCAGGTTACAAATTGGACTCGCAATTTAGTGCATACGAGACCCGTTTTAGTGCATACATTGAACAATTTAGTGCATACGAGGCCTATTTCAGCACATAACTACTTTGTTTTAGCGCATTCTTGTGTTCTTTTGGTGCATAGCTTCTCTATTCTAGTATATTTATGTGTTTCTTTCAGCGCATACATGCTCTATTCTATCACATTTATGTGTTCTTCTAGTGTATTCATGAGACTGTAATTTTTAATCCTGATTCTGACACATCCGTGGACAAAGGTTAATATTTATGCATAACGTTAAAATGAAGCAATCCTAGGGTAGTCACCAAATAGTTGATATATCTTGGATAAAATAAATCCCATGTATTTTGTGAAGCAACATCTTCACCTAGCTTAGCAAATTGTTATTTGGGATTAAAATTGAACATCATTGTTTGTTGTGTTTGTCAGGTGATAGGCCTATGCTCTCCCCTTAACTGGGTGATCAAAATGCCAAACTCATCTTTTAAATTCATGCACTTTATGCTTTGTTAAAACCCTTAGTAGTCCTACTCTTGTGGGAAAAATTACTCACCCAAGAGGAATGACCTAAGTGGGAACCCCTAAAGCCAAGGATTCCAACCCACTATAATCAAAAGCAAGTTGTTGATAAAAATCCACTCGATGGTACTGTGCAAGATAACCATCCCTAAAGCCTTTGTTCTAAAGGTTGGGAGGTCTCTTCAGGGAGTTTATCATTTTCCACACTAAACGAAAGCCCTTATAATGAACCTTAGTTTAGAAGCTTTCCGACTCAGTAGCCAAACATTATAATACTCACAATGCAAGGGAAGGGAAGAATTTGCCCCCAAGATACCCACCATATAATTTCCAAGGACCATTTTCTCAAGGGATCAAGAAATCTAACTTTGAGTACACACCTAGAAAAGACAAAAACACGGGTGCCCTTTAGGGGGTGACATGGTTCTGTGAGTCGACGCAATTTTCAGATGTGGGTTGTGATGATTATAATGACCTTTTTGACCGTTAAGAGTGAGTCTACTTGAAATGTTTATTTTGTTCAAATACCCATGGAAATTTTAGAGAACATACACTTATTGTTTAGATTCTAGGACTTTAAAAAAAACTATCTTCCTACTGCATGTTGTGTTTTTCAAACAATAATTCAGATAAGATCATCCATTCAGTAAACTGTCAAAAACATATATGTTCAGTGCATTGACTTGATCTCTTAGTGCATTGAATTACTGTTCTAGCACATCCATGCAATAGTCTAGCACATCCATGCAATAGTCTAGTGCATCTGCAACAGTCTAGCGCATCCATGCAACCGTCTAGCGCATTCATGCAACAATCTAGTGCATTGATCTAATCTTTTAGTGCATACATTGAACAATCTAGCACATTCCTAGCATAGAGTAGCGCATCTATTTTTCTGAACCAAAACGGTCTTCTGACACAATCTACCACCAACAATCCTTTAAAAAACACTGATACTTATCTTTTCTATGCTTGGGGACTAGAAATATACAACATTTTTAAAGAAATCCCTTGGGAAAAGAATCAAGAAACCAAATAGATAGCTTAGCTACAAAAATCTCTTGAAAAGGAGACACTTTTCATACCAAAGTAGGAAATTCTTTCTTGAGCTTTCATCCATAGATATCATGACTTTGCTAGGGGATTTAATGATGATTTTGCTTTAGAGCCTTTATCTTCACAAGCTTATTATCAATGAAGAGCTCTTTTGCAAAGGCATAATCATAGTCAACCCATTCGTCGTTCTTATATTCCAAAACCAGCAATTCAATATTCCAACCATCTAAATCAGTTGTTGCAATAGGAAAACCTGGAAACATGAGGCTTTTGAAAAATCCTCGTTTTTCAAACTAAGATAAAAACATCATAAAGTGCATCAATTTCTGATTTTTAGTTTAATTCCCAAATCAGGATCTATCATCCTTCATCCAGGGAATCACAATCTGAAAATTAGAAATTCCTTAGTCATATCAATAGGGTCCATCACCCTATTCAGCTAAGGCATCCAAAAAATTGCACTCCCATTTTGTGACCAAAGTTAGTAAAAATTTGATAAAAGAATATGCCTATTTTTACAAGGTCCCAAAAACAAAGAGAAGAAGATGAAAGAGAGAACCCACTTTGCAAAATGGGTGATAGGGAATAAAATCCTTTTCATAGGCTTCATCCAAATGGAAATAATTCAAATGAAGAAATAATCAAGGAAATGCTTAAAGAAGCTTGTTATGCATTGCATAACCACCCCATCTTTTGCCTTGGTCAAAATGGGTCCCCCTTTTATGTTTTTGTCCTAGGTTGTTTCTCAAAAAAGTTTGGAGTTTGTTTTCTCCAACACTTTTTTTTTCTTTTGTTGTTCTGCCGAAACCGGAACCGGAACGGAATCAAGTTTGAAATTATTTTTTTGAGGATTCCATTCTGATCCCAATCCCGGTTGTCTTTTCTTTTGTCTTTTAGGTTTGTCTTTGTCAAAGCCAGAGCCGGAGAGGATGTTAATTCTGAGTTTTATTCATAAGTCTCGAATTTGTTCCCATTTCACCTCCGCCTCCGCCTTTTGGTTTGTTCGTTTGGACTTAAGATCGGTGATGGGTTTTCTTGTTTCGATCTTCATGTTTTTATTAGCTTTTCATTTCTTCTTTCTTCTCTGTTGGCGGAACCGGAACCGGAAACAAACTCAAAACTTGGACAAAGTTTCTGAATCAACTTCCATTCCCGTTATGATCTCGTCGTTTTATTTCGTTGTTTGACTTTACTTTAGTCGCACGGCAAGAATGTGCCAGTTCCCTCTGTGGTTTTGATTCTGATCTACCACATTTATGGCATTAATTATAGGTGCCATACACATATGAAGTTGCATTTTTAACCTTAATTAACGATTAATGGATGTTATCATCACTGTTTAAAGATTAAGGACGAACCAGAGCTGGGGTGGAACATTTGTGCGCATGATTCGATCAAGAGTGAGATAGTTGTGCATGGATTCACATCAGAGGGCTAGCCTATTTGATTCCATTTGGAGGTAGGGTTTTTTTTCTTCCTTTCGTTTGTTTTGCATTTTGTTCTATTCACTCGTTTGTTGTTCGTATGGATTTGTGACTCTTGGTTTTCTTTCGAGTTCATGTTGTTCATTTTTTTCATATTCTCTTTGTTTTGTTTTCTAGTTTTTGTTTTGTCTTTTTAAGTTTTTGGCTTTTCTTATTTGTTTGTTTATGTCATGGTCATTTTCATGTTTTAGTCATGATCATACCATGATGCCCTGGTTTTCGGACATGAATTATTTGCTACTCTACATTTATGGGGTTCATTGATTTACTGTTTTTCTTGTGGGTTCTATTACAAATCGACTTGATTAGTTTTTGAATAGGGTTAAGTTTGTGCCCTAATTATTTGAAGTCAAGGGTTTATAAATTAGGGTTTTGGCGTGTTTCTATTTAATTGAAAATGATTCCCTAGTTGTTACAATTTTTGCTTGGTCATATGGGGATGCTCTCGTGCGATTATTTTTAAGCCCCCCCTTGATTTTTCATGACCTATTCTTTAGGTTATGATGTCATCCATTATCCTTTTAAAGTTGCAAGTGACATCATGATTATTTTGAATAGAGTCAGAATCAGAATCAGAATCAATTCCAATATTGAACCTTGATTTGTAATAAGTATCAATTACCATTTTCATCTTGTCTTCGATCCCACTTCCAATAAGAAATGGGCTTTTCAAAATGTTGTTAACACTAGCAGAACCGGAACCGAAATTGGACATAAATTTGAAATTTCTTCATGGTACCAAATTGGTTTCCATTCCAATTCCGATTTCGGTTGTCATCCCGATTTCGACTCCGATCCTGCTATATGGTTTATTGCAAACTCAATGCCTATTCTAGTCCCGACCTCGATAGTGTTTTTAAAGGAGACTTTTTAGAATGTCTTTTTCTTGGTTCCACCTCTGGTATGTATGGAAGGTTAAGATCTCTAATCATGTTTTTTTTATAGTTCTTATAGATCTATTTTGGATTTTTTATTGCAGGAAACTAAAAGATGTCTGGAGCATCAAGAGAATCTTCTCAAAGGAGTCAACCTGCAGAAATTTTAAAGGTAGAAACTAAGTCTACAAAGGTTAAACCTGAACAGCTCCCTTATACCTTGAGGTATAATCATCAGGGTCCTATTGTCACTTCTAGCAAGGTGGAATTTGATTGGGCTGATATAACTGAATCAATTATGGGTCCATTTAATTATGAGGAGTTTTAATCGGAGACATTTGTTGAGGATGTGTTAGGGAGAACTGAAAGGATAGTTGAGTCTGGTTTGGCTCACATTATTGTGTTTCCTCTATCAATCCAATGCCTTAAACTGGTAATGATAATAGTTGGAGCTTACAATCTGGCCACTAGACAATGTGTGGATTCACAAAGCAATGTGATCATGACTTGACTCCTCAAATGTTTCAATATATGTTTAGTGGACCTAATCCAAAGAATCTTGGACAGCTTAATGAGGCAAAAGCTTTAGAAATATACAACAATCACAAGGAGACCAATAAGGCTCATTTAAACAAGAAATGATTAAGAACGGAGAAGAAGTCTCTAACAAAGCTCTCAGATCAGCCAAAAAGGGCAGAGTTCTACAAAGAGGTGGTAGATATTATAATGATGTTATCTAGAGTCTTTGGGAAGAGCTCGATTCTTTTCATTTTAAAGAATGGATATTTCCATTCATTTAGACAATCTTGGATGACAGGCACCAGTTTGATTGGCCTATGACTGTCTTAGAAAGCTTACATAATCAGCTGATGAGAGTGAGGGAAACTAAAATCTTATTTATGACCTCTTATGTTGTCTATGCAACAACAAGGGGAGGCATCTTTCGAGGACTAAATAGAGTAGGAGTATTGGGAGAGGCTGATGGGAAAAAGAAAGTATGGAACCATTATGACCAGCTGTCCTTGCAGAATTTTGAGTTACATTTTAGAAGAGTTAATGGTGCATTTTTGTATGTAGTTATTAACCAACTTAATGGAGATGTAGGGTATAGACTAAGTCGGGAGGCCATGGCATTCATTACAGAATGGGGGTGTTGGTATATCTAGTACCCCAAATTTACTTATTTTAGGTTGGCTGGGTGTGAGGGTCATCCTCATTTGCTCCCTAGATGCTACAGTAACAGAATAGTCTTAGTGGAATTTGTTTACCAAGCTTTGGGGGTCAATGAAAAGTTTGGAATAAAGCATAAAATAGGTTGTCACAAGTTCCCCATGCAATTGGGTGAATATAGCTACCCACACCTTGTGGGAGCTAAGGTTATTTGTAATGAGTTAATGCATTTAAATCTGGGCCTATATACTACCAGGAAGCATTTTGATCTGAAGACAAAGATGAATGCCTTGCTTGCTTCAGTATTTGAGAAACATTTCAACCTACTAGAGAATTTCTATTGTGATCTCCAAGATGAATATGACCTCAGGAAGAGAAATTATGAGAGGTTTCCTATCCCACTTATGGTAGAATTTGGGGTCAAAGTTGGCATTCCTGAAACACTGTTAGATGATGGTGTAATTTTGGATCCTGTATATGAAGCACAAAATATAGGTACCAAGAACTTAGACCCTGTGGGTTGGGATGCGAAGGAGACAGTGGATATCAAACAAATATCTAGATTAGTGTTGGATAGGAGTATCCAATGGGTTGTACTCAGAACCAAAGCTCTTGGAGGTCAAACTTCTAAGAAAGGGAGAGGGTATAAGAGAACCGAGAGGATATTGCCTCCCAAAGAACCTTTAGAATTCTTCCCTCCTGATGTAGAGGAGTTTGAGCTTAAATCTCCGACCCAAGAATTGCCCGAGGCACATGAAGGAGAAGTTCCAATGGGATCAGTGCCCTCATCAACAGTTATGGGAGAATCATCTACCCAACTCCCTCCTACAAAGCAAAAAAGTGGAGAAATGCCTAAGGGGAATCTCCATGATGAAGCTAAGGCTTTAAAGGAAAAGGAAGCAGAGATGGAGATTCACGACATAGAAACGGACTCTAATGATACTTTATCATATAAGGAGACAAAAGAGGAGATGCCTCTGGAGGAAACTAAGCATGTGTTGACAAAGGAGGATCAGTGGGCATTATTTTAAGAGGCTAAGAAAACATCAGATGCACAAGTACATGTTGAAGTTGTGGCAAAGAAAAATTAAATAGATGCAAAGGTAGAATTTGATGCAATACTCCAGAAATAATAGTTGGAGGCCAAGCAAAGAGCTGATGAAGTGATGAAGCAACAACAGCAAAAGGAGAATGATCTCAAAACAAAGGATGAAAATAATAGATTGGAAATGGTGCAAAAGATACATGAGCTGGAAGAAGAAAAGGCCAAGCAAAGAAGAGAAAGAGAGGCCCTTGAGGCCATGTTTAAAATGATTGAAGAGTCCCATAAGAAAATAAAAGAAGAAGAATGCTTGCAGAAGAGTAAGGATGTTGAGGAGCTAGCTAAGAAGCAATGAAAAGAGAAGGAAGCATCAAACAAACTTAAGGTCTTGGAGGAGGGAAAAAAATAAACTTCTTGAAGAGAAGAGGTTGGAAGAAGAGAAATTGAAAAAAGAGCAAGAAGATAAGATAATACAAGAGAAAAAGGATAAGGAAGAGGTTGAATATCTTGCAAAAGAGAATGAATAGGAAGAACAACAAAATGTACAGGAGGTTGATTCTTAGCCTAGGGTTAATGTACTACAGCCATTATCTTCTACAACTTCTTCCTCCTTTTCTACGGTAATGGTTAATACTCCGAGTGCTCCTACCTAGTTGAAGCTTGATCTTCATAAGAAACAAATAGCTCCCCCATAACCTCTTAATTGGGAAGATATGATGAAGGAAATTGAAAAGGAGAGACCCAAGAAGAAAGCTAGAATCCTTCATTCCATAAGGTTAACTGAGGTAGGGGAAATTATTATAGAATGTGCGATACCAGTAGTGGATAAAGATATGGGAGACATGTATATCACTGATTACCAACTAGGCACTGTCAATTTAGGAAGGCCTACTAGAAATTAGCAAATGAACCTGATTGATGTTATATCATCATCCACCAAGTCAAGGATGATGAAGGACAAGTAGAGAAAGGATGAGCTCAAAGCTCAGTTGGATCAGTTGCACACCTTTTTGATGGATGTTTCCACTCCTAGATCACAACAAATTGCTCCCTTAGAGACACCAATTTTTCTTAGCAAAAGAGAGGTTGATGATTTGGTACAAATAAAGAATAAGGCTAGGATGATGGACAGACAAGCTTAACCAAGAGGTAGGAGAGGTATTAGTAAGCATTTTTGAGATCCACAAGGAAACATTAGAATTAGTAGAAGAAATGAAGCACCATACTGAAATGTTGGAAAGGTAGGAGGAAGAATATAGAGGATATGTCCAGAGGATAAAATATATCAATAAATTGCTAAAGTCCACTCTTCTTGAGCAGTCAATCCTTGAGGAAGATAATGCATACTTCTTGGAAAAGGCCTCTAGCATAATCCAACACAGATTTGATTTTATATACAAGCATAGGAATGAAATCCAAGATGCTAGTAAGGATTGGAATGAACAACTTGATGAACTAGAATTAGTTATAGCTATTCTAGTTAATGTTGATATACCGGTTAAAGAGGGCCTTCCTCTAAGTCAATTAAAAGAGAAATGGGACAATAGATTTCAAGAGGTTATATAAAAAGAGGATGATGGAGAGGATCTATTGTTAGATAGATTGATGGATGTCAGGGAAGGATTGAAGGCTGCAAGAAAGGAGTTGACTAAATTGAAAGACATGAAGGGGTTGGCCTCTGCAGAACTAAAGAGAATTAAATTTGAGGACAGCTAGATTGATGGGCCAAATATAGATATTCTTCAATAGGTCTTCCCTAGTTATGATGAATACATTATGGAGAAAACTACACAAGAATGAGTTTGCAGTCTATTTTGGGTGCATGACTTTCCCCATCTTTCTATCTTTCCTATTTCACAGGGCAATCAATGTTAGAATTGGAGATCAGCTAGTCTAAGTTTTTGAGGAGATTTCAATTCCTTGATTTATGGATCTGAATTTTGATTGAGAGGGATTTATGCTTTGCACACCTATATGTATTGTTGGGTGTCATATTGTAAAGGTCGGCTAATGAGAGTAGAATTAGCCACCTGATAGTAGGAGATAGGAATTTCACAACTTTGAAAGGATACTTTGTTTTTCTTAAGTTACAGTTGAATATAGAATACACTTTTTACACAGTGTTATGTTGAAATTGAGTTTTTTGGATGAGGTTAGTGAATCATAATCTGTCTGTATTCCAGTGAGTTTTCTGAAGCATAAATTTTTCTTATTTGATCAGAATTAGTAGAAGGAACCAGATTTCAAAGATTATTTCATTAAATTTTCTATGGATGGAATTTTTACATGTATGTTGATCTATGTTATTAGCAACAAATGAAGAGTTTATTCTTTTTAAATCTTAAAAAAAATATATTGTGATGAGTGATTGTGATGATTAAACTAAGCACTGTAGATGCATGCAATGGTATGGATTCTTTTGTAAATTGCATCATATTATGGTTTTATTGATCTATTGGAGGAGAATTCATTGTTGAAAGCATATGTCTGGATATTAGAGAATTTCATTCATGTTTTACTGATTTATGCCTTGACCTATCTTTTTATGTTTATTTAAACCATCTTTCGTTAAGTATAGATTGATGAATCCGTTGTTACTTGCATTCCTTATTACCAGTAAAGGCCCCAAGAACATTATAGTTGCATGGACCAATTGAGTGACACCAGATATTTGAGAACCAACTACCAGGAACTTGGGAGTTAGGCTACTATATGTTGTCTTTATTTTTCAGGACAAATAGAGTAGAAATATTTTATTTAACGTTGTTTGTGTCATTTTCACCACAACAAAGCTGAACAAGATCCACATTTTCATATATCTATGGACAAGATCTTAGAGAGAAATAAAGAAATATACTTTATTTTACTGGCAAACCAAGGTGTCGACTGGTTATTGGTGCACTCGTACCCTCTTTGACACGTGTCTAGGAAGTTGTCAATGTGCCATCTCGATCGGAACTCAAAGCTCAAAATGCAAAAGTTTCTAAAGGCTAAGTGTGCAAATGAATTGAAAGTGACCCCTCAAGGTCTATTTAAGCCTACAAATAGGGGTTTTTTGACCTAATTTGGCCATCCATCTTGGGTTTTGGTCCCCAGATCCCGTTTTTGTCCAATTGAGGGCCATGTTGCATCTTTTTTGGCATTTTAACACATTTATTTGGCATCCCGGGGTATTTTTTAGACCTATTAGGCACCTTGTCCTCTTTTTTCGCAAGATCATCCAAAAATCAAAAATTTTGTCCGATCTCTCGAGGGAGCAACATATCAGCATAATCCTTCCACTGGGACAATAGTGGGGCATTCGAAAAATCAAGAAAATTTGAACTTTGATCACAACAGTTTATTCTTCGAACCAATACAATGAGTGCATTGCTTTAAAGAGGGGCAAAATGTAGACATAGAAAATTAACCAACGCACTTGATCCTGATTACTAACATCGCTTCGTCCTATATCATACTCGGTTTATCATCACTTTTCATCTCTTAATTAAATAAATCATTATTTATTTAATTAGGTCTTTCTCCCCTGATGGTTAAATTAATCAATTTAATTTAATTAATCTCCAATCCTCTTTAATTAAATAATTCATCTTATTTGATTAAATCCATAAAGTCCTCTTATTAAATTGAATAAATTAAACTTTATTTGATTTAATCTAACATTATCTCCTTTAGTTAAATAAATCAAAATATTTATTTAATTAAACCCTTCCTCTCAATTTGATTTAAATCAATACATAAATTTAAGTCAAAGTTATCACATCTCCTAATTCCTCATTAAATTAATTAACCCATGATTAATTTAATCTTGATCTATGTCACATTCTCTAGAGAATGCAACTTGCACAATAAATCAATTACTTTGATTTATTAAATCTCCTATTTTCCCTCACATGGCATAAAAGGGGAATATTCCCTCAAATTTTAATTCAAATTCAAGTGGGCTTGGTTCTTCCAAAAAGGCATTTATTTCACCTTACAAGTCATTTTTCCTTGAGCCAAGTGGCCATAACTCCATTTTCTTCCCTCTCCAACAAGTCATTTCACTAATTTGAAATTCCACCTAATATCATTTATTGGCACTTTGATCAAAACTTGCACAACCATCAACCATTCACATCTTGACAAGTGGCACTTGGATATTGGATGTTGAATGATCCCACATTGCTCAATTTCAGTCTCTCTTCCAATTTGTACATCAATAAATGAGAGACTCTTCCTCTCATTCTTCATTCACAATCTAAGCAAGTCTACTATACTTCATTTCATCCACAATTTGAACAAAGTTACTCTCTTCACATTGAGAGCTAATTTTGTCTACTTCATAGCAAGTGTTCATCATTTTTATAGTTTCATAGCTAAGTTATGCCAAAATCTCATCAAGGAGCTACAACCATCACCAAATCATCATCAAGCTTACAAAGGAGTTGGGAAAGGGCTAATTTCTACACACAATTGGCACCAATTCCCCCATGGGATCAAGAGTTTGATTTGCATTGAATAAGATTTAATAGCTTTTCTTCATATTTGTTTGTGTTCTCCATCTTATTTCTTACTCCTTGCAATTTAAATGCATTTCATGGGCAATCTTGATTCTCACTTGCATTTGATCTAATAAGGTGCTTGTTTTCCATGCTTGTGTAGGTATATGATTGGGGTTCACATTTTGGCACTAGAAGGAAGGCTGATTTGGAGAAATTCATCATGTTTTTTCCAAAAATCCGTGGTTTTTTGACAATTTTTTTGTGCATATAGGAAATTGCACCGCTCACAATCCCATGGCTCCATATTGCACAACTATCAAACAAGCGGTGCTATAATGCATCGTTCAAAATTCCAAACTCCACTGCCGGAGTCTTCCTGCCCACAAATTTTAAATTTACAAACTGCGTCGTGGGTTTCTAAACTCCAAACTCCGTCGTTGGGTTTAAAGAGCATGTACCTTGTGCTCTCTATTTTGTTGCAGAGTGTCGCTCTCAGTCACATGCGATGCTATATTGTGCCGCTAGAGTTTCTAAACTCCACCGTATTTGCTAACTGTGTCGTTGGGTGATAGTAAAAAGTTCAAATTTAATGTTTTTTTGACATATGCCTTTTTGTTTTCATCTTTTTTACCTATTAACCTATTTTTTGTCTTTGTATCTCCTAGTTTTAATCATTTTGTAGGTTATGGAAAGAAGGAAAGCAAAGTGGGAGGTTACATTATGCCATTATTTTCATCTTATACCAAGTTTTTCTGAACACTTTAGTGTTGATTAACACTCTTAGACAATTCTCAATCTCTATTAACAAATTTTTTATCTTTCATGCTTTAGAAAACACTAAATTTATTTTTCAGCCATAAAAAGAAGAACACAAATTTTCTTTCAAATTTTGCAAAAAAATGGCTTTAAAATAATTTTAGGACAAACTTACTAGAGTTGGTTTTCGGATTTAATAATTGAACAAGGCAAATCCCACATTTAATTTGGTGCTATAAAAAGAACTCACTTTTTCTTTGTGGACTTAAAATGAACAAGTGTTATTTTGTTTTGTACTTTCTTACTCAAAGTAATACCATCAAAAGGACGTATGTGTTTCTATTGTGCCTCACGATGATCTTGAGAATCAAAATATATTTTGATGATCTTAAGTTGAGTAAATTAATTACCACCATATTTCATTTTGGGATTAAAATTGAACAAAATATCTTGTGAGTGTGGGTAAGCCTATTGTGTGTGTTCTCCCTTTGTTTCTAAACAAAGGTTGATCAAACTACGAATATTTTTGCTCACTTTTTTTTTATCTTAGAGGGCCTGTCTTGTGGGAAAAAGTACTCACACAAGAGAATGACCCAACTGGTAACACATTAAGGACAAGTGTATTTCCAGTCGGGATATAAAATTGGGTACTAGAACAAAAGCCAGTATCACATAGTTGGCTCTAACAAGAAGGGCAACGATGGTCTCTCACCACATGGGTCAACTCCTACGAACGAAAAGACTGAATTAAAACCCTTGTTTAGTAAAGGCCAAATCCTTACCTTTTTTTTGGTGCAAAAGGTCATGTGCTTTGAAGTCGCCCCATGTATACATGTGGTTTTGTTGTAGAGATGAAAAATACGCCATGGGAGTTTCATGGGTATTGATGCTTGGCTGACCCAAAAAGTGTGTGCCATAGAGGGGAGCCAGTGTGGTCAAGCATCTAATCATCTGCACTCAATATGAGCAGCTGGATTTATCCAAGTGGGAACCTAGAAAATTTTTGTCTCTTCATCCTAGGGTTGTACATGTTCTTGGAATCAAAAAATACATTGCTTGGGTCTCAAAACATTTGAAAACGAACATTCACAAAAGGCTTCAAAATTTCAAACCCTTTGGAGGAAACAAATATCCTTTGGTGAATCTAAGTGCTCTTGTTTTCCCTAGGGATTATATCCTTAGAGGTTTCTAAGTACTTAGGTTTCATCATCATGTGTTTTCACTAAATTCAACCTAGGAAATTGTGCTCTTGGAACCTTGATTTTCACATAATGGACCTTGTGGAATGAAAAGGAATCGAGGCATAGACATTTAGTTTGAAATCATAATCAAGAAAAAAAAATTGATAAAAGGAACTCATTAAACAAATATAAGGACAATTGGACCTCACACATGTGTTCTCTCAAATGATTTCCCATAAAATCAAAATCCAAAAACCAAGGTTCAAAAGGATTAGCCCAAAAACTCGTGTGGAGCATCTTGAAATGCTTCTTGAAGTTAGAGAAATATTGTTATATAATTTCTACAAGAAGGCTTCAAAGAACAACCCAATTTTGTATGAGTTTTACTATCAACAAAATCCAACTCTTTTTCAAAGACTTGCTTTTCTCGCATAGGAAGTATGGCATGTTCTTCAATACCAAGGTCTTGTTAGAAATATTATTGTCTAGGATCAAAATTATCACTCTGATCCATCTCTCAATCATTAAAATCAAATCCCATTTCACCAAAAAAGTCTTGAAAGCTTTGAAACATCATTCAGGCTAATACCGAGGTCTTGGTAGAAAGAGTCTTGTCTAGGATCAAAATTATCGCTCTCATCCATCTCTCAATCATCAAAATCAAATCCCATTTCACCAAAAAACTCTTGAAAGCTTTGAAACATCATTCAGGCTAAACTTATAGGCAAAATCATCATCACCTTGTTTGACTTAATACACTTAGTCAAAATCATCAATCCTCTTGAGCAAATTTACCTCTAGGATAACACAACTTCCTAAGGTTTACAAGTTCAAAACCACTTCATTTGGCTTAACACACTTAGTCAAATCATTCTCTTGTACGAGTTTTCTTTAGGATAACACAACTTCCTAGGGTTTACAAGTTCATTATCATCTTGTTTAGATTGATGCACCTAGTCAAACTATCCTTAATCAAAAATAAATCATTTCAAGCCCTAAAAAGTTTAGCATCTCCCCAAAGTTCTTCAAGATTTTCATTCATCTGCATCATCCATCTCCTATTTATCTCATTCCCATCATCACTTTTGATCCTTATACTTTCCTAGTTCTTCTCTTTTGTTCCTAAGATCAAGATCAAACGATCTCTATTTTATGGTTCAAACAAGATCTCAATACAAGAAGAACATGGAAATCACTAAAGAAACATCAACTTCAAGTGACGTAAGTCAAATGGCTCCTAAGAATAATCTAGTGGAATCAAGCAACCCTTCAAACAACTCCTCTCTACCATCACAAAACCATCAAGAGGAGGGTCATATAGAGGAAATCACCAATGATGACTTAGGAATGACACAAGAGGAAATTACTAAAATGGTTCAAAATATCGAGAATCATAGAATCATCAATGCCATGTTGAAACTTAATCCCTCTCTATATATACATGTGTTAATGAAAGAAGGGGCCAAAATCCCTTCTGACATTGACATGAGTACCAATATGGAAAGGCCTCTTGTGAGCATACCCCTAGTATCACTCCCAAACATCACCAAAGATATTCCCCAAGTCATATCGACAATCACTTCAACCCCGCCAATTGTTAACAAGGGAAGCACCATGCTTCATGCAATCCAAAAGCATCGCCTTGTATTCAACAGAGAAATGAATATCAACACCACACCGGATAAATCCATTTCGGTAAATTCATTACACCCGTATGTTCCACTTACTTTCCATAATCATGCAGACTCATCCTCATTTCATGCAGCGCCAATCTATCCGTTGAATATACAAACTTCTCTCCCCATGATTTCACAAGGAGAGGGTGGGTTATTCGAGACAAGGGGAATCATTGATCCTTCCTCATCATCACTTTTCCAAGGGAACACACCACCATTCCCTCCATTACCTTTGACATCGGTATCATCTTTTGGGTTGGGCCTTCCCCCCCTACCCACCACCAATCTAAAAAACCAAAGCAATCGAAGCATCATATCAAACCCTCTCATTTTTCCATCAACATCGCCACAAATGGCAACCATCCAAGCTACCCCAATGGTCAACACATCCACATTCACCAAATATCTCAAAGCATGGTTTCCTAGGGACCGAGCATCTTGATCACACCATCCAAAACTCGAATCCAAATCACTAACATGACCATTCTGATCATTACAATGGTTAACACCGTTCCCAATCCGTCGCCGATTCCACCAAAAGTCAATATGACAAACTCATTCATCACCATGATTCAAGCAATTCAAAAAGTCACCCATCAAAGGGTACTTCAACAAAATCAACAAGCTGCACAGTTGGTTGCTCAGCAAGCGCAAACGTAATTAGTCGACCAACAAGCCGCATAATTTGTGCAAGCAGCACAAGCTCAAGCTCAAGCCCACCACTAGGATCAACAAGCACAAGCACAGGACCACACACAACTACAAGCAATCCATCAACAAGCATACCAACAAGCCCTGCAAGATTTTCAGGCACAACAACAAGCTAAACAACAAGCTTTGTTGGCATAACAACAACTAGACCAACAACAAGCTTTTTTGGTGCAACAACAGCTAGACCAACAACAAAATTTGTTGGTGCAATAGCAACTAGACCAACAACAAGCTTTGTAGGAACAATAGCAGCAGGACCAACAACAAGCTTTGTTGGAACAATAGTAGCAAGACCAACAACAAGAGTTGTTGGTATAAATGTAGGCATATTAGTAGGCCTTAAACGCACAACAAAGCTTGTAGCAAACCCCCACCAATACCCCACTCCTCAATCAAACACCTCAAAACACATTCATCCCACATCCTAATCTACAAAATGATGTTGTAGCACAAATCAAACTGCTCTCATTGCAAGTGTTGGACCTTCAATCAAGAAAAACAAATAGAACACTGAGAAATTTGTGCCCCTATCCTTTTGATAGAAGTCTTACGATGGTACCATTCTCGAAGGGATTTGAAATCCCCAAATTCAATAAATATAATGGGATGGGAAATCCTGAAAATCATGTCAGGGAGTTTCAAGTGCATTGCATGGAAGTTGCATACAATGAAACATATCTAATGCAACTATTTCCTCGGAGTTTGACTGGTCCCACCATGGAATGGTTCTCTCATCTACCCATAGTCATCAAAACATTCCAAGAAATGGTGGAGGCATTCCTCAAAAACTATGCATTCAACATGGGTTCAGATGTTACTCTGGAGGAATTATTAGCACTCAAAAAAGAAAAAGGATAGCTATTCACTTCCTTCTTACAACGATGGTGATCCAATGCCAACCGAAGCAAGTGGACCATGCCAGAAGAGAAACAAGTTTGTACTATCATAGCCAATCTCGATGAAAACTTGGTGTTCTATCTAAAAATGCAATGCATTACAACATATGATCAATTGATCCCAAAAGTGCTCAATATCGAAAGAGCCCTTACTATGTGAGGAGGCATATCTACGTTTCCTGCACAACAGGATAACCACCCATCCACCAATTATAATGATAAACCTTGCACATGGTCAAGGAACAAAAATGTCACAAACGACAAAGTGGTTGATGTGAAGGTTGTCATCAGTGCTCCCAAGAAAAAAATTCAAACCCATCATCAACCACATAATCACAACCGCAACAATGTGCAACCCAATATGGTAGCACAACAACCACCACCGCCTCTGAACAATCAAATCAATAATCTAAGCAATCAAGGAGGACCCCCTCCCCGAAACCAGTATCCTCCCAAGCGAAATTTCACAACCCTTGGGGAGCCAATCAAATCTATAATGAAGAAACTGGTTAAAGAGAACCTTATCAAAATCTCCACTTCTGAGCAATATGTGGAACCCATGACAAAACCACCATGGTACAACGAAAGTCTCCTTTGTGATTTTCATAAAATCAAAGGGAATACAATCGCAAATTGCATGAGATTGAAAAAAATCATCCAAGATCTTATTGAGGACAAAATCATAAATGTCAAGCAACCCACCGGCAATCAAGATCTCAAAATATACATGAATCCAATGCCCAATCACAATCAGGGAAATAATCAGGGAAATAATTAGGGAAATAATCAAGGAAATAACCAAGGAAACAAAAACGGGAAACAAAAGTATGCCAATGAAAACCTTGTATATGAAGGAATAGTCACATGCATAGATGAAATGGTCACTGTCATTACCATCAAAGGAGATAACATTGATTGTGGATTCACCACACATGGAAACAAGGTTACTATTATAGGGGCATCATAGCCATCTAAGACCCCCATATCAAATATAAAAGTCATTCCCTATGATTATAACGTCATTGACCAGCTAAAAATAACCCCCGCTCAGATCTCCATCATGGAGTTATTGAAAAATTTTGATGCCCATAGGAAAATCCTTGATGAAGCATTAGTTGCGTCCACTGTCTCTACTAATCTTGATGTGGAAAAATTTCAGGCTACGGTTGGTAACATTTTCACCCCAAATCTCCTCACCCTTTTTGATCAATACTTCCCCACCTAGCCATCTCACAGCTGTGCACTTCACCTTCAAGTCCTAGTTCACAAGAAAAAAGTCAAAAGGGTCTTGGTGGATGGAGGCGCGAGACTCAATATTTGTTCATTTAAAATTATAAAGAACTTGGGAATCTCAGAAGACTCCATCAACAAAAACAAATGCATTACCATCATGGCATATGATGACCAGGAAAGAATGTCTCAATGCACTATCAAGATCCCAATCCAAGTAGGGCCAACTACTATGGAAATCACATGTCAGGTCCTCAACCTTGATTTTCCCTACAAAATCCTC
The DNA here is from genome assembly GCA_007115665.2 of Sequoiadendron giganteum. NCBI lineage: Eukaryota > Viridiplantae > Streptophyta > Pinopsida > Cupressales > Cupressaceae > Sequoiadendron > Sequoiadendron giganteum. The sequence continues at coordinate 2,319,367 of CM021106.1, read as the reverse complement.
CTAGGATGCCCATGGATTCATGGAATGAAGGCGGTAGTCTCAACATTCCACCAATGTGTCAAATTTTCATACCAACATGAAGAGGTCACAATACATGGTGATCCTGAGCCGTTCACCTATTGCAAAAATTTCGAGGCCAAGTTCTATAAAATTCCCCAAGTGCCAAAGAATGATGAAGGCCCCTCCACTCCCTATATAGACCCATCTAACCTCGCCTCCACTTTTACAACAGAGACACCCTCCATCCTCGATATATTTGACATCAAGCTCATGGTCCAAGATAATGGGTGTGGAGATTACAGAATGAGAAAAAATGCTTTTGTTGTAGGAGAGTTACCTCAATCTCCTAGGTCACATGGATGACCTTAATCAATTGAAACACCTACCTACACTTTTAGGTCAGACCCTTCTAGATTACGTTGTTGGGGGGATCTAAGTTAGGAAAATGTGGATGAAAGAGACATTTCAAACTCACTATACCAAGATGAAAGACCCGCACCCACCCTACCCATGGATGAAGCTAGCAGAGGACTACAAATGATGCTTGGTATGGGATACAATAGAAATGAAATCCTTGGAAGGAACAATCATGGGTGACTAGAGCCCATCATTGTAGAAAGATGAATGAGAAATCTTGGCCTTGGATGTACCCCTCTGAGTATAACCATACATGGCAGAGGTACCCCTATTAGAGCAGTCAATTCTCCCCCTCAATTATCAGTAGCCACCCTTCAATTACCCGTATCCACAGGTTTGCCCCTAGATAATTTCACCTTCGACATAACTGATGCTTGTAGTAGTATTGATGACAAGGATACCATAGCAGTTCTACCCACGCTTTTTGAAGACACCTCCTTACTTATGATTAGCACATCATCTTTTGAGTCAGACCACCAGCCCCACAAGATAAACCTGGTCTACCCACAACTCATTGATTATGACCAACGAGGACCACCGATTCTAGACACATTCAAAAATTGAGGCACTCTCAAAATTCTTGGGATTATGGGATACAATACCAAGAGAAGATCACAAGGCTAGATTTGACATCACATTGGACACACAAGCATATTTCGAGGAGACAATTGAGTCCTTCAATTGCAAAAGTAAAAGAATGAGAATAAGTTCAGGTTCATTGAGTGAAAACCACACTATGGCACTCTCTAACCATAGAATAGTAAAAATAAAGGATGCATCCAACGATGAAACCTCTCTAAGGCACCAGAGAATGAAGGATTCAATCTCCCCCCTACTGCACTTCATCAAGAAAAATCAGTAGTCTTAGCAGAATAGTGTAACCCCATCAACCTGGGAACAGAAGCAATGCCACATATCACCTTCTACGCTGAGTCACTTCTCATGAAAGCACAAAATCCTTAGTGGAATTCCTAAGAGAAAGAAAGGTTAACTTCACGTGGACTTATGCCAACATGTCGAGTCTTGATCCGGAAGTCGTTATTCATCATTTAGTTGTCTACCCAGGGGCAAAGCTAGTAAGATAGAAGTTGAGAAAGATGCACCCTCAGATAGCCTTGCTAGTCAAGGTGGAATTACAAAAACTCTTGGATGTCGGTTTTATACGCCCAGTTGATTATCTAGAATGGGTGTCAATCTTGTGCTAGTTTCAAATCCAAATGCGGGCATCTGTGTCTGCACTCATTTCAGAGACCTAAACAAAGTGTGTCCTAAGGATGGTTTTCCACTACCCAACTTTGATGATAGTGGACATGGTAGTCATACACGAGATGCTATCACTGATGGATGGCTTCTCAAGGTACAACTAGATTATGATAGCAAAGGAAGACCAACATAAGACAGTGTTTACGTGTCCATGGGGCACCTACTACTAGAACATGATGCCATTTGGGCTAAAGAATGCAAGAGCGACATATCAAAGGGCAATGACAATATGTTTTCATGACATGATTCAAAAAACTGTGGAAGATTATGTGGATGATATATTGGCCAAGTCAAGGAAAAGACAGGATCACATGGAACCTCTAAGTTCCATTTTTGATAGACTGGAAAAATACAAGGTTAGACTTAATCCCAAGAAATGTATCTTTCGGGTGCAATTAGGTAAATTCCTGGGATATCTATCAATGTGAGGAATAGAAGTGGATCCCACCAAATTCAAGGCGATCCTCCACATGGAATCACCCAGGACACTAAAATAGCTCAAAGGCCTATAGGGAAGGCTCCAATCCATTCATAGATTCATAGCACAGCTAGTGGATAAAAAGAATCCATATTCACGTCTACTTCACAAGGGAGTAACATACAAGTGGGATGACAAGTGTGAACATGATTTTAGTAAAATCAAAAAATATCTACTTACACCACTACTGTTGATGCCACCAATTCCAGGAAAACCACTTATTCTATACATATCAGCCACAACGGTAGCTCTTGGTGCACTCCTAGCTCAGCAGGATGAAAATGGATGAGAAAGAGAAATATACTACATCATCAGGACAATGGTAGGGCATGAGCTCAACTACACACCAATATAAAAATCTTGTCTCGCAGTTGTGTTTGGAACCCAAAATTTCAGACACTATATGCTGGCTCATTAGATCAAGTTGATTGCAAAGATAGATCCACTAAAGTATCTGCTCTCTAAGTCTACTCTCATAGGAGGGACAACCAAGTGGGTAATGATATTCACAGAACATGAAATTGAATATGTGGAGTGCAAGGCCATCAAGGGGTGGGAAATTGTAGACCAACTAGTAGAGGCTTCAATTTATGTCGACAACCCACTTATCTCAGAATTTCTGGATGAGTCAATTTTCAACACATGTATAGAAAATCATTGGCAGATGTATTTTGATGGGTTATACACATAACATGGGTCAGGCATTAGAATCTTCTTCATCACTCCCTAGGGAGACTACATACCCAAATCCTATAAACTATATTTTCCATGCACAAACAACATAGCAGAGTATGAGGCTCTCGTCATAGGCTTAAGGATTGCAGTACAATGGCAGATTATGGCTCTCAAAGTCTATGGAGATTCACAGCTCATCATTAACCAATTCAACGGTGAGTACCAAACAAAAGACGACAAGCTAACTCCATACAAGAAATTAGTGGAGAGCCTCAAAGAATTATTCATTGATGTCACCTTTGAACATCTACCTAGAGAAAACAACAGAGCAGTAGATGTTATGGCCACAATTGGATCGCTCTTGGAAATCCCAAACAATGTTCCAAAACTAGAGTTTCTGGTAGAGCAGCTTCTCATACCAGCATTCGAGGTACCAGAGTTTGAATTCGTGTGCAAAATCATTGGTCCCGATGATCCCTGGTATAACAACATCTACACCTACTTGAGAAGAGGATTTCTCCCAGCTGACATAACCCCAAACCTTAAACGGTTCTTTGTCAAAAGGTCCTTATGTTTTGTCATCCTAGGAGAAACTCTCTATCGTAGGAGCATTGAAGGAACCCTTTTGCATTGCTTAAACCCTGAGGAATCCCTGACTACTCTGACTAAGGTCCACAATGGAATTTGTGGTTCACACTCAAGTGGTATAACCTTGGCTAAGAAACTACTGAGGACCGGGTACTACTAGCCAACAATGGAAAGAGAGGCATGCAACTTTGTTAGAAAGTGTTTACAATACCAGCAGCATGGAAATCTTATTCATGCACCAGCTCAAGAGCTTCATCATATTGTTACACATTGGCCCTTTTTGTAGTGGGGGCTTGATCTCATCAGAAAAATTACCCCCACCTCATCCAACGGCCACAAATTCATCATCACCACAACAAAGTACTTTACAAAGTGGGTCGAATCCATCCCAATGACCTACATAACTGGAAAGTAAATATCAAAGTTCATCCTGAACCATCTCATTTTTTGGTACGGTGTCCCTCAATCCATTATCTCTGATAATGGGACACCTTTCAAGAATTAGGATGTGTGTGACCTTTGCCACAAATTCAATATCCAACATCGTTTTTCCACTCTGCATTACCTATAAGGCAATGGCCAAGAAGAAGCCACTAATAAAACTATATTAAAAATCCTTAAGAATCAGTCAATAAATTTGGTTGTGACTGGCATCTGTAGCTTAATCCCACCTTATGGGCCTAGTGCACCAGAATCTACATGCCAATAGGTGCCACCCCATTCTCCTTATTCTACAGATCAGAAGCCATCCTCTCAATTGAGATCAAGCTCCCATCATTAAGGATATCACTGCAAAACCTCATTACATATGAGGAATATTGGGTGTCAAGGTTAAATGAGTTGGAGTTATTAGATAAATGGTGCATAGATGCCCTAAACCATCTACAAGTCTATCAGAACCGGCTAAAACAAAGCTACAACAAGAAGATCAGGAGACGCATCTTCCAAGTCAGCGAACTTGTGCTAAAGGAGAACCAGAAGAATGTACCAAACCCAGAAAGAAAAGGAAAATTTGAGCCCAACTGGTTGGGACCTTTCGTCATTACAAAAAGCTATAAATCAGGGGCATACCAATTATCAACACCAAAAGGCAAGCCTCTGCACGAGCCCCTGAATATCCCATCTCAAAAAGTTTTATGCCTAAAAATCTTTCAAGGTATAAAACCAAAAAATGCAAAAAAATCAAAAAATTTCCTTACAAAAATGGTCACTCAGATGAAAACCTGGAAAACACGCATCTCGATGGCAACAAAAAAATCAACAAATACAATAATCCAAAAAAACCAGAAAAAGGATTGAAAATAGTAAAGAAAAAAATTGTCCTCTAGTGAAAACCACTTCGGTGGCGCTTTGGACAAGTACCTTGGTGAAAACCTAGCAAACATGCGCCAAATGTAAATAAATCACTCTTCATCCACCAGGATCTTCATGACTCACTTATCCACTACACTCCACCTATCTTTCCACCCATCTGTTTGCAACCATACCATAGCTTGAACTTGTGCCTATATCGTGTTCCACCCTAGTACTACCTGACATATTCCTAAGGTCAGTTTGTCCTACCTATATCAAATTATTCTATCGCATCACATTGGGGGCATGTTCCTATACTTGCATTGGATCAGATTCATGTATATTCTAGTGACCTTCCTTAAAAGAAAAAAATCCCAAAACATTCAAAAAATTCATCAAAAAACCAAAAAAATATCCAAAACATTCAAAATCTAAAACATGTTGAAAGTCTGGAAAATCAAAAATAGAATCATTTTCCAAACTACATCATCTCTAAGCTAGAACGTAGGCAAGGTTGATCTTTGATCATCCCCTGAGACACCCTAGGTCAGTCCTTTAGGCATCTGTCGTAATTTGGCAATTTGTTTGCCCATCTCTCATCATTGAGTCAAGTCTATCGGCAGTCAAACTACGTGTATAACATAGCCAAGGCTAATCTATTGATCATCTCCCAAGACCCCTAGGTTAGGTCTTTAAGTTAGTCTCGGTTGTAAATCTCAAAAATCAAAAACATTTATAAAACATCTCAAAAATCCAAAAACAACCTCAAAACATTTGAAAAACCTAAAATGGTGCACCAGTCTCATCTTGCTTTCACCTACGATTGTCTCATTCCTAATAAATAAATCATCACCTTCATCCTTTGGTGATTCAGTCAGAAGCAATTCTAGCAAGTTTCAAAAGTGAACACCTAAGTGTCAAAGTCTCAAGTCTAGGTCAGTAAGCAAGAAATTTGATCAACTCGGAGTATCAATAGCTTATCATCCAATCAATCTCATCAAAACCTTGATCACAACATATCCTAGGATGCATCCTTCCTACACTAGACATCAACATCAGGTATCACCTTAGTTTAGTCTTGGCTAGCGTACGAAGAACATTAGCTTGTTTATTTACTTTATCGGGTCTTTTTGACTTATCTTATTTTGCACTCATTCCAAGGACCTCTCGATGATGCCTAAAAAAATAGGTTTAGAGAGAAAGGAATGGGGCAATGATCATTATATTTTTTTATCTACTGTTCTTTTTGGATACTCTTGTAAAATAACTTATTTCATGTGTACCGTGTTTGGTTTGTAGGGAAGATGTTTTAAGTGTCTTGTTGACCACATAGGAAGGCTTTCTTTTCTATGTTTTGGTCAGAGATGTTTAGAATGTCTGAACTACATCCTGAATAAGGTTTCGTATGCTAAGTGTGAATAGGAATACTCCTATCTGATTGATGAGGTAAATTCCATCACACTAGGTACAATGCCATCTTGGTTCTTTATACCTTGATGCATCGTACTTATGTGTGTCATCAAACATAAATTAATTGGCCCTTTGAAAATCCTGACTCCTAGTAAGAAAAACATCGACATCTAATGACTTGTGGGATCTCTTTTCTTCTATCTTCTTTCCATACTAACATTATACCATGACAGTTAATCAGAACATTGCTAATGCATCCGCCCTACATCCACAAAATCATCAGCATAAATGCATATCATATCATATAGATCATACCACATCATATCAACTTGCATTATCATCGTCTTAAGTTATGAATAATAATATAGATTTTTTATTCTAATTATCTTAAGAGATCATTGCATTACATTCATCCCATAATATTGCACGAATCATTAAGGGAATAATAGAAATCATTAGCATCCATTATCATTACATAGTCGGTCTCATATCATTTGCACAACAATACATAATAATTTGCATACACTGCATCCATACGATTGTCATCAAAGTGCATAGAAAAATACAAAAATAAATGAATCCATAATCATCATCACATTAGATAGAAACATACATCATATTGCATGAGCATAAATTAAAATCATTTCATAACATCTCATAGCACATAGGAAACTCAAAAGCATCCATACATCATAAATAGAATCATCTCATATATACATACATACATACATACATATATATATATATATATATATATATATATATTGGAGTGAAGATACATTGAGAGGGGGGGTGAATCAATGTTTATAACTTCCTAAACAATTTAAAATGAAGCTAACAAAACCCATACATATGTTCTCATTTTTCAATGATAGTGTCATTCGTGTAATCGAATGCAATCATATAAACTAAAATGAGTAATGTAACATTTCATTTTAAAGTAGTAAATTACTGAAGAAAAAGAGTCATAGAGACAATAGACACAAGATATGTCGAGTGGAAAACCCTCCTGGGTAGAAAAACCACTCTTGAACCTGCTACCTTTTTCAGGCTTTCATTTCAATAATTTATTTTGACAAAGCCTCAATGGCTGATTTCTGAGCACCGAATCAAGGAGCACCAACCCCTCTATTTAGAGACACCAATCTCAAGGAGCACCAACCCCTTTCTTGATATTCAATAGAATGAACAATAGTATAGAGGATCTCTCTGTTTCACTTGATTTATGTCAAGTGCCTCTTGACAGACAAAACATAGAATTTTCAAAAGCCATAATTGACTCTTCAGAATTCCATGCATTATCTAATCTTGATGCAACTTGAGGAAAATCCTATCATAGTTACAATACAATCTCATCAAACTATTTTACAATAATACATCTTTTCTTTCTTTTCTCACTGTTTGATTTTCAATCTTTTCCCATACAGAAAAACTACAAATCTGACTACACACTGTGTTTTCCAATTTTTTGCATCATCTTGGAGAATAGACTCTCTTTTTTTATAACTAAATAATAATACCCTTGTTTCAAGATTTTGATTTTTTGTCATGATAAAACCCTAAACTCGTTGTTTTTGCCTTTTTATAGAAAACATCATTACAAAGTGGAAGTATTACCACTATTTCTCAAATTTCACATACCAGAACATTATGCAAGGTTGTTTTTCAGGTTACATAATAACTATCAAGTTAGGTCTGATGTTGCAGTTTTCACAAAAGAGAGATTCTTTCTTTTTATTGAGGATAGAATAGCACAACACTGACCAAGAATAGAAGAGTGACAGAGCATGTCTTCACTAGAAGCCTGCACATGCAGTGCTAAAACAAAAGCAATGAGAGCACATCATTTAAAAATGAAATGATAACCATTTTCCTTGACTAAACCACTAATGCAACATAAGTATTTTTAGCAAAATTAAACCTCTTTCAGATTATACCCACAAGTAGTAATGAAGAGTGCATATACCATAGGAGTTCTGACAAATAAGTTGCTATGAAAAAGAAGTAACTGAAACCCCAACGAGAATGCAATCGAAAGCTATTAACCATGCATTATAACAGTTAACCAAAAATTCCAATCAGACTGAGAGAATATTTCAAGATCTATACCCATTATAGTGACTGTAAAACTTAAGAAGCTGAAATCATTGTGAAGTGTGACTGAAGTGACTTCACAAGAATCGTTATCTAGGAACCCAGATAAGCAAATGTAATTTTTAACAAACTATAACAGCAATGCCCAATAACAGAAAATGTTATGATACCTTTTCCAAAATTTTGTCAAAGAATAGATTACCAGATCTGCAGAGGAGAAGAAAATGGTCACACAACCTTCCAAACTCATGCCAACTCCCAGTGGCTGGAAACAGTGACACAAGGTGACCATTGTGTTGGACTCTTGACTGCTCCCGATCGCTGTGCAAGAACAAAAATGCCAGGGATACCAAAGAAATAGTTGAGTGCAATGATCCATGGTGGCAACCAGTAGGGTTTCAATCAAAAATGTGAAAAGAGTGAAATGAAAATTAGTTTTCCCTAATCTTCTAATGCGAGCAAAGCGAAATCCTTTGCAAAATATGATAGCCATTTGGAGTCCGAGAGGAAAAACATTAAACAATCAAAACCGCATAAAACACTTTGAAAACCATGAGTAGATCAATGACATGTGTTCCCTTACTACATAACCATGGCCACCCTTCGGACTACTCCCAGTATAGCGGTAGCTCCAAGCTAACCACTAGTCATTTCCACCACATTACCGCGGTGAGCTACCTAACAGTTTGTGGTACAGTGGTAGCAGTCTTTCCTATCACTGGCGATTTCCACCGCGTTACCACGGTGAGCTACCTAACAGCTCATGGTACAATGGTAGCAGTCTTTCCTATCGCTGGTGGTTTCCACCGCGCTACCACAGCTACACATCTGAAAATTTGGATTATAGCGGTAACTGTCTTGCTTGCCACTAGCGGTTTTCACCGCACTACTACAGTTACCCTTCTGGCTACCCGCGGTATAATAGTAGATGCTATGCATGTCGCTAACTGCTTTCACTGCATTACCATAGTTACACTCTTAACAGTCTGTGGTAACGCGATAAGACTTTTTAAGCACGATCTTACCAAATTTGAGTGTTATACCATGTTGTCGTCTTTTAAGCCCAAGTCAATATTAATCATTTTGACCCGATGTAAATGCACATAGGAGATCAATTTAAATCCCTTTAACCAAAGCCGATTTTCCATCACATTTAAGTCCAATGCCATATATTTTACAATGTAACATACTTTCCAAAGCCTTGTGAAGTATAATAAAGGCTAATCTCATGAAAATTTCAAAATTTCATTAACACAATAATGATCACCTTATTATACTGAGAAACATGTTGCACCATGTAAACCATTAACAATTTCAAGATGTAAGAGCCTGATCAATCCATAATTCAACAACCTTAACAAGCATTTGTAATTTGCACATGGAGTTAAACGATCAGAGCCACCAAGATAATAAAACCAATGAAGTAAATGTGCCAACAAAAATATGGATCAATTGACAAGATAACCATCAAGATGCAAGATATCCACAAATTGACATCAAGGAATAAAACAACATAAGAGGGATTCAACAATATCATCAAAAATGTACAATTGTCATGGTACAAAATCGGATCAAGTGCATACATCAAAATACATGATACAATAAGGGCAATAATCAAATCCCATGGATCAAAAATACAAAACTATCTATGATCGAAGGGCGAACCCTGTCCGTTGCTACCCTCTCCTGCCTGCCTCTCACCATGGTTCTCGAGAGGCCTCATCCCTGTCTATTGTGAAAAGTCTAGCACCTGACCAGTTGGTGGAACTACCTGCCTATAATGCTACCGATAGTACTTGGCCTCTCTAACTACCTCTCGGTATTCCCTCAAGGATACTGGCCAACCCTGAGTGCATGAGGTTGTACTCTCCAACTACCTCTGCCAACCAATCTCCCGATCCATCTCAGACTGAGCCTAGTACCTCTATATAGCAACTCTCAAAACCTACTACCGAGCCTAATCTCTCTCAACAGTCAAAATCTATATCTGACCCTACAACTATTGGATTAGTGCATCTCTATGATCAAGCTACCTTGGTGACTGTTGATCTGGGATTGCTCTATCCCCATCTCTGGGTAGATCATCTTGTGCAGAAATCTCATGAATCTCTACCCACGATGGTGTCAGTGCCTATGGGGGTGCCTAGTCCCGTGGTGGTGTCTGATGTGGAGGAGGGCCACCTCCTCCCCTATCCCCGTTGCCATCTCTTTCATTGTCACCTCTACCTCCCTGTCCCCTTCCTCTGCCAATGGACCTGCCTCTTAGCCTCCATCATGGAAGAACTGTGCCTAGAACTGTCAATCAAAGAGGAGGCCTGAACCAAACTCTATAAGACTAGGTAACCCCTGCATCTATTGGCCCCTAATCATATGGCCATGGCCTGGCCACCAACTGCCTCTAGTGTTGGAATCAACTGGCCCCATGCTATCTCTCTCATACAACGGGCAAAGATCATCTTGTACTGATCATCAGGCCTATCCTAAATCTTGCCAAACTATCAAGATACCCTTTCGAGGAGGTACCACTCTATCATGGTTTTCTTTCGGCCCTACATCCATCTATCCTGTCGAGCAAAGAACAGTTGCTTGAGATCATCATACCATAGGCCTATATCCATCTAGGGCCTCCATACAAACTCTCGCATCTCATCAAGAACTTGCCGCCAATGGGTAATACCTCCAGTACCTATGTGAGTGAACTGAATCTAATATCCCCCATACTACCAAATGACAGAATCATCAATATCCAGAACAATTGGTGTGACAAGTGAATGGAGTACTGAAATCCGCTCACATGCCCAGATGTGTAGTAGAGTGACCCCGGCCTCGAGGGGCCTGTTGTCTATATATGCAAACTCGTGGAGGTCCCTGTATAGTGAGGCCAACATCATTGGCCCCCAAACAAAGCACTCCCTATGGATGACCATCCACTCCTAAGCTAGCCCCCAACCTGGACTAAAGTATCGGCCCCATCAATCTGGTGCTACAAGACCTGAAATGATGGACGCAACAATCAATCTATAGGTGGGCACTATGCCCCAGTACCTCTCCAAGTATATCAATCCCTCAAAAAATTGAATCTCATCAAGACGAATCACATCATAGCAAGCATCCCTACTGACATCTAGATCATAAATAACTCTCGCTCCATGGATAGGCAGTCGTAGGATGTGCCAAACATCTTTGAGTGTAATAGTTTCCTCACCAGTAGGAAGGTGGAAGGAGGAGGTCTCACTATGCCATCCCTCCGCTAAGGCTGTCGTGATCCCCAAGTGGGTCTGAACAAGACGAACGTATGCAATGAAGCAAAGGCCGAGCATACCAAGTTGCTCCTCAAATAATATGTGCATACCCTGTAATATTTTGAGCACCGACCATTTGTGGTCCCTCGAGTGAAGTATATCAAGGTCCTCCTGTAGAAGGGGAATCATTGCATCAAGTCTCATAAAAAAATATGTCTCTCACGTCAGCTCTTCGCATTTGAAACAGCAAATGCGATGATGTTTGTAAATGCGACACAATTTGTAAAGTTCTAAACTGTGCCGCCTCTGCAAAGTTTAAAAATTTCTAAATTCCAAAGTGCTTCATGCGGCTCAATTTGTATGTGCGGCTGACTTTCAGCCAAAACCCTAGTTCCAAACTGCGTCACGCAGTCCAATTTGAATATGCAGTGGAGTTTCATCGAAACCCTAATTCTTCTAACTGGCCCACGACGGTGCTATTCTCATATGCGGCATAGTTTGAAGTCGCGCGGCACTGATTGAGCATTTGCAATGACGCTATATAGCGTCGCTTGACCTAAAGTTGACTTGGACCCTATTAAATGTGTGTAAAATGAGAAAATTCAAAGTCGAGATAGGGGTACATACCACACGTCCTGTGTTGGCTGGTTATTGGTGCACTCATACCCTCTTTGACACGTGTCTAGGAAGTTGTCAATGTGCCATCTCGATCGGAACTCAAAGCTCAAAATGCAAAAGTTTCTAAAGGCTAAGTGTGCAAATGAATTGAAAGTGACCCCTCAAGGTCTATTTAAGCCTACAAATAGGGGTTTTTTGACCTAATTTGGCCATCCAGCTTGGGTTTTGGTCCCCCGATCCCATTTTTGTCCAATTGAGGGCCATGTTGCATCTTTTTTGGCATTTTAACACATTTGTTTGGCATCCCGAGGTATTTTTTAGACCTATTAGGCACCTTGTCCTCTTTTTCGCAAGATCATCCAAAAATCAAAAATTTTGTCCGATCTCTCGAGGGAGCAACATATTAGCATAATCCTTCCACTGGGACAATAGTGGGGCATTCAAAAAATCAAGAAAATTTGAGCTTTGATCACAATAGTTTATTCTTCAAACCAATACAATGAGTGCATTGCTTTAAAGAGGGGCAAAATGTAGACATAGAAAATTAACCAACGCACTTGATCCTGATTACTAACATCACTTTGTCCTATATCATACTCGGTTTATCATCACTTTTCATCTCTTAATTAAATAAATCATTATTTATTTAATTAGGTCTTTCTCCCCTGATGGTTAAATTAATCAATTTAATTTAATTAATCTTCAATCCCTCTTTAATTAAATAATTCATCTTATTTGATAAAATCCCTAAAGTCTTCTTATTAAATTGAATAAATTAAACCTTATTTGATTTAATCTAACATTATCCCCTTTAGTTAAATAAATCAAAACATTTGTTTAATTAAACCCTTCCTCTCAATTTGATTTAAATCAATACATAAATTTAAGTCAAAGTTGTCACATCTCCTAATTCCTCATTAAATTACTTAACCCATAATTAATTTAATCTTAATCTATGTCACATTCTCTAGAGAATTCAATTTGTACAATAAATCAGGTACTTTGATTTATTAAATCTCCTATTTTCCCTCACATGTCATAAAGGGGAATATTCCCTCAAATTTTAATTCAAATTCAAGTGGGCTTGGTTCTTCCAACAAGGCATTTATTTCACCTTACAAGTCATTTTTCCTTGAGCCAAGTGGCCATAACTCCACTTTCTTCCCTCTCCAACAAGTCATTTCACTAATTTGAAATTCCACCTAATATCATTTATTGGCACTTTGATCAAAACTTGCACAACTATCAACCATTCACATCTTGACAAGTGGCACTTGGTCATTGGATGTTGAATGATATCACACTGGTCAATTTCACTCTCTCATCCAATTTGGAAATATATAAATGAGAGACTCTTCCTCTCATTCTTCATCCACAATCCAAGCAAGTCTACTATACTTCATTTCATCCACAATTTGAGCAAAGTTACTCTCTTCACATTGAGAGCTAATTTTGTCTACTTCATAGCAAGTGTTCATCATTTTTATCGTTTCATATCTAGGTTATGTCAAAATCTCATCAAGGAGCTAAAACCATCACCAAATCATCATCAAGCTTACAAAGGAGTTGGGAAAGGGCCAATTTCTACACACAATTGGCACCAATTCTCGCATGGGATCAAGACTTTGATTTGCATTGAATAATATTTAATACTTTTGTTCATATTTGTTTGTGTTCTCCATATTATTTCTTACTCTTTTCAATTTAAATGGATTTCGTGGGGAAAATCGATTCTCACTTGCATTAGATCTAATAATGTGCTTGTTTTCCATGTTTGTGCAGGTATAGGATTGGGGTTCACAGATGGTACAAATACATTGATCCATGACACATTTAGTGGTGCAGCTGATCATGATGATCGAGATGACTTTGATGATGTTCATGATTTACCTGTGCTTGTGAAGGCATACGAGCCCCTTTATGAAGGCTCCCAAACAACTCTTCTCTTTGTTGTATTGTTGTTGGTAAACTTGAAGGTTATGAATGGTTTATCCAACATAGCAATCTCACGGATGTTAAGGTATGTCATATATGTCATCTTTTTTCATCTATTTTTGTTGTTAGTTCATCACTAGTAAATAAAGGATGAAATATGTACCATTAATATTCTTTATATTAACAAATTATTTTTTTGTTGTAGATTGATAGGTGAATTATTGTTACCACCATCAAATATTTTACCTCGCTCATACCGAGATTTATCTACCATTATGAAAGATATGGGAATGGAGTATCAAGCAATAGATGCATATCCCAATAATCATATTATATATCATAAACAACATGAATTTGCAACAGAATGCCTGGAATGTCATATCAGTAGATATCGAACAGATCAGCTAGCAAAAAAGGTGCCTCGCAAGGTTCTTCATTATATTCCCATTATTCCATGTATGCAACGATTATTTAGGTGTAAAAGCTTAGCGCAATTTATGGATTACCATGCACAAAATAGAAGTGGAGATGAAATTCTTCAAATTCCTACGGATGGTTCTACATTTAGGGACATGGAGGAAAAATGGCCACACTTTAAAGAAGAACCTTGTAATCTTAGGCTTTCATTGGCAACAGACGGTGTCAATCCATTTGGAGATCTAAGATCTATTTACTCGGTGTGGCATGTTTTTGTTATCAAAAATAACATTCCTCCATGGATGTCAATAAATAGGGAGCACATAATGTTGGCAATGATTGTTCTAGGTATTTTTTTACATCAATTTTCTTTAACGTAGTAGCATCTCATTTGTCTTATTTGCTGCATAATGATTTATATTTTCATTTAATATTCATGTACATTAATTTATATATATTGGAGTAAAATGGTTATAATAATTATGTAATGTTTATGTTCATTCAACTAGGTAAGTACCAAGTTAAAGATATGAATGTATATATCGAGCCTCTTATCGACGAGTTACTAAAGTTATAGAATGGCGTCACTTTGTATGATGTCTCTATACCAATAGGACAAAGACAATTTCAATTCCATGCAATGCTTGTATGGATAATTCATGATGCCCCAGGGCTAACACATTTTTGTGGTATGTTATAATGTTCGACAGTAATTTAACGATATTTAATTTTATGAAGTAGATATCATGCATGTTTTTAAAATAATCTATTCATTATATATAATTATAAAAATTGGCATATTTAATCCAATTATATATGATCTTGTAGGTCTTCAAACAAAGGGAAAATCCACATGTCCAATTTGCAGTCCAAAGATGAAATCTCATTGTTCAACAAGTTTAGGAAAGCAGGTGTTTGATGAGTATAGGCACTTCCTCCATAGAAATCATAAGTATCGAACTACTGAAAAACATATTTTCAATAGGAAAGAAGAGACTACATCAAAAACATGAAGAATGACACCTAGCCTATGGAAGTTGAAATATAATAGAATTAATCGTCCAGGTTATACATCAGATCAAATTGTTTATCTATCATATATGATATGTTTGGAATTTATATTTTTATATTGTGTTTTGTTTACTCATGTTATTATTGACAATGATTGTCGTTGTTAATTTTTTAACTTTTATGCTTCATGAAGGTCGTCAATACATTAATGGTTGGCTTCCACAAGAACTAAAAAATTTATCCCAAACAATTTAGTAGGTTGCCCCACTATGAGAAGCTACAAATTATGAATTTGTTTGATACAATGCATATCGGAAAGAATATAATAGAAACGTTATGGAAAATATTGGATGGAGGGAATGACAAAGAAAAAATTATCAAAATTTGTAGTGACATTTAGGAAGCCAATCATGCAATGAAAAATTTCATTCAATTAAATAGCGATGGAGACCAAAAGGTATATAAGCACCCTTCCTTGGTTATTAACGGAGCAGCAAAGCAATGCTATAAAATCAGTCATACGAAAAATTTGATTTCCCACAGGATTTATTGCGAACATAAACAATATCATAACAAAGAAAGGTAAATTTTGGTCAGGGATGAAAACGCATGATTGGCATACCTTCATTAAGGTAATTATTTTGGAATATTTTATATATATTTGTATACTGCATGTACTTTTCAGTGTATTAAGTTTACTAGTTTTGGAAAAATAATGAAAAGATCATTTTATAATTGTTGCAGTGTGTTCTACCTCTATCTCTCCCAGACAACTTCGACAATAATGTCAAGCAAGTTATATATGATCTTGGAAAATACATGAGGTAAGTAGCGATATTTTTTCAATTCATTGTATAGATCTTATGTTTTCCATTTGTTTTACTTGTTATGTAATATATTGTATATTTTTGTTAAATCTCGTGAATATATTTGCGCCTTGAATCACTTGTAGATGGTTTTCATCTAAAGAAATCCATAAAGAAGATATAAATTATTGGAAGAGAAAAATTCCTCATCTAATGTGTGAAATGCAAAATTTTCTACCTTTGACATTTTTCAATGCACAAGAACACTACCTCATACACCAAGTTGAGAAGATTGAATTGTGTGGACCTATACACACAAGGTCAATGTGGATGGTTGAGAGGCACTTGAAATTTGTGAAGTCTTTGCTTATATAAAGAGAACATCATGAGGGTTCTATGGTGGAGGGATATATGGTATACCAAACCATGGTGTACATTACTGAATATCTTCCTAAGTTCATAGCAAAGATCCATGTAGATCACATTTGGAATCCCAACTCCATTAACAAATTTGAAGGGGAGTACCTGATGGGGAAAGGTAGATTGAGGAAAGTGAGAGGTAATTATAAGATGTTCATGGAGATTAATTAGAATACATTTCACATTGCCTTAAATTTCTTGAAAAAAAACAACAGATAACTAGTCCAAATGAGAGAATCTTCCACACACAAATATAAAAGTACTAGTATTGTATTACTCCAGAAAATAATTCTTTCACTGCTGGTGCCTTATTTTATCCACTATGTCATCGCAACGTCTTACTTTGATTATTCCCTTGTGCTATGTTGGGTATATGGAGTCAAGTAGAAATTAGAGACAAGTGACTTATGACTGGCAATAATTCAAACTATTTGGCACTTCTATATTTATAACTTGTATAAACAAGAAGGGATGCAATTATCAGATTCTTCTTTAATAATCCAAAATAATATTCCTAAGTTGTTGTGAATAATCAAGAGGACTTTAATATTTACTTGAAAGACCCAATTAATTATGCCACATAGATACAACAAATGTGCACTAATAAATTGAAAATATGATTGATATATCAATTTAAACAATAGAGTAATATTAAATATGGAGACAATCTAGCAATATCTTCAATTAACTTAACAAAAAATTGACACCAACATAGAGCCACCGAATGAGAGATTTTTCGTTAACTTTATCAAAAAATTTACATGTGCATCTTGGTCCTTTATGATGTAAACATTGTATCAATCCTTATTCTCCAACTTCTTCTATCTACTCCTATCTTAATATTTTCTCTTGGTCTCGGTCTCTCTTATTTATAGAAGAGGCAACAAGATTTGGACCAAAAGACATGACTTTTGATAACAAAACTTAACTAACATGTCAAATATAACTGAAACAATTAACAACTAACACATGAAAATTTTGTTAATCTCTGAGTAAAAGCTCGAGTCACCAAAGACTTGTGAAAATTTTTTACTTTATGATAATCATCATTGATAGTGATTAATCTTCATCTGAACCGAGGTATTTCTCCTGCCACTTGCTTATGGTTAAATCATTCGGCCACTTGTATTCCTATGCAGCAGTGAATTTTGATAGGTGGATTTTTCATCTACTATTGAGCAATTTTATGGCATCTACAACGAACTTTGTATAAGCATTATCCAATGCAATAATTCCATCAAGCAGAGCATGAAATTTTTCTAGATTGATATTACCATCACCCTGTATATGTGTCAAACTTTGTGGAACCATTTCATCAAATTATTTCTCCATTCATACAAATCCTTGAGTTGACCATCACCTTTAACGATCAGAGGGCTAAAACTATGTTTTATTGAATCAAATGAATTCCTTCTTTTTTCTACCTTCTTCTTCATATCAATCAAATACTTATGCTCATAAATGATTCCTTTTACTATTTCTTGAGTAGGTTTTAACTCTGGAGGTGCATCCGGATCTCTTTGTATGGCTTTCCATGGAGTGGTTAAGATATGGTAAGTGGGTTGCCATCTTTTTTTGCAATTCCTCTAAGATAGGAGAATTAGTATTTATCTGTTCCAGAGCTTTTACCAAATTACTGAAGCCCTCGTGAACTCCACTTATTTTCTCTTTTAAAACATCAACTCTATGTTTTAGTATTTCCTCAAAGGTACCCAAGATGTGCCATTTGATATCATCCATATTATGATTCTTTAGTTTCTCAACCTCTTCTTTCAATTGTTGAATCTGTGGATCTTCAACTAAATTAATTATACAACCATTTAATTCCCCTTTACATCTTTGGCTTGTTGTAATTTTTTTTTCAATCTGACATTTTCAATGAATAACTTATTTATCTCCTCATTTGATAGTTTGAGTCTTTTCTCATACTTTGTCATCTTCTTTTCCATATTTTCCACTACATCTCTTGTGAACATTGTTGAATGCACTGTCATGGTTGATGCTTTTGTGGGAGTAGTGTCCTTCATAGTTATGACCAGAGCATCCCCTCTCATTTCATGCACCACATCTAGAATTCTAGGCTTCCTTGTTCTTTTATGTTTCGTCCATAGGGCAAGGGTTTGGGTGGTTGGATTATACCTTGTCCCTGATACTCCTTCTAAATCAAATTTTGCAACCAATTTTGGATCATATTGAGCTTTGATTTGATCCAACAGAAACACTTTGGAGAGATCCATTCATGGTATAATGAGAATGTTACTTTTCAACATTAACTCCCTTGCTTCTTTAGGAGTAATATTGATACTGTCAATATTTAACTCTGTCATTGTTTGTGGCTGCACTTCTGCATGTTTTGAATCATCAACTCCAATGAGGTTAATATTCAATCTATCATCAAATTTTTTCATCTTCATTTTTATCAAAAAATATTTGAACTCCCTAGTATGGATAAAGTCATCATCCTCCATGAATCTCAGGGAAGCAATAATTCTTTCATCATCCTACATTTCATCAATAGCCTCCTCTAATATTCTCATCTTGGGATCATGAGACTCAAGGATTTTATGTTTCTCTACAACCTCTTTCATCTCAGCCAAATTTAAGGCTACCTCTTGTTCTTCATCACTTGACTCCTAGTCCACTGGTGACCCAATCTTTTGTTTCTTGGCAGGAGGCTAATCTGTTTGAGATGGAGGAGATGGATGAATTGGTGATGAAGGTGGTGTATGTGATGTAGAGGTTGTGGATGTTGGTGGCTTGGGTGTAGGAAGTAGGGCTGATTTCACTTATTGAGCCATTTTAGATAATTCATCAAATTTACCAAGGACTAATTGCATTCTTTTCAACAAATTTGGCTCCTCATGAAAAAACCCCTTGAACTTCTTATCTTTTCCTCTCTTTTGATCCTCCCATCTCATCATCATTAACCATATTTTCCTTCTTTCAAACACATCTGCAAAATAGAGTAGGTTTCTTATTACATCCTCTTTCAGATCAAATTCATGTGTTATTGCCCTCTTTGTGAGTAGGGTTCTTCTGATACTGTTGATGTGGCCTTCTGGATCACATATTCTCTCTTTCCCTGATCTGATCTAGAAAAATTAGATTTTATAAATCTCCGCAATTCCTCCAACATATTTGATCCAATTGATAATTCTTCAAATACCATCAAATCAGGTACAAATGTGCCTTTTTCTGATTTTTCATCAAATCATGCTCCATCCAGAGAATTAGCCACATAAATTCTAAAAACAATACTCTGATAGGCATAAATTTTGGTAAAATATGAGGGGCCTAATCACAACCATATACCCTGATGATGGTGTGTTGTGGCATCAAAAACCAAACAGCATAATTATGTGTAAAACCTTGATCCAGTTTGTATTGCAGGGGTCTCATGACATCCATTAGGGATTGTGGTAATCTTGGTTTAGGAAAACCAAGCTGATTTATCAGTCTGATGACAAAATCATCCCTAAATACAACATAATCACTTTCATTGCATTTATTGTCCCAAATATAACATCAATTTTGTACTGGAAGCATAACTCCATTCTCATGTGTTCTCAATTTCATCCTCTTTTCCCATTTTGTTTCATTTTGAGATAGAATCAAATGACATAATAAGGAGTACTTTCTAAAAGTTATGGGGGCCTTGGCTTCCCTAACCTGTAATAGACCTTCATGAATCTGTTCCTCAATGAATGAAGCAAAATCAAACTCAACATCCAATTCAGTATGTTGGATAATCATGGCCATTCTCATCAACCCTATCGACATATTCTCCTCTGTATCAACTCCAAGAATTTGACATAATGCATAGTAGGTCTTTTTGAAATATGTCTGAAAGTTAGACACTGGAAAGGGTTCAAGTCTTGAAGAGTGAATGGGCAGGACTCTATTTTTTTCACCCCTTTTCATGTGTAAGGGGAGTTCATCAGTTCTATAGGTCCTTTTCAACCTTCTATATTCTTGCTCCAGCTTCCCCTAGCCTGCCTGTTTAGTTCAAAACACCTAATTATAGCTTCCCTCGAGATATCTACCAGACATTTACCATCTGGAAGTCTGACCATTTTTTATGGGGCATGATATCTATTGGCCAAGGCTCTGACTAGCTCAACATCAACAAAAACATTAGGAACAACTAATTTGTCTATGTCAAAAATCCATGGGTTTGATACTGGAACCTTTTCATCTCTTTTTCTATAAAAATACCAATATAATTTCCACCCAGACTGTGGAATTATTGGGTCCCTACACCCCTGAGCTAAATCCTTAAAGACTTTCTTAGAACCCTTATCTACTAAACCAGGTAACAGGGAAAGTAATGGCAACTGCAATGAAATTTTACTAGATTTTTCTTCCTTTTTAGTTCCTACCTTTGATTTCTTTGGCGCTATTGTTTAAATTTTAGTGAATGATAATTAGACTTACCCAAAAAAAAAAAAAATTCTATAGAATTCTTCCACTGTTGTACTTTGAGCTCACCTATATTCATCTTTTGCTAGCACGAGCACACGAATTCTCAATTTGCCTTGTTAAATTTTGTTATCATACCACATTAATTTTATATCTTAAGTTCTTCATCACTCAAATCTTTTATACCGAGCTGAATTTCATACTTCGGTGTTGATTGATGTGATTTTCCTTCATTTAATGCTCCAATGGTAGATTACTGCACTACCGCACGACATTTTTCATCCCCTCACGGTATAATGGTTCCTCCTTATCTATATTCTTATTTCATTGCTTTACCATGGGCTCCATTCTAACCCTTTGTGGTATGGCGGTGCATTATCACCTATGTTCTTAGCTTACCGCTCTATTGTGAGCTTCATTTCAACCCCTCACAGTATAGCGGTTCCCTCTATTATTATTAACCATGACCCCGCTCTATCGCGGGAAAGACATCAACCGTCCGCGGTATAGCGGTATATAGTGTATTACTTCCTTTACCCACTATGCCACCATGAGTTTCTTTATTGGAGGCTGCAGTAAAAGGCAATTTTGACCTTTTGGATGGTAAAAACATAGTTTTTAAGGGAAAAAAATTGATTTCATATGAAAGGACCATCAGAATTTTGAATGAAAATTCTAGTTCCAACACACGTAGGCCATTCTTGCAATGTTTTTATCAGTGAAACTTGCTAGTTTTTGTGCCGATATATTGTATCCTGCCAATATAAACATACAATATGATTGGGGTGACATAGATACTGCTTGGCCAATAGGTTATATCTCTTCAATTTGAAATGTGCGAACAATGGGTCTTGGATACATATAGTTCAATGGTTTCTTACGAAAGATAATAAGCTCATTGGTAGTGGGATGTTAGTTTTTCAGGTACATCAATTATAAATTAAGGTCATATATCGTGGTAATTAACTAATTATATGTCGTTTGTGAATTTCATTTATTTTTATAATGTTGGTCGAGAGTGGGATGCACTACATTTATACATCGCAAACAATCTTGATTGGATGATGGTATGGATTGAACGATGTCAACAATATGGTCATGCATTAACATGGGAAGGTGTGGCTTCATTGGTTAAAGAAGCTCATCGTAATGGAGATTCCAGTGTTACACCAAGGGAAATTGATTTAGCATATGGTTTAAGAGATAAACAGGTACGTATAAATATATTAATCACCCATATTATTTAATTATTTTCAATTATATTGATGTATATATGTGTTGAGTTTTTTTCTTTGCATACATTTGGCCAAGAATAAATATGTTTATCAACTGACGATGCAATAATTTTTACATGTTTGACATATTCTAGGTGAAACACCACAAGGCTATGTGGTGCAATGGTCATAAATTTCGAATCAAAAAGTTGGATGACACAAAGAAAAGTTGTGATTTTGGGATAACTGCAGTCTTTCAAGTGACTAATGTTTCATCTAGAAGCAACATACATCCAGAAGTCTCATTAAATCGATACTATGGGATTTTGGATGATATACTTGAGTGTGACTTTAAGTCCTTCAAATAAGTTATGTTCGTCATCCAATGGTACAAGCTACGATTGAATGAAAATGATCCTGAGAGAACTATTATTGAACATGATAATGGATTTACCATGGTTAATACAAGGTCGATCGAGCAAGCTGGAAATGAGCCCTATGCTCTTCCAAGCCAATGTGAGCAGGTATTTTACTCAGAGGTTCTAGGTAAACCAGGTTGTTCATTTTTTGCTATAAATGATCCAAGAGGAAGTTCGGTAAAGTATAATGTGGTGGAAGAAGAAGATACTGAAGAACTAGAAGATGATGTAGATGATGATCAAGATCAACAATTAGTTGATGATGTGCCTAATGAAGATGTCGAAGAACAGGAACTAGATCATGATGATGTAGGATTTAATGTTCATGAAGATGATATCTATGTGGATGATGACATTATCAAAACTGATATCAATGATGATGATGATGATATGACCAATCCTTACAATGTTGAATCTGGATTGGATGGTATAGACAAAGAGTTGGATGAAGAAGAAGATCAATGACATTGAAATGTATGAGTTATGTGATTATATTATCTATTTGATATTTATTTCTTGATAGAATTATATTTGACTTATATGGTTACATAATTAA
Source organism: Sequoiadendron giganteum (assembly GCA_007115665.2). NCBI lineage: Eukaryota > Viridiplantae > Streptophyta > Pinopsida > Cupressales > Cupressaceae > Sequoiadendron > Sequoiadendron giganteum. The sequence goes on along the minus strand of CM021106.1, from coordinate 2,296,092 downwards.
TTAATGATGTTTTCAATTTTTATGCCATTACATAATTAATTCATGATGTACTTTTTAATGTTTTTAATTCATGATGTTACAACTATTGTAGCTCTCCTAGAAATTTCCATATGATCAAATCCTAATTAATCTATGACTTTTTATGATTAGATATTATTTGATCATATATTTGGTTATTTCATTCCCAAAAAATTAGTGTTTCCTCATGTTGACCTTGCATAGTGATATGTGAATGGGGCCAACATTGAAATTTTTTCAATTTGTGCTTGTATGGAGTGAAACTTGGCATGGTTAGCCTAGACACATGCCTTGACGATATGGGAGGGTTTTGAGACTCAAACATGAGGTCATGCATGTTATGAAAGTGTATGGTAATCCTACTTATAGCAGAAGTTCACGTGATAATCTAATCAATGGTACTATATTGGAGGATAAATCCATGTATGGAATTAATTTAAGAGGTAAGGGATGCCTCTTAGTGTAATTTTGAGTCTTGGATTAATCCATAGTGCTAAAATTAGTTCTAGTGTTCTTCCCTTAGTGTTATTTTTATCTCTACAATTTCCCATACTTAACCATTTCATCATCCCTTTTCCCAAGCTATTTGTATCATAATATAAACTTGGTCCAATCTCACATTAGCCCCTTAAGTAATTATCCATTTCCTCCAAGTTGAATGGAACCTTTTATACCAATGCATCTATGTTTTCCTACCCTAATGGATCAAGACTTGACATCACCTTAACAATATTCTTTATGTCATATCATATCTCTGAAGTGCCTCTAAATACTGAATGAGAGAGGAATTAAGAAAGGGAAAACAAAACAAAACAAAAAAAAACCCATAGGCTTTATAGGCAACAAATCCTTACTGAGCAATCACAATTTCATAATACCTATTATTACATTTTGAAATTTCTTTTTCAATCCTCGGATTATTAGAAACCAATTGAATAATCCCATTCTTTGGGAGCTAACTTTATATTTTAGAATAAACATTTTAAATCAGTTGTATAGGGAGGACCATCCTTTCATTTAGTTGCATAGGGAGGACCAAAAGATTTGTCTAGATGTCAAATCTTGTCCAAGAATTATATAACAACCCCCCTCTGGTTTGTTTGACACATATATTACATCTACTCTAAGATTCAAAAACAAAATGAGCTTATATCATGAACCCTAACACAAATGAACAATATCTGAGTTGAAATGTAAAACAACAATCTCTTATACTGCTTCTGAGAAGAGAGTAGTTTGAAAGTCAATATTCAATAAAGCTTAATCAAAGCATAATGATAGGACTTATTTTATTTCTTTAGAACTATTTATTTTATTTTCTTTATATTGGCTACTTTATTTTAATTTGTTACTTTTATATTAACTTTGAGAAATATAGTAATAGTTTCTATGTAAGTAGTAACAACATGTATAATGCCTATGAGGTATTTGGTATGCAAATGCTAATTTCACCATTATAAGAAGATTCTCACTTAATTTTCACGCAAGATCTAATATCAAATATGGATAGATTATTTCAAGTTAATATTTATATGTAGGTGTAAGGTAGAGATAATAAGAAGGTGAAAAATCTATTAAAATGGTATAAATTAATAAAAAAATTATTAAAGACTCAATAAATAAATGAAATCTAAATATATTTATATAATAATAGGTCAAGTATTATAGATGAATAAATAGTTAATATGAAATTTAATTTATAGAAAATAGTTAATACTAATATTAAATTAAACTTCATTTCTTTTAGATTTCGATATTTATTTGTATTATACTAAATAAGACAATGAAAAATAATATAATTTTACTATAAGTTCAATTTAAACCAAATTCAAATTTATTCATAATAATACTTAAATATTAAAATTAAAAAATATTTAAATTAAGATCAATGTTTAAATTAAATTAAATCTCATACCACTCATTAAATTTTTATATTTATTTATATTATATTAAATAAGGCAACATAAAAAAAAAAATATACTATAAACTCAACTTAAATCAAATTCAACTAATTTTCCAATTTAAAATAAATACTAAAGCTTTTGTGGCATAGCACAATTCCATAACTTAATGTATTTTATTCAATAAAAAAATTGTGCTAATTTAAATTGAACTTTAATACTCTTAATCTAGATCAAACTCTTTACAAAGATTCATATTAAAAATCATATAATGTCAATAGTAATAAATATTTTTAAACTTAATTAGAATCCTAACCCTAAACCCTAAACCTTAACCCTAATTAAACCCTAATCATAAGTGAACCCTTACCTTTGAAGTGCCTTTGGCATGCTTTAGATGTGTCAATATTAACTAGATTGAATATATTAATTTTAAAGTCTCTTAACACATTCCATGACAAGAAAATGACTCATTTGGATTAAGGAGTACTTTCCTAAACCATTTCTTCATATTCAACAATCCCTTCTCACACCCACATCATAATTCATATCCATGTTAGTTGTAATGAGTGTTTTAAACCAACAATCAATGAATCATAGGATAGAAGAAAAATCGTTATGCACAAGGATAAGAATCAAAGAGAATGAAAGAATCGATTCACTATATATGCTCCCCATTACTGTAATAGACCAATGTAAAAAAATGAGTCATAACAAGAATAGGACCAAAAAAAACTAGGAAAAGAAACCTTGTAGGCTACATTAATAAGACATTTATTGCAAGCATTTCTTCCATGATGTTTAAATGATAAAATATCAGATAGCTCAATCTTTAGTCAAGTAGTATTTCAATCACTAATTCTTAGACATCCATCATGATTAAACATCACATATAATAAGCCTTTTTAACAATCACTAGGACTGTAGATAATATTCAATCATATCATAGGAAATAAATCATCAAAAATTATAAAGAAGAGAAAACCAACTATATAAGCTCAGCAAGCCACCATACAAAACTTATATTTTGTAGAAAATAAAATAAACTATATGTTGACATAGCATATATATAAAATATATATTTTGAATTTTGGCCCCACGCACACAGGAGCATGACATAGCATACTGCACCGAGACCCTAACTAGAGAGTTGCACTGAGAACCACTGCATCTAGCCCCTAAGTGGAGAGTTGTGAGACTTCACTGGACGAGTGCTGCAAGGCCTTTGAGTCGAGGACGAAGACTAGGAACCATTTGGTAGGAGGAAATCCAGAGCGAGAGGTGAGGGCACTCAAAAAGGGAAAATCGACCAAGGGAGAATGATTGTAAGTGATTTTTCCCCCACATTTAGAAATCTTGTTGCAAGTATAGTGATTTAGACCCTTTTTGTTCCCATCGAGGTGTTGCATGCTATATTTTGGTCAATTCGAGCCAATTTCCCATTGACAAACCCAAGTACTATCTAGTACTGGTGTCTGGTTAGTTTGAACAACCAAGCTTTGAGATGTTCGATCAGTTGGGTGGCCATTTTTGGCCTATGAACTATAGTTTTTGTATCTGTCTTAGCATTTTTTATCGATGATAATTGTATATTTTATTATAATAAAAAGTACTAATTACATCTGTCGAAACTAAAAATCGTCCAAACTAGTCACAAGTTGATTAACTAGTAGAAAGGAAGCAACCAAAAAAATAAACATTAACCCACCTACCCACTATCTCCAATTGTTGCTCACATTTCCAATGTCATAGAAATTACAAAGCACAAAACAACTACAACCCCACAAGGACATTACATATGCAAAAAAAATCAAAAAAATATTTCTATGTTTAAAGAACCTTCAAAAACCAAGCATGTGTGATGAGGTTCCTTCCTCCATAGGAATTATCTCCATTAAAGGTCTCGACCGCTTTCTCTGACGTAGCCCCAATGTTTCCCGCTTCTCTTCTCAAGCAATCTTCTTCAAATTCTAATGGTCTCCTTCGTTTGCATCCACTCGACACATACCTTGAGTGTCATCCAACCATATTTTGCTACATTTTGCCATTTTTCCTTCGTCCGTCCTTCGGGCCACCTGACAAAAAGATGGTTCAAATCCACCATCTCCGAGCCACCACCCTCCACACCTTCAACCTTTATCAACACTAATCTAGGTATCGCTCACGCCAGTATGCTTTCCATATCCCCTAGGAAATCCACATGGACAAGAGCCCTCATTACTTTCCTTACCACCTCTTTTTGTTCACCTAAATTTAACCCCCATGCCATTATCAAAGAGTTGATATCCATATTGATTCGATATCTATGGGTCAAGAAATCAAAACCATCCTCCAACATCAATTGCACAACTTGAGCAACTTGCACTTCTTTGAAGAGAAACATACCCCGCAACCTCTTCATCGGCACCTTCCCTGCAAAGGGGTCTAATTTTCTGTTGGAGGCTAACGAAAAACTTGCCTCCATTATTCACAGCTTCACCACCTTCCCAAGACCCACCTACTGCCACCAACTTGCCTACCAAACAACCCAACTCAAAATTCAAAATTGGTGAAAGGATGTGAGGCATTAAATCCCACATCATGCCAGCCTTCACCATTAACCGAAGCACCACTTCAATTGAGAGAAACACCGCTAACTCAGATCATCAATTCAATTCTTTTCAAATAAATACCCATTCATACCTTCCTCCAAGTTTAAAGCTCTAAAGTCTTCCATAACGGCTAAATTCCTCCAAGTTCAAAAACCTTAGTCAGCTTCATCTTGATCAAAACAAACAATTACGTAGTCTTCCCTTTCATTTTACCATTAACTCTCTTTATGACTGTCCTAAACTTCACAATTTCAACTCAACATAAAGTAATCTGACCCAAAATAGTATTTAGGATAATATAGACCACACAATTTTAATTCCATTTCACTTCAAACAAATGTATACCATCTTCCATCGTTTATTCTTGACAATTTAACAGAAATCATATATTGTACTTTCATTTTAGTCTCCAAAACAGGGTTATTATTAGACAAATCAATCAAAGCAATGGACTTTTTAACTTCATGCTTACACCAAAACTTATATCAAATGAGATTAAATTATACCTTGGTAATCTGTTAACCAAAAAAACAAAGAACTCACACTTAATCATCAAAAGCCCTTAAAGTTCTTACTATCACTGGTTCCTTCATATCCTGTTTGCAATGCTTGTAGGTCTGCCACCCTATTTTCCAGGGATTCATTCACAATCTATGCACTATTACAGAAGTATATCCACACTTTTCAATTCCCTCCTTGCAGATCTAAAACATATTCAAAATGGGTATCAAAAATTTCACAACACAAGCTTCAAATATTGTTGTCTCAGATAGATTTAGACCTAATTAGGCCTAATTTGCATAATGGTTCGTTGCTTTACTAACTCCTAACCAAATTACACTTGTCCAATGCTTGGGACATGTTTATTTTGACTGGTATATGCTCTTCAAAGAATCAAAGTCTGTTTACAAAGTATTTTCACAAAACCCTAAGGGCTTAACCTTCATAATTACTCTATTCACAGACTGTACACACAGTTTTTCAATCAAGAAACTTCATTCCCTCACATCTTATCTTTATGATTTTTCCCTAAATCCACTGAAACATGAAATAAAATTCATAGTAGGATAATATCACAAGAAACCAAAAGATTCCACCAATTAATAAAGGAGAAACATAATTATTTATATCTTTGCTTACCCTAAGTAAGGGTTTTAACAGTCTAAAGTAAATCCATAATAAATCACACAAATATTAACTAAAATACATGAACTTTGATGTAATAGGAAGATGATTGATATTATTACCATATCCAACCATTCTATCATGCCTTCAAGGTCATACAATTCCATACAATTCCTTGAAATGCAAGATTTGTGAAGAAAAATGATTAAAAATCAGAGATTTTCCTTGAACTTATTCTTTGTTCAACCACCCTCAAAGTTCTAAAAGATACAAGAGCATTTTTAAAGGAAAAAAAACTAACTTTTAGCCTTCTAATTGCCTCTAACCGACCCTAATGACTCTTCATCTCTTAATATTTCCTTTTTTATTAAGTTGACAACTTTTTACATTGTTTTCATTTTTGCACTTTTGGACTTAATAAACACCAAATGACCTCAACATGACCTCAAATATATGAATGAATGAATGTTATATGTTATTAATGGATGAATGAATGATTAATGTTATATGATCAGGTATGGGTAATTGAGAGTGATGTTAGGGGGGAGGGGCCAAATGAGCTTCCACCGTCACGTGGTTGGCCTTGTTAAGTAGAGAATATTAAACTATTCTCAAAACAAAGAGAAGCTCAATAAGGTAATACACTTTTCAATATTTCATTATGCTCCACTTTTAAGCTTATGTGATTTTCATTAGTTCTATTTGCTTCAATATTTTACCCTTTGTACTTATTTTAATTTTTAACACATCTCATATGTTACCCTCTCTCTCCCTCTCTCTCCCTTTCTCTCTCTCACACACACACACTCACTATCTCTCTCACACACACACACAATTGACCAAAACTAGAATGTATTGTTTGGAAATTATTATTTGTGGATTTAATTTCTATTTGAACTCAATTTTAATCAGGTGGGCTTCATACGTTGCGTGGACAATACTTGTTTCAATTCGTGAGCTTGGTGTATAGTTCAATTATGGCATCAACATACTTGTATGTTGTCTTTACACTAAATTTTTCCTATAAAATGTCAATAACATATTTTACTTTATTCCACTATGAGAGAAGAAGGTGACTATTATATTTTTTCCCAAGAATATCATCACATATTTGAAATTTTACCCTAAGTCTTCCATTTTTTCATTCACTCCTGTCTCAACTATTAAAGCCGATTTTGTGATTAATCCTTTCAAATTACTAGACAATTGTTTACTTTTTGATTGGTTAATGAGGGTTTTTGTAGGGATTCCACAACCTTAAGAGACAAATTTGGGTACCTAGTTTCCATGTGTGGGTTTTCAACACTATTCCCATATGCTTTGGGACTTGCATTATTGCAGGTCATGTGAGACGTATCCAACAATTTCTATGGCAGTTTTTTCCCAAGTACTCATTGTTGGGTCTTCTACCATTGTTCTTATAAGCTATTTACTCACTATATGTATCCAAGACCCATTTTTCACACATTTGGTTCTTAAAAGATACCACCAACTCCAATCATTCACAAGGGTACTTCAAACCCGAAACTCAAACTAAGAAGTTCCATAGGCTTTTTAAGCCAAAATTCATTCAATTTTCAACATAATCACCTCCTGTCAAAAGACACAAAGACTCACCAACTGCTCCAATTTTAGAGGCATATAACAAGATTAAGATGCTTGAATAATCACAACTACATCACGAATTTGGTCAGCAACAACTCACAAAGTCAATTTCATTAGCAAGAATGACTCCCAACACACCAAATCACCAAATTAACTTTTAAACACACATTAGGCCCAAAACCATTTTCAACATCCATAATACGACTGTACCAAATCAAGAACAATGTTAGGTAACTCAAAATCAATCAATTCCTTCAATCTTCACATTCAAGGTATCAAATGCTAGTAATAGTCCTTTAGGACAAAAATGGGTGTAACTCCTGACCCATCTTCAATATCCACACACTTCATACATTTTAAAGAACCCATTTTTCCATATATTAACATACTTCAAAACCAGATAGACTTGTTTTGGAAAATATATAAGAATCAATAACTTGTCCATAGCCTAGGTGCACCAAATAGGTCCAATTTACAAAGAAACTACATTTGAATCAACATGAATTCATCAAAAAACCCTAGGAAGCATTGAGTTAGGTCAAAAAACCATGAAATCAATCACTCTTAGGGACTACTCAGTCCAACCAAGCACCAAACTGCCAAACCCTTGATTGTAGGCTGAATAATGCACAAATAGATGAGGGTTTATTGAAAAAGTATGTTCCACACCTCTAGCTACTCTACCCCTACTTCAAAAACATTGGGATATGTCTACACAAGCTCTAGGAACTCTGTGCATGCCTTCTTGAATGCATTTTCTATCTTTTTCAACTTGGAGCCATCAACTTACATAACGAAAATTTAGAAACTTCTGAGAAACAGTCATCCAACGCTGGTTTCTTCTCTTCCCCTATCTTGCCCAAAACTATTAACTTATTCAAATACCCTCAAAATTATTTCAAATGAAAGAAAATTCCTTACTACACCAAATACTATGAAGAATTTGTTGAGCTTCTCTTTTTCTATTTGTCCTTGATTACAATATTGTGTTTCAGATTGGCATCTTTGTGGTTGGTTATTCAGTTGCATTGTTTCTATTTTATCTTGGAATTCTTACTTTGGCATTATGATGTTGGTTTTCATGGCACTAATCTCTTGACTCCATGTGCAGATCATAAGGAATCTTGTCTACAGGATAATGTTTCCAATTTAGGTGGTATGATTTTGGTTTGACATTTTGTGCTACAGTGATCTATAGGTTTATATGTTATTGTCTTGTTCAACTTTCTAACATCATGGCATTGATGATGTTTTTTTTTAACAACATCAGATTTTTGCTTCTCTATTCATACTCTTTCAGGTAATGCTTTCAGTTATCTTAGTTCTTGGAATTATCAAATGCAGTTGGTTTTTAGTTTTAAGAAAACCCTATCGGGTTTCCTTAAACAATTGATAGTGGCATGGGCATATGGTATATTGATATTGGCATGGGTATATGGTACATTGAAATTGGTATGGAATTAGCCTTTATTTCATTTCAAAAGGCATTGGGTATATCGAGCTTTAAGTCATGGAAAATGACTTTGAATAAAGGTCTTATATGATATCGAGTCTAATGTTTGATAATTCATTAGGCCTCAAGGCCAACAACAGGTATGAGTTTTTTATTATTTAAAAGCCACTATGAAAGTGACATGGTTTTTGATTTCTTGGTAACAATGATGGCTAAGGTAATCAACATTTTTTTTAAGTGGTCATGGAAAATTTCTAATGACATATTTGTGTAGGTATTCTTACTTGATTAATCATTGAACATTGATAATGATGATCAGCGGTTTGTATGCATTCAGTGGTAATGAGATTGTCGGCATGCATTGCATTGGTTTGTCCGTGGAATTCATAATGCATTATGAGGTTTCTACTTATGAATTGAGTCCTTTCAGACTTCAAACTTTATCAATACTTGAAAATTCATCGATTGCTTTACATTGGAAAGTTTAGGGCGAGCATTTTATGTTTCACAAGCTCGAGCGTTTGGAACCCTATCTTGGTTGCCACCATAGAAATCTTCTCACACCTGTTACACAGTGTTTATTGGCTTACTGCAACTCTTTGACAATGAATGGTGGTATCTGAAAGATAATTTCCTTGGTTGATGGTTGTGTTAGCCTCTTGTCTTTGGGTGAAGGCTCGAAATTGGAAGAAGTCTTTGTTGTTTTACTCTCTGTCAGTCTGGTAAATATCTCCATGACAGTTTCTCTATCATTCTCCTCGGGTATTCACCTTATCAACTATCTTTTGAAGAACCGTTACTTCTATTGGCACAAATAATAGAAGACAAGTGTTTGCTTCTTTCTAGAAAATGATAAAATTGTTTTATTTGTTCGTGGTCAGAAATAATGCATGTCGGTTACTAATAATCTAAAATGCATACCCAAATATTTTATCATATCTTTTCTACTCCTGCTTTAATGGATGGTTTTTTCGATTTGTGGGTAATCATGCTTTCTACAAATCATTTCAGTCTTTCACTTGGATTCGGTGATAGTTGTTTTTGGGTGCACTATTATGGGATTTCAGTTACATTTTCTTATAGCAGTTTTCGAGGGTATTGTACATGGAATATTTTTGTTTTAATGTTGTTTCATTTAGAATTTCTTGTGCAGGCTCCTTGTGTGAACAAGGTTCAGTCATCTTTCTAAAATTGCATATTCCTTGACCATTTTTGTCAGAAGAAAACCTCCATGCTGAACATTCTTCTAAAAATGACTGCAATACCTGGCAACATGTTTTTTCGACAGAAATTGGGTACAAAAAATTTACCTATGTTGATTTTGAAAAATGAGACAAGTTACATTGTTGTAATTTCTTGATATGTAATGTAGAAATATATGTAAGAAAAATATAGTGAGAGAAGGTTTTTCTAGATTCTTGAAAAACAAAGAGAAAGTGTTAATTGTTTCAAAACTATGAAAAATAACTGTGAAGTATAGTGAGAACATCACTGCTATTGTAATTGAAGAAATGTTGAGTTTTGACATTGAAAATCCAAAAAATGAGTTCAATATCAAGTTGTCTTAACGCTTGACAATGACTGGAATTCTGAAGGTCCATTCCTGAACTTTGAGGATTTTAGATATTGTTTGTCAAGAGGCACTTGAGTGAAAAGAGAGAAACAAAGAGATCCTCTGTATCATTGTATGTCTTACTAAAAATAGAAAAGGGGTTGGTGCTCCTTGAAATTGGTGTTTCAAACTGAGGGGTTGGTTCTCCTTTAGTTGGTGCTCAGAAATCATCCTATAAGGCATTGTTAAAAGAGGTTATTAAAATAAAATCCTAGAAAGGCAGCAGTTTAGGAGTGGTTTTTCTATCCCAGGAGGTTTTTCCACTTGGCATATCTTGTGTCATTTTTCTTATCTATGGTTCATCTAATTCCTTGCATGAATTATTTAATATGTTATATTTCACTATCATACTTCTCATTTCAGTTATATGTGATTGCATTCAAATACATGAATGAGTTTATCATTGATAAATGAGAACATAAATATTTTTTATTTCAGTTTGTGTAAAATTTGTCAAAATAGTTAATGAAACCGATTCACCCCCCCCCCTCTCAGTTTATTTTTCACTCCAACAATTGGTATCAAAGCGTAGGGTCCTTGGAGTCTGTTCAAAATGTCTCAAGCTCATGAAGGCACATCCATGACTAGGGCTCCATTATTTGATGGAATTGATTATATATTCTGGAAAATCAGAATGGAGACTTATTTAACTTCTATTGCCCTCGATGTGTGGAGAATAGTGTTAACTGGGTACACTATACCAACTAATTTGTCCACAACTTCTAATGAAAAGAAAAGATATGAAACTAATGCAAGATTAAAACATGCTCTCCTGTGTGCACTGACTAAAGATGTCTTTATCAAAGTCAAGCACTACAGCTCTGCTAGGGATATCTAGGTTAAACTTGAAACTATCTATCAAGGAAATGAAAAAATAAAATAGTCAAATGTCCTCACTCTATAACACCAGTTTAAAGAAATAAAAATGAGGGACAATGAAAAATTAGCTGATTACTTTTTGAGAATTGATGAAATTGTCAATGCTATGAATGGTCTAGGAGAAGAAGTTAAGGAATTCGATGTTGTAACTAAGGTCATCATAACCTTACCAACTAAATTTGAAGCTAAGGTCTCTACTCTAGAAGAGAAGAAACACTCTGACCAGCTTACCCTAGATAGCCTACAAGGCACTCAGACTGCCTATGAAATCAGAATCTGTAAAAACAATTCCTTTGCAAAAGAAACTGCCTTTAATACTGAAAGGAAAGAAAAAGATGAGCCTACTAAATCATAATTTTCTGATTCTAAAAAATCCCACTTTGTTAGGAAGCTCAAAAGGGGGTCTGGAAAGTATAAGGGAAAACTTCCCTTCAAATGCTTTAACTGTGGTAAAATAGGCCACTTTGCTGCAAAGTGCCCCTATGGTGATCTGAATAGGGACAATGAGAAATCTGAAAAAATTGCCTAAGAAAAAGGCCTATAGACCTAAACAGAAATTCAACTTCAAAAATAAGAAGAGTATGTTGAGAAAAAATGAAACAGACACTGAATCCAATGATTCTTTAGATGAAGAAGATGAAAACTTATTCATAGCTGAAATCATTCAGCAAGAATATACTAGCAACAATGATGTTGAAGTTGGCGAAGTGGGTCTTCAAGGTGAACTGAAATGTGCTTTAAAAGAGCTAAGAAAACTCAAAAAACAAATGCTTTCTCAAGAACAAAACTCTGCTCAAGCTCTTGCTCAAGAGAAACTCACAAATCTTGAAATTGTCTCATTGAAAACTCAACTTGAAGAAGCCAAGAGAGTTGACAATTGTCTTCCTATTGGCATAAATCATAAAGATCAAGAAATTCATAAACTTTAACATGAAATTTTTGATCTTAGGAAGACCATTGAGAAGTATGAAAGTACTCTTAAACTGAATGACATGCTCAGTAAGCAGAAATTAAAAAAGGAAAAAACTGGTATTGGATACATGAAAGGTGAATGTTCAAATGATAGTGCAAAGGATAATATTGTTTCTGGAAACAAATACTTTCAATCTGATCATCTTGATTCTGATAAGGATCATGTTCATCCTTTTAGGAATAACAGAATGTCATATAATTCTAACCCTTTCTTTTGTGGGTACTATTATTTTTGCAACAGATTTGGTCACAAAGCGATCTCTTGCAGGTTTATGAATCCTAGAACACCTAGATTTGGTTATAGGAAAAATATTGGCTTTGCTAGATAGATTATATTTTTTGCATGCAATTGCATTGGTCATTCTGCTAAGCAATGCAAAGCTGATTTGCAGAAAAAACAACAGAAAACTGAAAAGGTTTGGAAAGCTAAGACTGTCAACAACATAGAACAAATTATGTTAGTTAAAATTTCTTTCCACTCCAAGAAAAAGGACTTATGGGTTCTAGACAGTGCTTGTTCAAACCACATAACTGGTGACAAAGTAAAATTCACTAATCTTGAAGATTATGTAGGTGGATATGTGAAGTTTGGAGATAATTCAGGTATATAAATCAAAGGTAGATGGTCACTTCTTCTTAATGAAGACACTCCTATCTACAATTTGTATTCCATACAAGGTTTAAAACACAATATTCTAAGTGTCAATCAAATTTGTGACAGTGGCTATCAGGTTTTGTTCACTTCATAAGGATGTGAGATTAAAAATAAGGTTGGAAAAGCTATTCCTACTGGAAGAAGGACTGAGGGAAATGTCTACAATCTTCCTGACACATCTGGAAATGAAAATAATCAAGGTATGTTCTTAATGAGTCATGTTGAAGAAAGTTGTCTGTGGCACAAGAGACCAAGTCACATTAATTTTGACAATATGGTCAGGATCAGCAAGAACCAAAATGTAAGAGGTCTACCTATCTTAAGAAAACCTAAAAATATAGTTTGTAAAGAATATCTCAAAGGAAAGAAAACAAAGGTAAGCTTTAAATCTAAAGAACATTCTTCTACTAGGCCTCTACAACTTGTTCATACAGACTTATGTGGTCCTACAAGGACTAGATCTATCAATGGTGAGAAATATTTCATGCTATTTTTTGATGACTACTCTCATATGGTATGGCTCAAGCATAAATTTGAAGCTTTTAAAGTCTTTAGAAAAATGGTTGAAAGGGAGTCAGATTTAAAATTGAAATGTCTAAGATCTGAGAAAGGTGGTGAATTCACCTCACAAGAATTCATTGACTAATATGAAATACATGGCATAAAAAGACAAATGCTACTGCCAGAACACCTCAACAAAATGGGGTTGTTGAGAGAAAGAACGGAACTGTAAAAGAGATGGCAAGGACTATGTTGGATGAAGCAAAACTGCCAAACATGTACTGGAAAGAAGTTGTTTATATCCTGAATAGAGTACAAATCAGAGAGATCCAATTTCACTCCATATGAACTGTGGTATGGTAAATCTGCCTCAATTAAATACTTTAGAATATTTGGTTGTAATTTTTTTATCAAGAGAGATGATGATAACTTAGGCAGCTTTCAATCTAAGTCTGATGAAGGTATCTTTTTAGGATACTCTACTCATAAAAAATCCTATAAATGCTTTAATAATAGGTTGAATAAGATTATTGAATCTATCAATTTCAAATTTGATGAAAATCTGCTTTTAGATGTTGAACCTATGCAGGATGATGAGGAAGAAGAATTTGAACTTGAAATAAATTTAAGAGGCTTTGAAATAGGAAATCTTGAAGTAGAATCAGCAAGTCCTAAACTAGCTGAAAAAAATTCTAAAAGTGTTGAATTAAGTCCTGAAAAATGTGTAACAAAAACTCCTTCAAAATATCTTGCTAGAAACCATCCTAAAGATCTAATAATTGGAGATAAATCTACAGGAGTTCAAACAAGGAGAAGAACTATTAACTCTAATGAAAAATCTCACATAGCTGAGCTTACTGCCTTTTGTTTAATTACATAGTTTGAGCCAAAAAAAATTGATGAAGCTCTAACTGATGAATGTTGACTTAATGCAATGCAGGAAGAAATTGATCAAATTGAGAAAAAACAGACTTGGGAGTTAGTCCCAAGACCAGATGACAAAAATGTCATAGGAGGAAAATGGATATTCAAAAAACAAAATGATGAAAATTTCCATGTTGTTCGCAACAAGGCTAGATATGTCTGCAAAGGATATGCTCAGCAAGAAGGTATTGACTTTGGTGAAACCTTTGCACCTGTAGCTAGACTTGAATCCATTAGAATATTCTTGGCTTATTATGTTTTCAAAAACTTTACTGTATATCAAATGGACGCCAAAATTGCCTTTCTGAATGGTTATTTGGATGAAAAAGTTTATATAGAACAACCTGAAGGATTTACTTCCAAAAATAAGCCTAATCATGTCTACAGGCTGAAAAAGGCTCTATACAGCCTAAAACAAGCTCCTAGAGCTTGGTACTCTAGACTAGATAATCATTTGATATCAAAAGGTTTTATTAGAGGAGGTGTAGACAACAATCTTTATGTTAATATTGAAGGTTTTGATATTCTGGTTGTTGAAATCTATGTTGATGATACTATCTTTGGCTGCAACAATATTGCTTTGAGTAAAAAATTCTCTCAGATTATGGAATCTGAGTTTGAAATGTCAATGTTGGGAGAATAATCCTTCTTCTTAGGTCTTCAAATCTCTCAACTTGAAATTGGCATTTTTCTCTCTCAAACAAAATATGCAAGAGAGATGCTAAAGAAATTTCAAATGAATGAATGTCATCCAGTTAGCACTCCAATGGCTACCGGCTACAAACTCAACAAGGTTGATGATTCTCCTACTGTAAATCCAACCGAATATAGGTCAATGATATGAATCATGTTATATCTAATAGCCTCTAGACCTGACATAATGCAGGTAGTTTGCATGGTTGCAAGATTCCAGTCATCTCCTAAGGAATCTCATATTAATGTTGTTAGAAGGATTCTTAAATATGTTCAAGGCACTCTTGATTATGGACTCTGGTATCCTAGAAGTAATTTTTTTCATTAATTACATATACTGATACTAACTGGGCTGGTTGCCTAGATGATAGGAAAAGCACCAGTGGTGCTGCTTTCTTTCTTGGTGATCGTTTAGTGGCATGGCACAGCAAAAAACAAGAATATGTTTCACTCTCCACTGCTGAAGCAGAATATATAGCTACCACCTCTTGTTGTACTCAAGTGATCTGGATGTCACAAAGTCTATTTGACATGAGTATTGAAATTCCTAAACCGATTTCTATTCTGTGTGATAATACTAGTGTGATTAATATCTCCAAAAATCTTGTTATGCACTCTTGCACTAAACACATTGTTATTAAATTTCACTTTCTTCATGAAAAGTTATTGGCTAATGAGCTTTATGTGCAATATGATCCTACACAAGCACAAGTAGTTGACATCTTTACTAAGCCATTGGATAAAGAGGTAGTTGAAATACTTCAGTCTAGATTGGGAGTTGTCTCTCAATATTTGCTATCTTAATACTCTATCTTGGTGATAGGGGGAGCTAGTAAGCTCTCCTTGCAACTCATACTTTGCTGCTCCATTGCTATATCTACAACTTCTTGGAATTTCACTATTGGCTTCCCTTATCCTTGTGACAAAAAGGGGGAGAATTATGAGCTTTTGGTTCTGGTTTAGTATTTCAGTTTGGTGGCTCATTTTTTTCCATCAAGGACAAAGGGGGAGTTTGTTGATTCTCTTTTGCTATTTTTCCTTGATGAAAATATTGTGTTTCAAATTGGCATCTTTGTGGTTGGTTATTCAGTTGCATTGTTTCTATTATGTCTTGTCCTTCTTAATTCAGCATTATGATGTTGGTTTTGATGGCACTGATCTCTTGACTCCATGTGCAAATCATAAGGAATCTTGTCTATAGGATAATGTTTCCAGTTCAAGTGGTATAATTTTGGTTTGACATTTTGTGCTACAGTGATGTACAGGTTTATATGTTATTGGTTTGTTCAACTTTCTAACATCATGGCATTGATAAAAAAAAAATTGAACAACATCAGATTTGTGCTTCTTTATTTAGACTCTTTCAGGTAATGCTTTCAGTTATCTTGGTCCTTGGAATTATCAAATGTAGTTGGTTTTTAGTTTTAAGAAAACCCTATCGGGTTTCCTTAAATAATTGATAATGGCATGGGCATATGGCATATTGATATGGGAATGGGTATATGGTACATTGAAATTGTCATGGAATTAGCCTTTATTTCATTTCAAAAGGCATTGGGTATATCGAGCTTTAAGCCATGGAAAAATACTTTGAATAAAGGTCATATATGATATCGGGTCTAATGTTTGATAATTGATTAGGCCTCAAGGCCGACAGCAGGTATGAGTTTTTTATTATTTAAAAGCCACTATGAAAGTGACATGGTTTTTGATTTCTTGGTAACAATGATGGCTAAGGTAATTGACAGTTTTTTAAGTGGACATGGAAAATTTATAATGATATAATTGTGTTGGTATTCTTACTTGATTAATCATTGAACATTGATAATGATGATCGACGGTTTGTATGCATTCGGTGGTAATGAGATTGTCGGCATGCATTGCATTGGTTTGTCCATGGAATTCAGATTGCATTATGAGGTTTCTACTTATGAATTGAGTCCTTTCGGACTTCAAACTTTATAAATAATTGAAAATTCATTGGCTGCTTTGCATTGGAAATTTTAGGGCAATCATTTTATGTTTCACAAGCTCGAGGGTTTGGAACCCTATCTTGGTCGCCACCATAGAAATATTCTCACACCCGTTACACAGTTTTTGTTGGCTTACTGCAACTCTTTGACAGCGAATGAGGGTATCTACAAGATCCTTTCCTTGGTTGATGGTTGTGTCAGCCTCTTGTCTTTGGGTGAAAGCTTGAAATTGGAAGAGGTCTTTGTTTGTTTGCTCTTTGTCGGTCTAGTAAATATCTCCATGACAGTTTCTCTATCGTTCTCCTTAGGTATTCACCTTATCAACTATCTTTTTAAGAACCGTTACTTCTATTGGCACAAATAATAGAAGACAAGTGTTTGCTTCTTTCTGGAAAATGGTAAAATGGATTTATTTGTTCATGGTTAGAAATAATGCATGTCGGTTACTAATAATCTGAAATACATACCCAAATATTTTATCATCTCTTTTCAAATCCTGCTTTAAGGGATGGTGTTTTTGATTTGTGGGTGTTGATGGTGTTTTCTGCACAAAAACAACTCAGACATAATACGATATCCTATCTCTCTTGAAAGGTAAATCTCTATGGGAAAAGAGATAACCCCAAGGTCTCTAATGTCAGGTCTTAACAATGCAGTGAAACAACTCAGAGATAATGTGAAAATGTTGGTAATCACAAACGGACCTTACTATAAGCAGAACTGGACTTCGAACTTATCAAATTTAAGCAATAGATTGATACTTTCTAACTTGATACAAATTAGATAATAAAGAAACAGGAAAAGATAAAAGGTTTCAGAGATAATTTTAAGACTGCTTCTAACCCTAAGATTGAAAATGCAAAAGGATAAAATGCTTAAAATGGACCGATCTTTCATAAACTATTTTTTGCTTGACCCAAATGAATCTGCAATTCCACAGAAATAGTACAATCTTCTAACATATTCAAAGATTTTCAAATCATAAACATTTATTCAGGAAACCTTAGAGCAATTGAGATGAACAAACTTTCACAATTGAACTAAGCACAAATATAAGTCCAGGCTAACTTTGCATACCAGCTAACAATCATCTAACTACGAAAAGTATGGACTAGAGATCGCTACAAACATTCCAACATGAAACCCTAGACATTTATAAAACAACTTAACTATGAACTCATGAGCAATTTAAAAGATGCAAGGACAAGAACCATGCTAGATGAACTACACAAGATAGATAACAAAACACAATATCTTCCTTATATTGAATCACCCAAGAATGCAACAATTCCAATTCTGTATTACAATATTTGCTTGCCAATAAACCCTAACTTAATCTAATATCACTTGATCCACCTATCCTTCTATTTCTATCTTAAATCTCTCTATCTATCTCTCTATCTATCTCTTTATATCGAATGAGGCAACATGCCTGTTTTTATAGAGAATCTATAAGATAGGTCAGCCCAAACTATAATTTACAATAAAACACAACCTACAAGAGGTCGGCCAAAAGACATTCGAACATATGAAATGTGCCATTGGCACTAATTTCATCGAAAACCGCTAGTGCATCAAAAGGGTCGGCCCAATACATGCAAATTAATGGGAAGCACAAATATCAATGTGACTCTATATAGTCACTCCCCATCCTTGTCTTTAGTTTTATCTTCTTCAGCATGTACGGCCAACAAGACCCTATCCAGCTTAGCAATAGGTGGTACAGGCAAAACCCTAATCTTTCTCTCGAGAATTTTGATGTCTTCCCTTGCTTGCCTAACTATACCATCCCAATCGGTTTTGTTGGTCAAATATTGGTCAATGACTGCAATATATGTTGCAGCATCATCCAACTGATGTTCAGTAACTAACCCTTTGCTAACTGGAGAATACACATCCTTCCACCACCCTCTAAGCTGCTCCAACTTGAGATGCTTCAGAGCAAACTTCTTCCTTCCAGTCATGACCTCGAAGAATGAAATGCACCTCTCATGGACACCAGTCAGAGTATCCTCAATCTGCTTCAGCTATTTGTAGATCTTTTTTAAGGCCTTCTGCCTCATTTGCAAGATTTCATACCATTCCCAAGGTTCGGAAACTCTTGGAAAAGGAAGAATCTTGCACTGCACTAACTTGTCCTTGGTGAACCCCATGACTGTTGTAGTCTTTTGCAGCAAGAGGTTGGTATCCACATTATCCTGTGCCAATCCAGCCTTTAACCAATCAACTGACCTTAGTGCATCCCCTCCAGTGGATAATATACTTTTGATGGCCTCATCTCCCTTAGCCTGGACACCTTGCAACCAAGTAACCGTAGCATGTGAAGTACCTTTCATTTTTTCCAACTCAGAAATCATCTCCTGGGGTAGGAATCCTGCAGCAGAAGAGGAGGAGCTAATAGCTTGCAAAGGTTATCAAATCTTACAAGTATTTCCTTAGTTTTTCATTCTCCTTCTCTAGCTCATGTCTGGTTTGCACTACCTTCTTAAATCTCCCCACAATAACTGCACTGGAGCCCTCATACTCCTCAATGTCCTGCTCAACAGTAGCAAGTCCTAAATCAATAGTCTGCACATTATAGTCCTGAGCAGTCACATCATCCCTATCTTTTTTTGGAGTAGGAGTAGCAATATGGTCCACCTAATTACCTAACTTATCCCTCTCAATTCGGGATACAACTCTTGCCTTCTTCTTCATTTTTTCCTTCTCCACATTAGCCATGAGGGCATCCCAATTAGGAGGAGCATCCTCCACTATTATCATTTTACTTGTCAATTCCCTCTCAAGCCAATTCGAAATGGAGGAACCAGCAGGCACTGTGGTTCATCTTGTTCCTTTTCTGCCTGATCAATAGTTGCATCCTTTTCAGTTGTAGGACTTTTAGGGACCTCCACAGTTGGATTCCCTTCCTGTCGTACCTGCTCCTCCACGACTACATGCACTGGTGAAGGTGCCCTAGCTATTTCTTCCTCCTTTTGGGGAGACTTGTCCATTTTTTCCCTTGTAGGAGAGTCTGCATATGCCACCAAGGGGGACTGCAACACCTTACTAATTTATGCCTCTATTCTAAAGAGGTCTCCTTCTTGAAATACTTCTTCCTGCAAACCTTTAGGACTTCTATATTTCTTTGGTTCTTCCTATTGGTTACCAACATCCTAGGAAATAGAAACACTCACCTGTTCAACAATAGGAATACTGACTGAGACCTTCTCCATTGTTGTAGTGTCCTTTTGGGAAGGAGTCCTTGATCTCCTCATGTAAACCTGGGTCTTTTCTCCTAAACTTTCCACCTCTACCACCAGTGGTTCAATTTCCTTGTCAACCCTAGGAGCCTCTTCCCCTCTCTATGACAATCTTATGATTCTTCTTCTCTTTTCCATCGGTGGAGCACTTTCAACTTCTTCCTCCTCCTGACCTTTCTCAACTTCCTTTTTAGAGGCATGCTTCCTCTTCTTGGCAATAGACTTCCTTTGTGTCACCACCTCTACAACCTTTTCAGCTTGCGCCTCCCTTACCTGAATTCTGAAAGGAGAGTCCACTTTCTCATTACCCTTTTGTTCGGGCTCAATAGAAGCTTCAGAAGTAGAATGAGACTCTAAGTCTCCTATCAGATCATAGGTGCATGGAACACCTTTGCTCTCTAGCTCCAACATCTTGTGTTTCAACCACATTTTGGTGTATTTAATCACTGGCGCCATAACCTGATCTATGTCAGTCTTTTCCTCCTCCAACCAGTCAACTTCTCCCACTAGTTTGTCTTTCACTGCCTCATATACATGACCCTGGACCACATTTCCATCCTCCTCAATCTGGTCCAGGATGGCCTTTACATTATATAGTCTTACCAAATCTACTGGCAGTCTGGAGAACCTCTTCTTCCTTACTTCAAACTCGTTAGCAAGGTTAACCCAGTAATCCTCAATATGAGGCTTATGGCTATAATCTTTGTTGGCCTTCTTGTGAGCCCCGCCAGTAACATCAAACCTTGATCTCTTGGAATGAAAAGAGAGCTCAAGAGTACCCATCTCCTCCTCCGAAGCATGAGCAGACTGAATGGAGGCACAAACTTCACCCATTCCTATCTTCAAAGGGAAATCATTCCCAAAACCTGTCTTGTGCATTTCTCCCTTTATACATTGTCAAAGTCACAAATTTTCCTAGTGACTTTCAACAACACAACATGATCAATGGGATATCTAGGGATTCTGTAAGGAGCCCTCTGAAAACCATCAACCCTGATATATGAGAAGGTTGGGAACTGAATAAACCAAGCTCCATACCTTCCTATCAATTCTTTTGCCTTGTCTGAAATTCTTACATGCTCTGCACCTTGGAGCAATCTAGTGATATACATTGTGAAGGCATCGTTTGATCTCCTATAGCTTCCACCAGTTAGGTGCAACTATGGATACACTTCATAGATAGCATTTTTCCCAAAGATACCTCTAGTGCTCAATCCCTTATATGGATGAAGTCTGGCCAATGAGTACACTAGGTAGGAATTCATAGTAAAAGTCTTGGTTTGCAAGACACTACATAACTGCTCATGAATCACAGCATTAATGGCACCTGCCCAGTGATAGTCAAATCCTTGCTCCATTCTAGTGATCACATGGAACATCCAGGTCTCAAATACACCTGCACTCTTTAATCCCACCAACTTGCTGAGAAGAGTGATAGCATTATAGTATTCCTTCTTGAATTTGAGCTTGGATAGTTGCTTAGGCAACTTGGAAAAATCTGACTTTGGCTTTTCTAACCAGGAGTTAATCACCTGTTGTGACTTGACCATGTTTTCTTAATAATATTTTCTAGCATCATTCATGTTAAAACCCACCACATGGGACCTGCCAGGCATGTCAAAGGTTGCCGCAATGGCCACAGGACTGAAACCAGCAAGGATCCTTCCCTGAGGGCCAACTATTCTCTGTGTTCCCCTATCATAATGTCTAACACACTCCAATACCAATTCATAACACTGCATTGTAGGAGGGAAACCTGCTACATGAGCCAATCCAGATTGTACCATCCCTTTTTCCAACAAAGGAGGGTTTGGTGCTGACATCTCAGCCTTAAATTCCTCATAATCCGCGAAGACCTCGAAAACCCGAACCTGTCTACATCCTCGGTACTTCTACCAAAACAATTCAAACCACTCTGGATCCATGCCAGAACTTCGAAACCAACAAACCTAGGATCTTGAGAAATAAAATGTGAACTAAGGACACTCTTCACAGATATTTGAAGAGGATGGGCAATGCCCTAGGTCGAAAACCTAAAATGTCCACCATGAAAGCACAGACAACTTGCTAATACACCTAAATGGAAAGTATGAAACCATAGCAAGCCCATGCTTTAATAAAAATCAACACCAGATAAAGATGCATACACCCAACTAATGAAAACAGAATAGTGCACCACATGAGATCCCAAAACGCCCAACAATGACACTCATCCAGAGAAACCAGAAAACCTAAAAGGGCCTCCCCAAGCAACACGAAGGAAAGTGATTGAAATCAAGAGAGAACAAGGCATATTTACATACCATGGAAGTGCAAAGGTTGTGACGAATGAAACTGATAAATGGCCACTTGATGCAAATCAGATACAACCCACGCACTTCAAATGCAAACACTCAGTCCAAATGGCCTCGAAAATCTAGATATCCAGCAAACACAAGAACCCTAACACACAAGTGGAAATGATAGCAAATGCACAAACTCAAATGATCAATTACTTCTCAAAGAATCAATATATCAAAGCCCAAAGACCTCCACACAAACGCCATTAATGCGTTCGACAAGACAGTTGCAGCCAGAAAGAATTTTGAAAATTAGACGTCACCAAGGATTTCGGGGATTCGACGCTACCACGGATTTTGGGGAAATCCGGGATGTGTGGATTTTCCCGAAAGCAATGCAGAAGATCAATTTCGAACATCAAGAGGGAACCGGGAGAATCCGGCCCAAGCGGATTTTCCCGAAATAGTGAAAAAACCTGAGATAAAGCCAAAACTTCAGATTTTCAATACAACTCAAAAGGATGCCACTTCAATTGGCAAAATGGTCATCAAAGCACAAACCCAAGCAAGCAAAACCCCCAGAAAAGAAGGGCCAAAACACCAAAGAGCAAAAAAGAGGGTCCCCACCTTCAGTGGGGCGTGTGTGCAAAGCTTGCACAACAGTGGGTAATCATGCTTTCTGCAAATTATTTCAGTCTTACACTTGGATTCGGTGATAGTTGGTTTTGGGTGCACTATTATGGGATTTTGATTACATTTTCTTACAGCAGTTTTCGAGGGTATTGTACATGGAATATTTTTGTTTTAATGTTGTTTTAGTTAGCATTGCTTGTGCAAGCTCCTTGTGTGGACAAGGTCCAGTCTTCTTTCTAAAATTGCATATTCCTTGACCATTTTTGTCAGAAGAAAACCTCCATGCTGAACATTCTTCTAAAAATGATTGCAATACCTGGCATCATGTTTTTTCAACAAAAGTTGGTTACAAAAAATTTACCTATGTTGATTTTGAAAAATGAGACAAGTTACAATGTTGTTATTTCTTGAGATGTAATGTAGAAATATATGTAAGAAGAAAAATATAGTGAGAGAACGTTTTTCTAGATTCTTGAAAAATAGAGAGAAAGTGTTAACTATTTCAAAACTATGAGAAATAACTGTGAAGTATAGTGAGAACATCACTGCTATTGTAATTGAAGAAATGTTGAGTTTTGAGATTTAAAATCTGAAAAATGAGTTCAATATCAAGTTGTCTTAAGGCTTGACAATGGCTGGAATTTTGAAGGTTCATTCCTAAACTTTGAGGATTTTAGATATTGTCTGTCAAGAGGCACTTGAGTGAAAAGAGAGAAATAAAGAGATCCTTTGTGTCATTGTATGTCTTACCAAAAATAGAAAAGGGGTTGGTGCTCCTTGAAATTGGTGTTTCAAATTGAGGGGTTGGTTCTCCTTGAGTTGGTGCTCAAAAATCAGCCTATAAGGAATTGTTAAAAGAGGTTATTAAAATAAAAGCCTAGAAAGGAAGCAGTTTAGGAGTGGTTTTTCTACCCCAGAAGGGTTTTCCACTCAACATATCTTGTTTCATTTTTATTAGCTATGGTTCATCTGATTCCTTTTGTGAATTCTTTAATATGCTATATTTCACTATCATACTTCTCATTTCAGTTATATGTGATTGCATTCAAATACATGAATGAGTTTATCATTGATAAATGAGAACATAAATATTTTTTATTTCAGTTTGTGTAAAATTTGTCAAAATAGTTAATGACACTGATTCACCTCCCCCTCCCACTTAGTTTCTTTTTCACTCCAACGGAATTAAGTCTGCAACTATTGTACAAGCCTAAATACAAAAAGAAAAAACACATAAATTGCAGAAATAGGGTACTACTTTTATTAAATATTCTTCAAGATTACAATGGATCACCATTTTCTTGCCTTCCCCAAGTCTTAAATAGAAATTTACATCATTTAGAACAAAACCCATACATATAACCGTGTTAGGGATGGAAGATGTTTGAACGAATAATATTTTTTTAAAAAAAACTGCAGGGTTTCGTCAATACAGTATTAAAGGTTTGAGAGCAAATGTTTTGCATGTTGAAGAGCATGGTGTTCATTTCAAAAACACATATGATAGGGAAGCAACCTCGAGCTATTTTCAAGGATCAGGCAGGCAAAATTATGCCAAAACAGAACAAATTTTCATGGATCTGGGGGAGGATGATTACATATTGGATGTTGTGGAAAATTTATACATATCAAGCTCTTACAATGATTGTTTAATTATTTTGGTGGAAATGATGGGATATTATTTAGGATACTTAAGTAGCTTGTTATGTGTACCTACTCATTTTCTTGTTTAACTAAAGAGCATTGATATTGAAAAAAATGTATCCAATCATTACCAATCAACTGTCACACCGAAGGCTTCAGTTTTAAAATGTTCAAGTACAAGCTACAAAGTAGCTCCTGCTTATAAGAAACAACTTTTGCAAGGAATTTGTATGCCTTAAAGCTCATTAGAAAATCAGACAAACTATATTTGTGATCATGGTGTTCCGGTAAAACTGATTTCTCATTATTAGTATGCAGATTTTGCTTTTTTGTTGTCATTTAGTTAGTTTATTTGCATTGGAGCTCTTATATTTCCAAGCTTTCGGTGGATCGTTGTATGGAAGCAAAAATACATTTGCAGGAGTTGAAAGATCGGCTAATCTCAATATCAAATGAGCTACTTGATAATGTCGTTGAACTCAGTCCTCAAAAATCTAAAAAGCTTCGTCTAGAACAGTTAGTGAAGAGAGTTAACTTTGAATTTTCTAATGATTTATTTTGCTATAGTATTATTAATTATGGATGATATCTAATGTTCCTATAAGTCTTGAATATGTAGATCTCACTTGAGCAAGAAATTTTTCTATCTAGAGCAGCAACTTCAATTCCCTCCTTTAAATGATAAGAAACGTGAATTTTATTCTTCAGCTTCTGAGAACCTGCAAGTTGCTCTTTTGGAGCACCTTCGACCATTGTTTCTACAACTACACATAATCAACAGGTCAATCGTGAGGGAGGAAGGACACATGAGACTATTACGATTTCACCTTTTGTAAGGCAAAATCATAATACTTCTAGCTCTAGTCATGAAATCTTTGAATCAGAGATCAGAAATCGCATCCAGTGATTTGGGGAAGCTATAGGTTCATGTAGATTACCCAATTCTTGTGCTTCATATGAGCTTTTTGATAATCAAAGAACCCAATTACAACATATTGGGAGAGAACAGTGCATACCCAAGTTCACTGAAGTGAACTACATCATAGAAGGGTCTGGTGATAACAAGTGGATCAAAAAAGAATTTCCTTGGACCCAAGAGATAGAGGTATTTGGTAGTTTATAATATATATCATGGTAAGTTTACTAGGTAATGATAATTTTTTTGACACTATGATTACTTGTTTCAGGTAAACAATAGAAAAAAAATTGGCAATCATTATTTTTGACCAATTCAAAGAGAAGTGATCAACGCAAAAATGAGTGGACATGATGTATTTGTTTTGATGCCTACTAGTGGTGGAAAAATCCTTACTTATCAGGTAACTTAAATATTTTGAATAGATTTTCTTTAAAAGCACCATTGACTATACTGTAATGACATTTAGTTTTCCTGATGTAAAGCTTACATCATAGGTTTGAAGAAAAAGATTAGATAGAAAGTTAATATCATTAGAAAATATTAGGAAAATTAAATTTATTGGAAGATTTGATCTTCAAAGATTCATACACAAGAATTATGGAAATTATTTTTTACTAGATCTTATAATGTTGTTGTATGATCTTTGAGTACAAAAATTATTTTGTGGGTAAAGTAAATATGGTTGAGGGTTTATCATCTATTTGTTATTAAAACTAGTTTTTCTTTCATGTTGCAAAGCTGTAGCCAAGTATTTATACCCATTTTCGTCTGTTTGAACTTTGATTGTAGGATTTGAATGGGTTAATGCGAACAGTTGATTCCAAATGAAAAACTCCATAAACCATTTGTATATATAAAATTATTTAGTGCATATGAAGTTGGCATATTTTGTTTTGGGGCCACTAAACATAAATAACAAATAAAAACATTCTAGTTATTTGTCACCTTGCTTTAGCTTGTGCAGCTAGCTTCAAGAATTCAAATACTTTGAGAAAAGAAAAATGAAAAATATCTGAGATTTTTTAGAGTTTTCTAAAAGTAGATCTACCTAAGTACTGTAGAAAGGAAAGACAATAAAGCAGAGATTCATATATAATGGGTTTCTACCATCGTTGTTTCTACTCTTTCAAATGCTGACTTTTAGCTTTTTGTTTTTAGTTGACAAGAGTTTGGTTACTGTGCTAGTATGATGCATAGGGGAAGAGTCGGGATAGCTCAGTTGGTAGAGCAGAGGATTGAAAATCCTTGTGTCACCAGTTCAAATCTGGTTCCTGGCATGTATAATTTTATAAGTATTAAAAAGGATTAATAGACCTTATTCTACTCTATATATGATGAATTGTTTAGAATAATCATCAGTGATTCTATGGTATTGAATTAATAGGGAGTTCGCCCAAGTTATTACTTGAAATAACTCGAACTAGAGAGCAATTTTCTCTATTTCATTTTTTTTATATCTCGTAAAAAAAGGGTATAACTAGGCCTATTAGATAGTTTCCAATTCATCTGAAAGCTCAAAAAAAATGATTACGATTAATAGAAAGATTGAGATAAAGTAGCTTCTACCTTAGCATTATGTAAAAATAGAACTAGATCGGGGTAAAGACCAATACCTATGATCGGTAAAAAGAGACAGATCAAAATAAAAAGTTCGCGTGGTCCCGAATCCTTAAAATAAGGTTTCGGGGCATTCGAAACTTTATATCCATAGAACATTCGACGTAACATAGATAACAAATAAATGGGAGTTAATATCATTCCAATTTCCGCTATTGCAGTAATAATGATCCGAAAGGTCAAAGAATATTTATGATTAGTAATTATTCCCAAAAATATCATAAATTATGCTACAAAACCACTCATTCCTAGCAATGCAAGAGAAGCCATTGAAAAGCTACTAAACATAGTAAAGATTTTAGGCATTGGTATAGCGATTCCTCCCATTTCATCAAGGAAAAGAGTACGTATCCTATCATAACTTGTTCCTACCAAGAAAAAAAGTGCAGCACCGATTAATCCATGAGAAATCATTTGCAAAATGGCTCCATTGAGCCCTATAGATGCCGTGGAACCAATTCCTATAATTACAAAGCCCATATGAGATATTGATGAATAGGCTATCCTTCTTTTCAAATTGCGTTGACCCATAGAAGTGAGAGCTGCATAGATAATTTGTAGTGCTCCTATTATTATCAACCACGGCGAAAACAAAGAATGAGCATGAGGTAGCAATTCCATATTGATCCGAATCAACCCATATCCTCCCATTTTCAATAGAACTCCGGCCAAAAGCATACATGTACTATAATGTGCTTCCCCGTGAGTATCTGGTAACCAGGTATGTAAAGGAAAGATTGGCAATTTTATTGCATAAGCGATCAAAAACCCTAAATATAATAGTATTTCAAGTGTGATGGGATAATCTTTTTTAGCTAATAATTCGAAATCGAATGTTGGCCCATGAGATCCATAGAGACCCATATTTAAAGCTCCCATTAAGATAAAAATGGAACCACCAGCAGCAGGTTTTGGTCCTATTATTGCGAAGGTTCGAATCCTTCCGTCCCAGGTGGAACAGTATTCTTCCGAAAAATCGAAAAAAAATTCTTTTTGATTTCTCATCCTTTCGTAGACTATACTTATAGAACGGAAATATGATTTCAATAAGATCTAAATAGAGAAAGGGATATTTTTGTGGTGTAGGATGGGAATACAGATAAGAACATTGCATAAAAAATGCAGAAAGAATATAATGCTAATGCAAATAAAATAATTGATGGGATGCAATTATTATTTGATTATTTCGTTCTACAAGAAGGGGATATGGCGGAATCGGTAGACGCTACGGACTTAAATTTTTTGAGCCTTGGTATGGAAACTTACCAAGTGATAGCATCCAAATCCAGGGAACCCTGGGATATTTTGAATGGGCAATCCTGAGCCAAATCCGATTTCTAGAGACAATAGTTTCCTTTCCGAGAAAGGGATAGGTGCAGAGACTCAACGGAAGCTATTCTAACGAATCAACATAATTTGAATTGGATACAATACATTATTTATAGAATGTCTTTTGTATTTTATTTAACGCTTGCGTTATATATCACCAATAAACAAAAAAAAAAAATTATTAAAGTTTGAATTGTTCTAGGTTTTATTTGAAAAAGAATATGCCTAGCTTCAAATTTAAATTGAAGGATTCATGAAGCTTTCCAATTAAGAGCTTCTCTAGAAAGAGAGTTGCATTTACTTCCATTTTTGGAAGTAATAATTGGACGAGGATAAAGATAGAGTCCAATTCTACATGTCAATGTCAACAACAATGAAAATTGGAGTAGGAGGAAAATCCGTTGGTTTTATAGATCGTGAGGGTTCGAGTCCCTCTATCCCCAGGCCTCTTTATCAAAGAGGTCTGTTTTATTTTCTTTTTTTTATTATTTGTTAGATGTGTTAATAAGAATATAAGAAAAATTTATCACATAAGAAGTTTGAATTGTATGATCAATTTGTGTCTGCTTCTGTATATATACATCTTTGTATATGTGTATGTTGTATAACTGTATATAACATATATGTATGTTTTTATTTGCATCGTTGTTTCTACTCTTTCAAATGCTGACTTTTAGCTTTTTGTTTTTAGTTGACAAGAGTTTGGTTACTGTGCTAGTATGATGCATAGGGGAACAGCCGGGATAGCTCAGTTGGTAGAGCAGAGGACTGAAAATCCTTGTGTCACCAGTTCAAATCTGGTTCCTGGCATGTATACTTTTATAAGTATTAAAAAGGATTAATAGACCTTATTCTACTCTATATATGATGAATTGTTTAGAATAATCATCAGTGATTCTATGGTATTGAATTAATAGGGAGTTCGCCCAAGTTATTACTTGAAATAACTCGAACTAGAGAGCAATTTTCTCTATTTCATTTTTTTTATATCTCGTAAAAAAAGGGTATAACTAGGCCTATTAGATAGTTTCCAATTCATCTGAAAGCTCAAAAAAAATGATTACGATTAATAGAAAGATTGAGATAAAGTAGCTTCTACCTTAGCATTATGTAAAAATAGAACTAGATCGGGGTAAAGACCAATACCTATGATCGGTAAAAAGAGACAGATCAAAATAAAAAGTTCGCATGGTCCCGAATCCTTAAAATAAGGTTTCAGGGCATTCGAAACTTTATATCAATAGAACATTCGACGTAACATAGATAACAAATAAATGGGAGTTAATATCATTCCAATTGCCGCTATTGTAGTAATAATGATCCGAAAGGTCAAATAATATTTATGATTAGTAATTATTCCCAAAAATATCATAAATTCTGCTACAAAACCACTCATTCCTGGCAATGCAAGAGAAGCCATTGAAAATCCACTAAACATAGTAAATATTTTAGGCATTGGTATAGCGATTCCTCCCATTTCATCAGGGAAAAGAGTACGTATCCTATCATAACTTGTTCCTACCAAGAAAAAAAGTGCAGCACCGATTAATCCATGAGAAATCATTTGCAAAATGGCTCCATTGAGCCCTATAGATGCCATGGAACCAATTCCTATAATTACAAAGCCCATATGAGATATTGATGAATAGGCTATCCTTCTTTTCAAATTGCGTTGACCCATAGAAGTGAGAGTTGCATAGATAATTTGTAGTGCTCCTATTATTATCAACCACGGCAAAAACAAAGAATGATCATGAGGTAGCAATTCCATATTGATCTGAATCAACCCATATCCTCCCATTTTCAATAGAACTCCGGCCAAAAGCATACATGTACTATAATTTGCTTCCCCGTGAGTATCTGGTAACCAGGTATGTAAAGGAAAGATTGGCAATTTTATTGCATAAGCGATCAAAAACCCTAAATATAATAGTATTTCGAGTGTGATGGGATAATCTTTTTTAGCTAATAATTCGAAATCGAATGTTGGCCCATGAGATCCATAGAGACCCATACTTAAAGCTCCCATTAAGATAAAAATGGAACCACCGGTAGCAGGTTTTGGTCCTGTTATTGCGAAGGTTCGAATCCTTCCATCCCAGGTGGAATAGTATTCTTCCAAAAAATCGGAAAAAAAATCTTTTTGATTTCTCATCCTTTCGTAGAATATACTTATAGAACGGAAATATGATTTCAATAAGATCTAAATAGAGAAAGGGATATTTTTGTGGTGTAGGATGGGAATCTGGTCTAATCACTTCTCCAGATTTGACCGAATCTGGTCTAATCGTGTTAGACAGATCATTTGGATAGTGAGTTAAATATGAATTATGCTCTTGATTGATCGTAATACTTATAATAAATCTCTCTAAAATAAAGAGAAAAGAGAGATCTAGATCTATTTTGAAAGAGACAGGCCTGGTATCTATTTGAATAGGAATAGGTCTACAAATTCTTCATATGGAAGGAGATCTCCATTACCATTTTGACAAATTAAATTGATCGATACGAGTTGATTTTCTGTTACGATATATTGCCAGAACAATAGCTAATCCAATAGCTGCTTCAGCAGCAGCAATAGCTATAACAAAGATCGAGAAGATATCCCCCTTTACTTGCCTACTATCAAAATAATCTGAAAATGTTACTAGGTTTAAATTCGCCGCATTGAGTATTAGTTCAAGACACATAAGTGCTTTAACCATGTTTCGACTTGTTACTAGTCCGTAAATACCGATAGAGAATAAATAAGCACCTAAAATAAGTGCATGTTCGAGCATAATAGAGGAACTCCTCATACCTTAACCTCTTCAGATACAAACAAAAGTTCTAATAAGTTTCTCCTTTTCCATTATCGAAAGAACAAAAGGATTCTTTCATGATCTATGAAGATAAAACAGCACATTTATGCTACTAATACGCACGAGAGCTTTCATTTTCAAACTGTTTCTTCTCGACGAGCTATAGTAATAGCTCCTATAAGAGCAACTAGAAGAATTATAGAAATAAGTTCGAATGGAAGAAAAAAATCAGTGGATAAATGAGCCCCAATACGTTGAATATTGTTTGTTAAATCTCGTTCTAACATTTGATCTGATTTTTGAGTCAGAGATATTCCGAACCATGATATGTTCAAGATAATAGTAATTAATGAACAAAAAAGAATCGTACAAACTATTGAAGTGATGCTATCTCCGACGGTCCAGGGAGGGGCATAATTGGGATATTTCGGATTATTAATCAACATCACGGCAAATAGAATCAAAATATTAACAGCTCCTATGTAGATCAGGATTTGTGCAACAGCTACGAAATCCGCGTTCAATAGAATATAGAAAAGGGATATACAAATAAGAACTAGCCCCAATGAAAGAGCGGAATAAATTAGATTAGTAAATAATACTACTCCCATACCTCCTAATATAAGACTTAGCGTTAGAGGAGCCAAAAGAATATCATATATCGATTCAGGTCGATTCATTATGTGCACAATAAGTTTAAATATTATTTCCTCCCATTCATTCAATAAAAAGTGACCCCATTTACCTATATGCTATACTGGATTTGTACTTGAAATATTTCATTTGATATGGGCACTGATTCATTAATCTATAGTTTAATAATAGATTCTGATCAATCATACATGTGACATTATTCATGAAATGTCAATAGGATTTATAATTCCTGACTTGTCAAAAAAGTATTTTATTTATCAGATATTCTTTGATCGGAACTCAATCTGAATAATCGTAGAAGCGATTGAATAATCCAATTTGTCCGTAGTTTCTTCAGACATACTAAGTTAATATGTTGAGCTCGGAGTTGTTTGAATTGTTAAATCTTCAACAACCGATATAGGTAAACGTCCTAAAGCAATATGATCGTAATTTAATTCATGACGATCATAGGTCGAAAGTTCGTATTCTTCAGTCATCGCCAGGCAATTTGTGGGACAATATTCGACACAATTCCCACAAAAGATACAAATTCCAAAATCAATACTATAATTTTCCAATCGTTTTTTCCCAATATCTATTCCGACTTTCCAATCCACAACAGGTAGATTTATCGGGCATACACGGACGCATACTTCACAAGCAATACATTTATCAAATTCAAAGTGGATCCTTCCGCGAAATCGTTCTGATGGGATCAATTTTTCATAGGGATATTGAATAGTAATAGGTAAACGATTCATATGATATAAGGTAACCATAAAACCTTGACCAATGTATCTCGCAGCTTGTATTGCTTGTTCACTATAATTCATAAACCCAGTTACCATGGAGAACATGTGTAAAATCTCCTTGAATAATCATTTCATAGAAATTTCTTTCTCTTCATAGATCGGATCTATCAAATTTGGATATATTGCAGAATTGAGAATATAGAACCTCTTCACGAAACAGAAAAGAAAGTTAATCACAATAAAATAAGTTGGAAAGAAGCTGTTAGTAATAGATTACCCAGAGCAATAGGTAAAAGAAATTTCCACCCAAGATCCAATAATTGGTCCATTCTTATCCTAGGCAAGGTCCATCTTGCCGTGATAGAAATAAATAAGAACAGATAGGCTTTAGCTAATATAATTAGGATCCCGATTGTTATATTAACGACCCCGCTAATTCCAGAAATAGAATCCCATTCAAAATGTTCCAGAATGGGTAGGAATGGAATTGATAAGTTCCATCCGCCCAAGTAAAGAACTGCTACAAAGAATGAAGAAGCTAATAGATTTAGGTAAGAAGCAACGTAAAATAAACCAAATTTGTCTAATGTATTTAGTTCTAAAAATTAGCCAAATACTTTGAAAGGATCATGACTATTCCCCTGTCAAAACAAGAAGCAAGCAACATTAGACATGTTGGATCCCCCTGGAGTTTGTCATCATTATTGCTAGAAATTTCAACATTTTCGGATTCTTGTGTAGAACACAACACTTGTTATTTGTGTGGATCTATTTTCCTATAGGGGATGTAGTAATAACACCTTGCTAGACACCTTTTTGTTTTCAATACTTAGTACTTGAACTTCCTCCTCTTCAGTGTGGCAACAAGAGAGAATTCAGTGGTAGTAGGTCCACCTGCAAGACTTTTGTCTGCAGTGGAAGGGTTGGGATTTGTGAAGACCTTTTTCCAACAAGAGGGCTCTTGTTTGGCTATTGAATTTGGTGCATAGAAGGCTTTGAAAATTTTCATAACCATGTTAGGGAGGGAAAAAATTTGAACGAATAATTTTTAAAACAAAATTGTAGGGTTTCGTCGCAATTTCAACGAACATAGCCCGACGAACCACAAAAATGTGCGACAAGGTTGTTGTACATGTGATGTAATTTTTATCATAATGGAAATGACAGTTTTCTCCAATGTTCATAGGAAAATAAAGATGGTTTTGTCGCAATTTCAACAAACATAGCCTGATGAACCATAAAAATTTGCGATGAGGGTGTTGTACACATGAAAAAAAATTCGTTGTAATGGCAACAATAGTTTGCTCCAATGTTCATCAAAAAATAAACACGGTATCATCGTAATTTCAACGAAAATAGCCCAACAAACCAAGAAAATTTGCAACGTAATTGTCATCGAAAAATGGACAAAGTTACGTTGATTTTCGAACAAAAACTACCAACATCTTTCGTGGCACTGACCGACAATGTTAGGTCATGGTTTCGACATTAAAAAATGGGTTCTTAAAGCGACGAAAATCTAGTGACGAAATTGAAATCAGTGTTTTGTTAGTAAGTCGACAATAATTTGTCAATATGTCACCAAACATTCGTCAGAATTTGTAGTCAAATACAGTAGTGAGCCATGGTGGGACACTTGTCCTCACCCACTTGCCTATCATTTTCCAAAAAATATGATGCCTCCATGACTCATCCACACAACTCCTCACTTTATATAGAAGTTATTGTCCATAAAAATCGCATTAGGTGTGTCTTAATAGATGGAGGAGTCGGCTTGAATATTTGTACTTTAAAGCTGGTCCTTGCTTTAGGGTTTTCTGAAAATTCTATTGATCCAAGAAGGAAGATAACAATTAAATCATATGACGATGAAGAGCGAGCTTCCAAGGGTCTTATTATGTTCCCTATTAGAGTGGGACCTATTAGAGTGGGACCTATTGAGACATTTCTTATAACATACTTTTGGGTCATCCTTAGATCCATGAAATGCAAGCGGTACCGACAATGTACCATCAATGTCTAAAACTTCCTTATGACAGACAAGAGATAACCATACCAGCGGATCATAATAGTAGTCAAAAAAATTCTAATCTCAAAGCAACCCAGGACACTTTTATACCACATAATAGAGAGGCACTTGTTGTTTCCCCTCCAAATCATAACGATCAATCAAAAGAGTTGATAAAGAGATTTGGCACAAAATTGAAATTGAAGGACAAAAGAGTGGTAGAATATTCATTATGTCTCTCTAACCTACCTATCTCTCCAAGGTCACATGGTCAACCTATAATATTCAAACAACAAGCTATTGCAGCTTCTACATCAGGAGCACAATCTTCAGTTCCCATCACCATGTTTGATGGAAAATTTATCAAAGAAAATACTCAAGAAGATGAAGTCAAAGATGGAGATATTCTCAATTGGCTATATAAGGATGAAGATGAATTTTTTCAACATATCAAACTGCCTACAAAACAATATGGTAAAGGCTATGCCATAATGCAAAGGATGGTCTATGAAAGGATTGGTCCCATAGGCAAAAGAAAGGAAGGAATTGTAGAACCCATTCAACCTACAGTAACACATCCAAAGGATAAAATAGGATTGGGATATGGCGAAAACACAAAAGAAGTCGCTTTATAGAAAACTCATTGTATAGGAGCAAATTTGCACCCCTTGGGAAAATTCCCCTTTTACCCTTCTCCACTTTAGAAAACCAAATTTGTAGGCGTAATTCCACAAAAGCAAGTTGTCCACATCACACTTGGCGCCTGTTTTGAGCATCAATGGGGGCGTTTCTGTCTAGGACGCTCATGTGACACACAGATGTCTACAAGGCGCGCTAACGTCCCTAACAGATTCCCACGTCTGGAACCTACAGAGGCGTTACCATTCCCATTGGGAGTCGATTTGTAACACCCTCTTCGGTCGACTGACCCGAATATGGTCATTTTCTTCCCTCTTTAATTGATATTCACTATTTCTTCTTCCATTTTGCATCTCTTGGATACTTGGACCTCTCCATCCTTTTTATCTCATCCCTTCATAGACTTTGAGCAGTCTCCTTAGCATTGTACAATATCTTCACAAGCTCCAAGAATCTTTTTCCATCTCAAACAACACTTTGCACTTCATTGCAACAAGATCAACACTCCATCACTTCAATAGAGAAAGTGTGGAACGAAATGCCACAACAGCAAAGGCTTTAGTCCCTCTCATTTTCTCCTCCACTAGCCTTGAGTGCTTTGGGTGGAGTTGGTAATATTTCACTCCTCTCCTCTATTATTTGGTTGAGTAGAATAACACTATTTTGTAGTTCTTTAGTGCTCTTTACTTCACTTCTACATTTCTCTCTATCTATCTGGTTGTTCATGGAGGTGGGAACACCAAAACGGGGGTTTGACTAAGGCAAACTCCTATACAGCCCCAACACTTTCTCCCTCTCTCTTGTGTGTAGGTATTGAATATATTCCTGATATAGAGGCTTCATCATTTGCATGGTCATAAGCATTTCCTTTCCCTTCCTCTCCTTGTCTTTATCTCTTCTATTTCAGTCTACTTTAGTTCTATCGCATTTTGTTATTTCTTACACTCTAGAAGTTCTCAGTAATTGAATTGTTGGTAGTCACCTTGCCATTCTCTATGAAATTCTCGCTCTTTGGTCCATACGAGATGCCAGCACACCTCTAGGATGCCAGTGTGTCACGTTGTCATCTGTGTTCTGTGCTACTGTCCTTTGGCCGAGAGCTTGATAGTTTGTCCAGAGAATCTCTGTGACCTACTCTTTCTGATTCTAGAACTCTCACCACTGTCCTTTGAGGTATTTTAGGATAGTTCAACCCATGAGGCTCTCTGAATGAAGATAACTCATGTGTAGTGAATCCCCCTTCTCTACATTTTGGTGAACATAGCATGAAGAATAGTGTTCTTCGAAAAATTAGGAATTTATTTACCCCTACTTGGTGGGGTCATAACTTTTGACTCGGTACTCAGAATTCAGAATCGTTTGCACTATTGGAAAGGTCTTCTAGAAAACTATTTCAATCCCTAAAATACTAGTGCCATTGATAATCAAATTCTAGGGACCGACGCGAGCTCTGAACCCAAATTCTGCTCCGGAGACCTTCGAAAATGCAAATTACTAGAACATGGAAAATACTGAAAAAATTGTAATAAATTTAATATCTTCTTTTATTAGCTTTGTATCTAATTTTGTTCAAAAATTTAATGATATTCCATTTCATGCATGTGATAGTGACTTGGCTTTTCCCATGTCACTTTGTATCCTTGATCCTTCTCATGAGAGTCCTCTTGCGTCGGAGGATATCTTGTCACAAGAAGATGAAATCATTGATACCTTTGTTAATGTTACTCTACCTTCTATTCTTTCCAATGCACTCTCTTCTAGAGATGATGCATTTGTGAATGAAAAATATCGTATGCATTCCAATGCACTCTCTTCTAGGAACATTGCATTTGTGAATGATGAATCTCCTACTCATTCCAATGCACTCTCTTCTAGATATATTGCATTTGTGAATGATGAATTTCTTATCTATTCTAATGCACTCTCCTCTATAGATGATGCATTAGCACATGATGAATCTCCTTCCACATTTTATCTTGTTTGGATTGATGTTGATAATATGTCTTCGAATAATTATTCTACTAGGTGTGATTATTATGTGAATGTAATCTATGTCTTTGTTGCCCCTCAAAAGCCTAAGAGACCGATCATTTACCTAAATCTCGCTAGTCCTTCTCCTAAAAGGGTTTGTTCTATTGATGGTGTTCCATTTGATAGTGATTCCCTTGATCTTTCTATGGCTTCCTCTTATATATCAGTAGACCGTACCTATGATACTAGAATGAATAAACAACTAAGCCTTCTTCAAGCACCTAAACCTACGACTAAAGAACCTAGTGATTACGATCTTGTTGAGAAACTTCAAGTTACTCCGGCTAAGATCTCATTGTGGGACTTGCTTCAGTTTGATCCGGTTTATCAAGACATGCTTCAAGAAGCCTTGCAAAATATCCTCTTGTCTTCTTCCGCTAGGCTAGAAAATGTTGATGTGTTGATAGATTATATTTGTGCGGATTCGTCGAATATTACGTTCCATCCATAGGAACTCCTACCTTCGAAAGTACAAAAGCAAGTAGACCCTCTAATTATTATAGTTAATATTAATAATATTGGCATTAGATGTACTCTTGTCGATGTTGGTTCGGTGCTTAACATATGTAGCATTGATCTTTTTCCTAAGATTAATGTTGACCCATCTTCTATTAATGCTTCTTCTGTTGACATTCATGGGTTCAATAATGTCGGTCAACAAGCCCTAGACACGATAGAATTACCTTTGCAGCTTGGACATGTTATTGTACCTACCCTTGTATATGTTATGTTAGAGAAGTTACCTTATAACCTTCTCCTTGGTAGACCGTGGATTCATGCTATGGGTGTCGTCATGTCTACCTTGCATAAATCAATTAAGTTTTTTTCCAATAATCAAGTAGTCATAGTCAAGGTTGACCCTAAGGATAGGCACTTATGTGGGATGGCAGTTGTTGGTTAGGTTTCAGTTGTGCCTACTCTTATTCCTTCAGTATCTTCTAATGTGTCGATGTTTACTCCAGCAGTATCTACTACAAATGATACTCTTGAGATAGATGTCCCTAAAGAAGAACCTTCTAAAGTGAGAAATCTTAAGATTGTTCCTTTCACCTCTTCTCAAAGGAATGCATGTTTTGGCAATGATTGGGTTCCTTTATATTTTATAGATTCCTTCGTTCAGGAATATAAAGTCGACCCGATCCTCTTAGACCTTCTGACAACATCATTCATACCTACTATCGAAGATGGTTACTCTTTTTTATCATGGGATAATGTGAATGTGAATTGTAATGTCCTCAGAATTGATCCTTCTTCTGAGGAAGATGATTACACCTCTACTAAAGAGGATGATGTTGAAATTCCTATCAATAAGGATGAATACAATCTCGTAGAAGAATAGGTTCTCCCTTGCTAGAATAATTCTCTCTATGAAGATCCTCCTTTTGACGATTTGAAAACATGTTATGGCCCCGGCTTTAAGCTTGTCTCTAATTATGGCTATGAGCGTAAAGGTTGTGGGCATAATGAACAAGGCATCCAAGTCCCTATAGAATATTCACCTTGTAAGCATAACTTGGGGCTTGGTTGCTCAAACAAACAATCTAAGAAAAAACCACAGTTGAATGTTGGCATGGTGTCCACTGAACCTCGTTCTCATGGATTGGTCCATCCTCCTTTGTCTTTGATCTTCATATCTTCTTCTTGTGAGAAGTCAAGCTTTTCTCTGTAAGAGAAAGGGTTGCTTCCTGATCCTCATTCTTTGTCTGAACAAGAGTGTATTTTTTTGCGGCTTCTATAAGCCTGCTTAATTGCTCTTCCTCCTCCTACACGCAATAAATTCCATAAACATGATAAAGTAAAACATTCTTTCTATGCATACCATGGAGTTTCTGGCCATTCCACTAGTGAATGTAAGGCCTTGAAGGACAAAATACAACAACTTCACGATTCAAGTGCCTACTAATGCACCTACCTTTTCTTTGCATAACCAGTGATATCGAGGTTTACCTCTATCCTATTCTAAGTTCCTTGTGTGGTTCTTCTCCCTTGTATGCTGGTGGCATTGATAACTTGTTTTGGAGATGTGTGTCCTTCTTAAGGACCCCCTCTCTCTCTATGTATTTTGAATGTAGTG
This sequence comes from Sequoiadendron giganteum, assembly GCA_007115665.2. Classification (NCBI taxonomy): domain Eukaryota; kingdom Viridiplantae; phylum Streptophyta; class Pinopsida; order Cupressales; family Cupressaceae; genus Sequoiadendron; species Sequoiadendron giganteum. The sequence goes on along the minus strand of CM021106.1, from coordinate 2,256,586 downwards.
TCCCTTGAGTGGACCCCTTATTTTCTTTTCAAGGGTTCTCGAGGGACCTCTTTGAAATATTTTCTCCTTCCAATCACATCTTTGCATCTAGCTCAAGGGAAGCTCAACTGGACCCGCTTCTCATCTTGGTGTCTAGCTTGGGGGCATCCCGACTAGACCTGTTTCACATATTTGTGTCTAGCTTGGGGGTAGCCTGACTAGACCTCGCTTTTCAAACTGTGTTTCCCTTGAGTGGATCCCTCCTTTTGAAGGGTTCTTGACCGACCCCTTTCAAATTCTTCCAACTTAGCGATGGTTTGTGTTATTGTTAGTTCACAGGCCTACGTGGCTGCTTCCTGACATGTTTGATTTGTGGGTAAACATGTCACCATTTCTGACTCTACGAAGTCCCCTATACTCCATCTCCTCCATGTGAGATTTCTTGTGGGATACCTTCCTTGCAGGTCTGCAGGTCTGTAAGGTGCTCTTCCTGGCTTCCTTCATGTGAGAGTTCTTGGAGGATACCTTCCTTGCAGGTTTGCGGGTCTGTCAGGTGCTTTCTTGGTTTCCTTCATGTGAGAGTTCTTGGAGGATACCTTCCTTGTAGGTTTGCAGGTCTATGAGGTGCTTTCTCGGTTTCCTCCATGTGAGAGTTCTTGGAGGATACCTTCCTTGCAGTTATGTGGGTCTATGAGGCACTTTCTTGGTTTCCTTCATGTGATATTTCTTGCAGGATACCTTCCTTGCAGGTTTGCGGGTTTGTAAGGTGCTTTCTTTCTTTAGCTTCATAGTTTCGTGGAGTTATGAAGTCCTTTTCTTGTCCTGCACTCTTGGGTTCACCAGATCATGTTCTGCTTCCTCAATGGTTTAGGTATACATTTCTAACCTTACTACTTCTTTGATCTAGTTTACCGAAGCACTCATCAGTATTCGTGCTTCCTAAAGTGTGGGAGAAATGTATAGGAGCGAATTTTCACCCCTTGGGAAAATTCCCCTTTTACCCTTCTCCACTTTAGAAAACCAAATCTGGAGGCTTAATTCCACACAAGCCCACTGTCCACATCACACTTGGTGCTATTTTGAGCGTCAATGGGGGCATTTCTATCTAGGATGCCCGCACGGTACGTAGACGTCGGCACAGTGCGCTAACATCCCTGATAGATTCTCGTATCTAGATCCTGTAGAGGCGTTACCATTCGCATTGGGAGTCGATTTGCAATGCCCTCTTCGGCCAACTGACTCGAATATGGCCATTTTCTTCCCTCTTTCCTTTATATTCACTATTCCTACTTCCATTTTGCATCTCTTGGATCTTTGGACCTCTCCATCCTTTCTATCTCATCCCTTCACAAAATTTGAGCAGTCTCCTTAGCATTCTACAATATCTTCACAAACTCCAAGCAAATTTTTCCATCTTAAACAACACTTTACACTTTGCAGAAACAACACAAACACTCCATCACTTCAGTAGAGCAAGTTTGGAATGAAACACCATGGCAGTAGAGGCTTGAGTCCCTCTCATTTTCTCCCCCACTAGCCTTGAGTGCTTTGGGCAGAGGTGGTAAGCTTTCGCTCCTCTCCTCTATTATTTGGTTGAGTAGCATAACATTGTTTTGTAGTGCTTTAGTGCTCTTTACTTCACTTCTACATTTCTCTCTATCTATTTGGTTGTTCGTGGAGGTGGTATAACCAAAATGGTGGTTTGACTGAGGCAAACCCCTATACACCCCCAACACTTTCTCCCTCTCTCTTGTGTGTAGGTATTGAAGACGTTCACGATCTAGAGGCTTCATCATTTGCATGGTCGTAAGAATTTCCTTTCCCTTCCTCTCCTTGTCTTTATCTCTTCTATTTCAGTCTACTTCAGTTCTATCGCATTCTATTATTTCTTACAATTTATAAGTTCTCAGTTTTTGGATTGTTGGTAGTCACCTTGTCATTATCTGTGACATTATCACTATTTTTTTTGTATGAGACACCAGCGCTCCTCTAGGACACCAGCGCGTCACATTGTCATCTGTGTTCTATGCTACCATTCTTTGGCCGAGAGCTTGACAGTTTGTCCAGAGAATCTTTGTGACTTGCTCTTTCTGATTCTAGAACTCTTGTCATTGTCCTTTGAGGTATTTTATGCAATTTCACCCCTTGAGGCTCTCTGAATGAAGAGAACTCCTGTGTAGTCAATCCCCCTTTCTACACTCATAAGGAAGTTGCTTCAAAGAAATCCCATGAAGAATTAGCATTAACAATTCTCATAATACAGGATAACTCTGACACTGATTCAAATGAGTATGAATGGGATACAATTTATGATGATCAATTTTGGAGAGATAAAAAGGTTGATGTCATACAAAAATATACACCCATGCTTACAAAAGGAGAAATTTCAAGGACTCAACCATTGGACTATGTACTTCAAGATGACCATGACTCGAGTGAGGATGATTGAGTTCAAAATGAGATTGATAATTGATAGGAGTATACCATCATAGATCTACCCTATAGCGATAATGTTAACCATGTCCATGTCATGACCTTAACAACCCTTGACCTCACTCAACCAGGCGATCCTTTACCTTTAGTCCATCCTAAGCTTATTCATTGGGATCAAATCGAACCGATTGATATCCCTATATTCCAAGATGATGATACCATTGTAAATTTTATTTGTTCTTCCAATTCTAAAACGGGTTCCACCAGTGAATTTCAAGATCAAGATTTAAATCAAGAGAGTGCCAATTTTCTTAGCTGCAAAATTAATAATATAAAATATCGATCTTACGGTGAATACTGAAAAATGGCAGTGTTAGATCATGAAAAAGTAAAAAGAAAGAGTGTATCTAATGGTGAAAACCTTTCAAAAGCACTGAAGGATGAGAAACTTGACACTCTCCTAGAACACTACTAGGAGAGATCTTCTATTTTGATCGAGCCAATAGAAGCAATCAACATAGACACTGCAGAACAACCAAAGATCCTACAACTTACTGCTTCATTGACAGAGGAAGAAATACCAAAGTTCACAGAATTCTTGAAGGCCAATCAAATCAATTTTGCTTGGTCATATGCGGATATGCCTAGACTGGATCCTAATCTCATCATGCATCATTTTTCTACAATTTCGGGGGCAAAACCAATAAAGAAAAAACTTAGAAAGATGCATTTGCATGTTGCATTGTTGGTCAAAGAAGAATTGAAGAAACTAATGGATGTAGGGTTCATTCAATCTATTGACTATGCAGAATGGATCTCTAACATTGTACCAATGTCAAAACTAGATGGGCGTATCAAAATTTGTACAGATTTTCGGGATCTGAATAAAGCATGTATGAAGGATGGTTTTCCTCTGCCTAACATTTACACAATTGTGGACCTAACAGTTGAGCATGCCATGTATTCACTTATGGATGGATTCTCCAGGTATAATCAAATCAAGATTGCACTTGAAGATAAAGATAAGACTGATTTCACATGTCCCTGGGATACCTATTGTTGGAATGTGATGCCATTTGGACTCAAAAATGCACATGCAACCTATCAATGAGCAATGACCACTATTTTTCATAACATGATGCACACTTTCATGGAAGATTATGTGGATGATATCTTAGAAAAATCTTATACAAGAGAGGGACATCTGGATATCTTATCTAAAATCTTTGTCAGAATGGAAAAATTCAAGTTAAGACTCAATCCAAAGAAGTATGTCTTTGGGGTTAAATCTGGAAAGCTTTTAGGATATATTATTTTAGAAAAAGAAATAGAGGTGGATCCAGAAAAATTCAAAGCCATCATGGAGATACCACCACCAAGAAATATCAGTCAACTTTGATCATTACAAGGATGACTACAATCTATCAGAAGGTTCATCATACAACTAGCAGACAAGAGTTTTCCTTTCACGCATCTCTTGCACAAAAATGTTCCTTTCAAATGGGAAGAAAAGTGTGAAGCAGTTCAATCAAATCAATAAATTTCTAATGATTCCACTATTCTTGGTTCCACCAGTACCACAGGAGCCACTCATACTTTACATTTCAGCCATAAAAGTATTCTTGGCGGTATTGTTGGCACAATAGGACAGAACGGGAAAAGAGCGAGTTGTATACTACATTAGCAAGACCTTGACAAGTCATGAGCTCAACTACACTTTTATTGAAAAGGCTTGTTTAGCAGTAGTGTTTTCTTCCCAAAATTTGTGGCACTATATGTTAGCTCATACAATTAAACTTGTGGCCAAAATTGATCCATTAAAGTATCTCTTGAGCAAAGCTACCTTAACAAGTAGGCTAGCCAAATGGGTAATGATTTTAAATGAATTTTATATTCATTATGTAGATCCAAAATCCATTAAAGGAAAGGTCATAGCAGATCAGTTGGCTGAAGCACCCTTACAGGTAGATCATCCAATGCATATTGAATTTCCTGATGTGGATATTTTCACAGCAACAACAAAGCAGTCATGGATGCTATATTTTGATGGGTCCTATATACAACATGGCTTGTGGGCAGGAATTATTCTTTTCACACCTCAAGGACATACTATTCCAAAGTCTTATCGGTTAATGTTTCCTTGCACCAATAACATAGCCGAATATGAAGCACATGCTTATTGGAATGAGAGTAGCATTAGACTGGAGGATCACAGAGCTAAAAGTCTATAGCGATTCACAACTTGTCATTAATCAAATCAATGATGATTATCATACTAAGGATGAAAATTTAATGCCTTATAAGAACATGGTTGATGATTTTAATAAATATTTTTTTGAGATTGAGTTCACACATATTATGTGGATTGACAACAAAGCTCCAAATGTCATGGCTACAATTGCTTCGCTACTGCAACTATCAAAAAATAAAGATCGATATGAATTCCTGGTGGAACAATTGTTTACCCCCACCTATGATAATCCTAAGACTCAAATCATCTATCATCTGGCTGGTTTTGATTTCCCTTTATACGGAAAAATCTATACCTACCTGAAAGATACTATCTTACCCCTAGATTTTTCTCAGAATCAAAAGAGAAATTTTATATGCCAGTCTTCTCGCTATACCTTAATTGTTGACACCCTTTACCGATGTGGTCTTGATGGTACCCTCCTTAGATGTCTTGAATGTGATGAATCTAAAAAGTCCTTACAAGAGGTTCATGGTGTTATTTGTGGAACTCATTCAAGTGGATTGACCTTAGCTAAGAAACTTGTCAGAATGGGTTATTATTGGCCAACTATGGAAAGGGAATCCTTCACCTTTGTAAATAAATGTCCAAAGTGTCAAATACATGGAAACCTTATTCATGCTCTTGCTCAAGAGTTGCAGCCTTTTACTAAAACATGGAAAATTTCTTAGTGAGGACTTGATCTTGTTGGAAAAATTCATCCCTCTTCATCCAATGAACACAAGTTTATAATCACAGCAACTCAATATTTTACCAAGTGGATTGAATTTGTTCCCTTGACCACAGTAATCGGCAAGCGAATTTCATCCTTCATCTTGAATTACATCATATGTCGATATGGTATTCCCAGCTCTATTATCACTAATAATCGAAGACCTTTTAAGAATCAGGATGTTGACAATATTTTTGAAAGATTCCATATCCAACATAGGTTCTCTACACATTATTATCCATAGGGAAATGGCCAATCAGAAACTTCAAATTAAAAAAATCCTGAAGATCCTAAGGAAGACGATAAATGATGTTGGTCATGATTGGCATGTTCAATTAAATCCAACTTTGTGGGCCTATAGAACTAGCATTCCCACACCAACAGAAGCAACCCCTTACGCTTTGGTCTATGGAGCAGAAGCAATCTTGGCATTAGAAGTTGAGATACCCTCACTTCGAGTCTCACTGAAGGGACTCATAAATGATGAAGACTACAGAGTTTCTCAACTACAAGAATTGGAACTGCTAGATGAGAGAAGACAATGTGTGTTTGATCACTTAAAGGGTTATCAACAAGTCATGTCTTGCAGCTACAATCACAGAGTCAAACCACAAAAATTTCAAGTGGGTGATCTGGTTCTGAAGGAAAATCCCCGCAACCAACAAGATCGAGAGAAGAAAGGAAAGGTTGAACCAAATTGGTTGGGTCCATTTGTCATCATTGCAACATATGGTTATGGAGCATAGAAATTATCTACACCTAAATGGGACCTATTTGAAGACCCAACAAATAGCATCCATCTCAAGAAGTTTTATGTCTGAGCATAAACAGTGTTAAAATTCCTGAAAAAATCCAAAAACAATAGTGTAAAAAATCCTGAAAAAATCCAAAAACAATATGTAAAAAATCCTGAAAAAATCCAAAAACAACGGTGTAAAAAGTCTTAAAAAAATCCAAAACAAAGAATAAGTCCTTAAAAAATCCAAAAAAATAACTGAAAAAGTACTAAAAAAATCCAAAAAAATAACTAAAAAAGTCCTGAAAAAAATCTAAAAACAGCAAAGAAAATCATCATCAGGGTGAAAACCTGGCAAATAGGCATCCTTTTGGACAAACACAAAAAAAAAAAATCAAGAAGAGAAAAATTTAAAAAAAAAAGTGAAAAATCGTTACCTTGATGAAAACCTGGCAAACAGGCGTCTTGATAAAAACAAAAAAATCACAAAATCTGAAAAGTGCAATAAAAAACAAATGGTGAAAACTTGTCAAACAGGCACTATTTGTGAATTAGTTGGCTCTTCCATCTATTAGGTTACGTCCTACATCATTTTTACATAGCCATTTTTATTAGCATCAAATCCATCCCTTGCCATCATATCCACATCATGAACACAACATTTCCTAGAGGCAACAAGACTTCATCATGGCTTGGTGATCATTGTTTATATTCATAGCAGTAGGTTGTGTCTAAACGAGAGCCAAAGTGTAATTTCGCTAGGGGCAATCAACTTTTGGGATTTTGAGTAGAACAAATAGCACAATGCATTAAATATCTAAATATTAGATCAACATCAAATGTCCATTCATGCATGGTGAAAAAAACTATGAAGCATATCACAAAATGAAACTGGAACAAACTAGATGATCTTAATCTGAATAAAATGATTGGAACACTTAAAGCATAAGTTGAACTATTGTTTTGAAATTTTATGACATCATATCTCTGGAGTGGCTCAATGATGTACTAAACTAGAGTAACAAGGAAGGATTATGATTTTTCTTTGTTTTTTGTTTGTAAGTTAATCATTATTACTATGCAAATTTTTCGCAAGACATGGCTTCCAAATGTAACATTGATGACATTTCAAGATTTGCATAGGAAAAGGATTAAGTTTTGTCTGTTTATGCAAGCAATATTCAGGACATCTCGATTCAATTATGCATTGATGCTTGTATTAACTTTCTATATCAAAAATCATGAAATTTGTACTCAAGACATCATCGGTGCAGATATACCCTATGATGCTTGTACTAACTTCCAACATTTCAAAATGCTCAATGATGATAAACAAATGTAAAGTTGGTTCACCAAATGACAACAGTGTATAGTTCATTTTGCATAGTTAAGTTTGCATGATTAATATAGATTGCATTCATTTTGCATTTGTGTAATGGATTTTGGAGGTTGGAAAGGACATCAAAAATAATATATCGCTTTTGAATAAAGATTGAGTACATTTTGACATTGGTGGAAATTATTTTCACATCATTCATATCGTTCGTTATCATATTATTATCATTTTCATATCCTTTTCATTTTCATTCATATCAATATCATTTTCATATCCTTTTCATTTTCATTCATATCAATATCATTTTCATTTCATATCATTTCATATTATCATTTTTCATTTTCATTTCATTTCATATCATCATTTTCATTTTCATTTCATTATGATTTTCATGTCATTTTCATATCCTTTTCATTTTCATTGCATATCATTCCATATCATTCTTATATTACTTTCATTATCATTTATTATCCACTGATTTATCATTCATTTTCATTCTCGCATCATTGATTCACTTTTATATGATTTAGTATCATTATTATTCACTCACTTTCATATAATTCATATATCATTTTCACTTTCATTATCATTTATTTTCATATCATCATTATGTATCATTTTCATTATCATTTATCATACCATTATTCATTTCCATTTCATTATCACATCAACATCATTGCATCATTATACATAACCATACATTGGAAAGGAATAAAATACATTCATTGCATCCATTTCATCACAACATTTTTGCATCCATAATCAATAAAATTTTCCATACATCATAGAACATCATAAAATCATTCACATATCATTCACATCATTCATCATAACATATTTTCCATAATCATCTAAGGTTCATATATAGGTCATCGCATCATAATAATCATAGCATTATGCATAGCCATCATCATAAGACAGATTCATCATGCAAAGATCATTATCCATAAACATACATCATCATGGCATAATCATAAGCAGCATAACATATAGAAATAGAAATGCATACATAAACAGTCATCATAGAATAATATAAGACACATGCATATAGGATCCCAAATCACTGTTGCATATCATATAATCTCATCAACTCAATATCCAAATGTACAATGATATCAAATGTCAAGAGATACATAAAATGTGACAAAAATGAATTTATACAAATCATCAATGGGGAGCATCAGAATGGGGACTATGGCTATTGTTTCCTCTAGAATTATTTGGTCTGGTTGGATCCCTACCACCTGTACCACTTGTCTCTCATCTGCCCGGCTATAGCACACTCCTGGTCGCACTCCTAGAATGACTCCTAGAATGAGTGCGAGACTTGCTGTCTGACTGAGTAAATGGTATCCGCTTCTCAGGAGGTGTTGCCTCATAATATATCATTTGGTAATCCTCGGCCTCCCGAGCAGTCTCCAGCCCCTCAACAACAACCTCTCCAATGGAGGTGCCCTCCATGGATCTCAAGAGCCTCTCTTCTATACCCTCTGCTTGCTGACAGTGCTGCCTCAAACTGTCCCGCTCAGTAATCAACTAAGCTACCTGTGGGTCTTTGGGTGGTGGTTGTGCCATTTATGTCTGCAGCTAAGTAATAACCATCTGAGCCTATGCCAATTAGCTCTAGATATCATGTACCTATGTCTTTAAACTGTCAATCTAGCTATGCTTCTCTCAAGAGGGAGCCCTAATCGTAATGTGAGATGGACCTATTGATGGTTGCTCTACTGTCCTCATGGTCCTTCATCTCCTCGCAATCAAAAAATAAAAAATGGGTGGCCTCCTCCCATCACTGTCATCATCATCATCCTCATCACTGTCATCATCATCATCCCTGTCATCTCCACTAATATCCTCACCTCCTCCAATGGGCTATGCTTGTGTCTCACCCCTTTGTTGTCTTCGCACATGCTGCACTACTGGTCCATCAAGTAGTGGAGCAGGCTCATTAGGACTCGTCAACCATGGGAAAGGGTGTGTATGGAAGTACTGAGCATACTCCTCTATCATATGTGCATCTCTAATATCTGGTTTATAGTCCCATATCTCTGGTTGTAAACCCAAATACTGTGCCCTCGTTGCCTCATAGGAAATGAATGGGACCCACTCTGTGACATCCTCTCTCCACCTAGCATAATGGACAACCCCCTGCGGAATCACCTACACTCTCCCGGACTGTCTTAGTACACGCATAACCAAAAACCTATCTATAATGAAAGGGGTACTCCCAATCAGATATCTAGACAAGCCACAATAGGTAAACTCGATGTCATCATCATCCCAAGCCTCACAATCTACATATGTGCTCCATATAACGGTATCCATGCCATCCAAAACTCTCCTCCAATACTTCAACTTTCCTAGCTTAGGTTGGACAAGTGGATTTGTGTATGCATATACATATGGGCAGCCAATGGGATGATATCTCTTTGCAAAGGGGTGGGTGATAGCAATGTGTTCCCATGCCCAGATCCATAAAAGAGTCACCCTGGAAGATATTCTCTTTCCACTTGTATATACCACTTGATGCAAATCGTGGTATAGGTGGGCCAGCATGCATGAACCCCATGTGTGCCTCATCTTTTGTAAGATCATCTGCTCTAGGATGCAACCCCATCCTATCAACAGTCCCTTCGACTTGCGATCGGGACACAAAAAGCCACCAATGAATCCAACCAATACTGAGGGGAGTAAGGCATAGCTCTCAACCATCTCTCTCCAAGGGATCTCATATCCGGATGAAATTCTCGGATCCTAGAATACTCTTTGCAAGGCATGGGTCCCACCAACCTCCTTGTGGCCATAGACCACAATCTCGCCTATCATAGGGATCCCTAATATCTTGTATACGTCCTCAAGAGTCACTGTGATCTCACCAGTGGGAAAATGGAAGGTATTATGCTCACTGTGCCACCTCTCTGCTAAGGCTATCAGTAACCCCATGTTGATCCTATACTGAGGGATCCTAAGCAATAAACCCAACCCACATCTTGAAATCACTGCAATCTCAGGTTGTGATAATCTAGGGATCATCTCCCAAGTCCTGGGAAATCTCTCTTTGACCTAGAGGATTTTAAAATCCTCCTACACATCATATCAATAAAAATCAATTAGATCACAATATCAAGGTGATACAACCAATCTATCAGAAAAGTACATCATGCATAAATTCATAGCAAACAATCGTGTGAAAATCAAATGCAAGCACATCATCACATATCATCATTACTATTTTCTTTTCATTCGTGAAAGAAAATTTATCAAATTCATATATCAAATTAGCATCAGCTCATCATACTATTTTTGTTTCATCAGGAAGCCAAATTTATCAGCGTTCAATTAATCATTTTACTATTTGTTTTTCATCAAGCATGAAGACAAGTTTATCTACAAATCAGCATCATATCAATCATTTTACTATTTGTTTTTCATTTCAACGTGAGGAAAAATTTATCAAAATCATCACAAAAATCAAATTAGTTAGCCTTGATGCAACTCAATTTTGTCAAAACAGTTGTCTAATATAGCAACAACATCAATCAATCACATTTATTCTTGAAATGATCCTCAAACAATCAAAAACATTAAAAATTTCATGGATGCGCTGAAACAGACATTCTATGCGCCAATTTAGAAAATGCGCTAAAAGACCCATGGATGCACTAAAATAGAGGGTCAATGCATGATTTCAGTAAATGCGCTAATCTATCCAGTGAATACGCTAAACTGTCCAACCTATGCGCTAAACTAATCAATGCGCTAAATCCCCTTATGTATACACTATTTTATTAGCCAATGCGCTAAATCTACCTATGCGCTACTTTATCAAGAAAATGTTCTATTTTGTGGACTAAATATGCTATTTTGAATGTGCTAACTAAACACATCTATGTGCTACAAAGAAGCTCGCATGCGCTAAAAGAAAATTATATGTGCTAAAACAGCTGGGAAAATTTTGAAGATTTCGAATTGCGTATGAAATTCATGGAAAATTTCACAAGAGCGGTTTCAAAATCTTATCGGGGGTCCATACGCAGTTGGTCTCTGATGTCGGCACACCCTCTCGAATTTGTGTCTCTCGTAGTGGATCACCATCTCGTCTGCAATCTCTCAGAGCTCTTCAATCACCAAAATGCAATAGTAAAAATGACAATGACTTTTTACCTTTTTCCACCTTTTAAGGGGGTAATTAAGGTGATTTTATTTTTATTTTTCATCAAGCTGAGCACTATTTCAGGAGATAAATCGGGAAAACTACATCAAAATCATTCAAAATCTTTAAACTTCAACGAAACTTCAAACACGCGATTTATCTCCCGAGGAGGCATATAGCATCATCAATTTGATCAAAGTCAGGGGCAAATTTTCTTTATCCAAATTTTTCTTTGAAGCAATGTGTAAAACACATCACTTCAAAGAGGGGAAAAATGGTCACATTATATTGAGTTTGGTAATTAATTAAATATGATTTTTTTTAATTAATCTTCTAATTCCATCTACATATAAATAAATTTAATTATTTATTTATATTTTTCATTTTCTAATTCTTCTATTTTAATTAAATAAATAATTTTATTTAATTATTATCATTTTCTATTTTCCTCTTAATTAATTAAATGAATTTTATAATTTATTTAAATTAATTATCTTATTGCTTTAAATTTGAATATTTAATTCAAATAAAGTAATGTTCTACTAACTCCATAACCATCATCATTTCTTTAAATTCCCATTTCACATATAATTAAATATTATAAATAGTTAATTAGAAATTTCGTATTCACTTTTCACGCATAATTAAGTATTTTAAATATTTAAGTATGGAAGCTTCTAAATCCACATACCACGTATAATTAAATTATTTAATTATTTAATTATGGAATTATCCTCAACTACCAACTAACTTCTCATGACTAAAAATGACAAATGGCTACTTTCCTTCATTTTTGAATGGAGAAGGTTTTTTAGGAGGAAACATCTTCCCTCTTTTTCTCTAGCTTCCATCTTTCTCTCCAAATTCTCGATCTTCCACCGTTCATCTTACCAGGCATGATTTCAAACGTTGATCTTTTCCAACTAAGCTTTTGCCTTCAAAATTCTATAAATAAGACCTCTTTGCGCTTTGGAAATCATCTAGTTGCATAGCATGAGAATTATAGTTGCTTTATCAGGCATTTAGCAATTTCAATATCCTAGATTTCTTTAGCATAGCATAGCATCTTAGCTTTATCATTTTAGCATAAACAATCATGGTAGAATATCTTGCATAATCTGTTCTTAGTTTAATTATCTTAGTTTCATTATCTTACATCAATTTAGCATAGGAAATCATTTTGCATATCATCTCATTCTCTAGGTTGTCATTCTGTTGAGCTTCTTCTTACACAATTTGAGAGCAAGTGGCTTAAAATGAATCCTTGGAAATAGAGGACAATGGGGCGACTTTGAAGAATCTGTTGAGTTTGGAGTTTGTTTATCTTAAAATTAGATTCTTTGATACAATTTTTCATTGGTGTGTTTGTTTAACTTAATAGTTGTTTCCACATATTTACACACACACAAAGCATTGAGGAAGTTTAGCTCCCTCATTGAGAAGGTGATATATAGTAAATGATCTTTGTAGTAGGTAATAAGGAGGTCTATATTATCTTAGGTTTTCTCATCAAGTAGGAAGTATTTACATCTAGGATACAATTCAAGTTGGTTAACAATACCTCGAGTATCACTTTCATTATCAATATGATCATGGAATGAAGAAGCTTCAATGTCTAAAGAAAGCTCAAAATTAGATCCAAAAGGATTTTTATCATGGGGATCCATGTTCATCTTAACTTGGGATCTCATTATGGTAGACATAAAATTATTGAATTGGATCCAACCTTAAAAATATTTTGGGTGAATGCTAAAGTTGAAAGGGATGTTTGATTGAATGGGATGAGGTGAAATGATGAAGGATGAAATATTTTATTTTCACAATAAAATGTTAAACTAAAACTAGAAGACATTGGTTGATTCTATGGATAAAATAGGATATATATACTTAGATAGGAAAGTTATTTGGCAAGACAAGGTTGATAAGATAGACTTAAGATAGGCTAGGTACTTAAGCAAAGCTATGATAAGGGGATGAAAATAGGATGAAGGTCTTGATTTCAAGCTTGAGTTGAGATGGATGAAACTAGGATTATATCAATATGAGTTGGAAAAGTCTTGGAAAAATGTATGATAAGGTGGATTACGACTTATGGTTTTGAAGACTTAGGATTATTTTCAACCTCCTAGCAAGAGATGTTCTAATATTCTCAAAGTTTGATGTTTGATTGATTTTTTTTGACACTAAGGTTTGGAAATAAGGAGTTTAATTAGTTTTCTCCTAATATTTGATGGAAGAAGACTCAACAAACAATAAAACGCATTGGTTTAGGTGACAAGGTATATGGATAATCACTGGTTTCACACAAAAATACACATCAAACACATGAACAACTAATATTATTTGTAGACACTAAAAAATGTCTTGAATGATATCATGCACTCGAATCAGGTATATTGACATCATTTCCTCTTAAAACTCATCCTCTTTTCACTTGATTGATTAAATTAGCCTAGTTATTTAATTAATTGCAGCATCTTCATCTATTAACCTAATCGATTTAATCAGGTTGATTCACCCTCACCCCCCCTTCTATGCTAACATTTCATCTTATTAAATTAAATACATCAAGTTATTTAATTTAAAACCCTAAATTTTCCTATTTAATTAAATAACCTTAAGTTATTTAGTTAAATGTCATCACCTTTTCCCTTTTTCATTAAATCACTTTATTTAATGAATATCATCTAATTCTTCTCATCCCCTACTTGTATAATTAGCATTGTTTAATTATCAATTACCTAATTAAATCTAATTCCCCCCACTTGCAAGGGAATACTCCAAGGAAATATTCCTCCTTTGCACATTCTTCCAAAAGGAATATTCCCGTGGAATATTCCTTCCCCCTTTTGCACATTAAACTTTGTTTTAATTTGCTAAATTATCTTTTTCCCTCACCCATGAGAATACTCCAAATAATATTCTCTCCTCATTTGAAAAAGAGAATATTCTTACAAAACCTCATATGCAAGTTAACTCAAAACTTCTTGTGCAAGTTAACTTGTGACCTTTTATACAAGTTAAAAGTGTGTTTGTTTGAAGGAATATTAACCCTTGATTAAAATCTCATCTTTCATTATCTTTCGTTGATGAAAATCCATGATCCATGCCTCCAACTTCCTTCATCCTTGACCATTGATTAGTTTTTTTGATCTCAACCCTCTATTTCTCATTTACTCTCCTATAAATAGGTCTCTATTTGGAGACAAATGGATCCATCTCTTAACATCAAACTTATGCTATTAAAATCACTCACACTCACACTCATATTTAGCACATATTTAGAATATTTTATTTAATTACTTGCATAATAGTTTAACTTCCATTAATGGTTTTCATGGTAACTTAGATGCATATATTTAGCTTATTTGTTAATTAGGGTTTCAAAAAAAATTAGCTTAGAATCCATTTAGAGAAGCTTTACATTTGCACATCTTGATCATTTTATCATAAATCATGTTAAAATAGCTTGCATCATGTTCATTTAGATTTAAATTGTGTTTTCATACACATCTATCAATGGTTTCATCAGTTTTCTTCAAAAAAATTGATTGAAACAAGCTCATTATCCAAGGGATTGGGAAAGGGTCGTCATTCCACATCAATGTGACACCACTCCCCCAATATGATAAGTTTCAATGTCTTAGATTAGAGGTTTTTCAAGCTTTCATGATTTAGAATGCTAGTTTTAATGGCTTCTTTCTCTTTGTTTACAGTGAATGTTCTTATTGGGATTGATGCTTAGTGGGTTAAATATATCTCGAATTCATATGGATCGGGTGTAGTTAACCTATACTATGTCATTGGTCACATTTTGGCACTAGAAGGAGGGAAAACTGTAATGTTTTATATTTTTTTTGGAGAAATTTTGTAGGTTACACCCCAGAATTTTGCTTGAAACCCATCAATTTTTTAAATCATAGAAAATTGGGTGAATTAAAGATTGAAAAATTACTATTTGGGTTTTTTAATCTCGTTCTTACCTTTTCATAGCTTTTTATGGCACTAAATTTCATTTAGAATTGAAAAAGATATCGAATTTTTAATTTTTTTGTGTTTTTTTTTAAATTATGGAGTTAATCTCTTAAATGCATAACTTTCCTTAATTTTTAATGAATTATATATGACTAATCTTGCAGAAAAGTTGTTGGGTTTTGAAGATCTCATTTCTAGCTTTCCAAAACATTTTACGATTTCGAAACTGATCAAGATTTGAGGAAGTTTTCGTTATCTCAAGTTGTCCATCATTAATTTTGCTGTTTTTTTTAAGTTTGGGTTTAATCTCTTAAATGCATGATATTTCTTAATTTTTAATAAATTCTATATGACTAATCTTGCAGAAAGGTTGTTGGGTTTTGAAGATCTAATGTTTAGCTTTCCAAAACATTTTATGATTTCAAAATTGATCAAGATTTGACAAAGTTGTTGTTATCTCAAGTTGTTGTCCATCATTAATTTTGCTATGTTTCTTAGAAATTATGGATTTAATCTCTTAAATGCATGATTTTCCTTAATTTTTAATGAATTCTATATGACTAATCTTGCAGAAATGTTGTTGGGTTTTGAAGATCTCATGTTTATCTTTCCAAAAAAAATTATGGTTTCAAAATTGATCAAGATTTGAGAAAGTTGTCATTATCTCAAGTTGCTATAATCTAATTTTCTAAAAAATGTTTCTCAAACACTTGAAAAGATAAAATAAATTTTCTTTCAAATCTGGATAAAATTGAACCAAAAAACCTCACATTTGCTTTAAATTTTGACATGTGCTTTAAATTTTTGATTTCATCTAATTTCTAGCATGTCTCTAACTTCTTGTTTTGGTTTTTAGACTAACTAGGTTTTGCAGGTTTGGACAATACAACTTGAAGAAAAGAAGCATACTATTATCATTTGAGCTATAACTGTAACAAGTGTTTCGACACTTTTGGGACAATTATAACCCATTTATCATGCTTTTCATTATATGCTTTAGGACCACACTAACTTTCAATTAGGTTTTAAAAAAAATGCTCAAATGGGACAAAAATTGAACCCTCACTTCATTATTTTACTTTGGGTTTAAAATGAACAAAACAACTTAACACTTCGTTTGGTACTTAAAATAAATTCATCTTTGCATTGAGGATTAAAATTAATGAGTGTTTGTTATGTTTTGTGATGTATACTTTTTTCATTGAATGTGTATGCACTTCTCTCGTGTCACTTGATCATGAGAATCAAAAACATTCCTTGAAATTTTGTATAATCACCCACATCTTTCAATTTGGATTAAAAATGAACCCCATGCTAGTGTAGGGAAAAGGTGTCATCTGTGCTCTCTCCTTATTTCATGCGAACTGGGAGATCAAACTACAAACCTGCTTCCTTTCTTTTGTTTATCTTTAGAGGGCCTCCCTCCCTGCTTCAAAAGGATGGAATGACCCAAGTGGTAACGAGCTAAATCCAAGCTCTTTCAAATCACTATATAAAAATGTGTTTGTGATGATAGTCATAAACAATAGGTGTGGATGTGTCATACCAACAAGTGTCACCCTTAGTATCTGCGTGATACGTCAAAATATCTTCTTAGGAAGAGACTAGGAGGCCTCTTGATCAAAATAATCTTGAGCTAATCTTCCCATGTGTATGGCCACCTTGAACGAAATCCCTTACTACGAACCAATTGTTTAGAAGCCAAAAACCTTTATTCTTACCGGTGCAGGAACGATCGTTCTGAAGATACCCCACATTTTACTATTCATTGTCGAAACAGGAAAATCCTTAGGATCTCTAGATCTTCAAGATTTGAGATTTGGTGGTCTCGAGAAGTGTGTGTCATGGAGGGGAGCTAGTGTCACCAAATCTCTAGTTGTTCGCATTGTCTTAATGTTCGGAGAAATTCAAGTGGGGATTCAGTGAGTATTATCTTATGAACCTAAGGTGTTAAATGTGTGTGAGTCAATTTAATACTTTGCTTGGTTCCAAAACACTAAAAACAAAATCAACAAACTCATTTCAAAATTTCAAACCCTTTGGTCTAAGTATGGATACCCTTTGAAAAAGCCTTGATATTAATGCTTGTCCCAAGAATTTATTCTGAGAGACTTCTAAGTATTTTGGTTTATATCTCAATCTATACTTCCCAAAGTTAACATAGGCAACTATGGCTTGAACCTCATCCTTTTCACGAAATGGACTTTGTGAAATTTATGATGTTTTTAACATAGACATTTAGTTTGAACTTAATCAAGACAAGTGTTTATGGTAAAAGAAACTCACTTAGGCAAGATAAAATTGACAAATTGGACCCCACATGACCATTTGGAGATCGATCACTTTCGTTGAACAACCTGACCTAACACCTGCTATTATTCAACGAAACTTTGAACTCATTGAAGGAGAACAAACTGATATAATTAGTAGTTTGAGAAACTTCACTTTTGAAACAAAGGAAACACCCATTCAGTGGTCTTAAATGAAGAAGAGGAACAAAGTGATATTGAGGCTAGAATTCCCATGTTACCACCACCTACATGGCAATAGTATCTTCTTTTCTTCCATAGAATTAGACTTCTCTAAATGATCTTGTAAAATCAGAATCCCCGAGAGAAAGTCTACAAGTCATCATTTCAAACTCAGGAATCTTAGTCTAAAAGCTCTCAAAAAACACCTTTTAGCACTTCACCAAAGTAGAACCAAGTTGGTATACAACTTCTACAAACGTGCTTCAAGGAACAATCCAGACTTGTATGCATTTTTTTATAGTCAAAATCATGGTCTCTTTCACAATCTTGAACCTATCTAAATCATTGAGTCTTTAGAATTTGAAAAATTTAGAGGTCTAGCATATTTCTCACTACCTTGGTCTTATCAAACAAAGGTTCACTCTAGGTCAAAATTGGGTAAAACATTTCATCCACCCCTTCATCAAATTTAATCCTTCACTTCACCAAAATTTGCAAAAAACTTGAATACACCAACACTCTTTTGGACTTAAACATCTATCAAAACAACCCCTAACTTAGCTATTTTTTATGTGAAATGAATCCTTTTCCATGTACTTAGTTAAGTTAGTTATCATCTTTGAACTAGTTTATCTTGAAGGTCACAAGTCTACCCTAAATATTTCCAAGTTCATAAACATCCTTTATCCAAACATCAAAACATCAAACTTAAATCAAACAATGTTGTCCCAAAACATTTGCAAAGACCTCTTCCCACATCATTCACCTTTTCATCTCCCACTATCATCATTGCTTCCAAAAGACTTAGAGCATCCCTTTAGCTAGATTTGAGTCAACTAGAGAGTTCAAACATTACAAATCTCAACATAACTCTCCCATAGGTGACCCAAAATTTATGGTAAAGACAAGATCACAACACAAGAGAATCGTGGAGAAAACCAGAGTCACATTCACCTCAACTAATCCCAATCCTTTAAAATTCAATCCAAGAAGTCAAATTACCCCATCACAACAACCCTCATCTCCATTAGGACCCTATGAAATTGAAGACGTTACAAACAACCCATTTAGACTCACTAAGGAATAAATCATAGAGTACAAACAAGAACATCAAGCCTTAGAAAACATTACTCTGATTTCCCCATCATTTTTTGTGCAACCTTTGACACAAGACTTAATGACTCTATCACTAGGGTTAAGTCAAACATCCACTCCCAGTCTTGCAACTAGTCTTGCCAAGGACTTTCGTCTAACTCTTCCATTTGAAAGAAAAACACTTATGGGTACCCTCAATACCAATCCACCTCAAAGCACTACTTAGTCACCAACCTTTGGTACCTCAACTATTCTCGAACACCCCTTGCATCAACATAAACCACTTACACTTCATGAATTCATGATAGCATCAACATATTGAGGGTACCCATCCTCATAAGTGCCATAAGTTTTCCCAACATCCTACAAGGAAGTATGGACCAAGTGTCTCAAATTGACCCACAAGGGCATGCCAACACCACAATGCAAAATCAACCCTTAATGCAAATAGGGAAATCTTTATCCAATCACCTAGCTGATTCATTTGCACCATTGGTTTCAAAAATCACATCCATCCCATCCATCATTAACCTAAATTAGAAAAATCCCTTGGTTATGAATCCCATTAACCCAAGTAATACTTTCTCCACATCCCTAGTGCAAGTAAATCTTCAAAACATCAATCAAGGAAACCTTTTTAATCAATGGACTCAAGGGCATGGTATGTCATTATCATCATAAAATCTAATGACACCATCCTCATCTTACCCCATAGTCCCCTTCACCATGAAAAATCAGATGGGACCTTAAACTTACATTCCTCGATCTCAAACCACTATCCTCCAAGGAATGTTGAATCAAGGGAACCCCAACCTCTCATCAACAATCCGCTACCCACTCAAAACATCAACACCTAAAATTCATCATAGATATCCCAACAACCAACTAATCCTACATTGCAAGCACATGCCTTAGCTCTATAGAAAGCACAATAGGCTTATCAACAAGTCATCCAACAACAACAAGCAACCCTAGCAACACAACAATAGCAACAACAACAAAAATTAGCCTTAGCAGCACAACAACAACAACAACAATAGCAAGTAGCCCTAGCAACACAACAATAGAAACAACAAGAAGCTGCCTTAGCAGCACAACAAACAACCTTAGCCCAACAACTACATCAATCCCATCAAGCAGCCTTAGCAGCACAAAAACAACAAGCCCTAGTGGCACAAAAACAACAAGTATCTCTTGTGGCTCAACAACAACAGCAAACCTTACTAGCTCAACAATATGCCCAACAACAACAACAACAACAACAAAGTTCCTACTATAATCCTCAGCAAAACAACATCAATACAAACACGTTAGGAACATATGCATCAGAACCTCAATCACCTTCACAAAATCCCACACCACCATATACACCATACAAAACTTTATCATATCAAAATACCACATATAATCCATCTTCCATCCCAAAATATGCAACATATGTTTCACCACCAAACCCGCAAGATGATCTAGCATTGTAACTTAAGGCATTATCACAAGAAATGCAGGATCTTTGGATGGGCAAGACAAAGAAGCCCCATACACAGAACTTATGTCCATATCCCTTCGATCGAAAAATTGCAATAGTGCCATTCCCTCCCAATTTTAAAATCCCTAAATTTGATAAATACAAGAGAGAGGAAGTCTTATAGACCATGTCAAATATTTTAACGTCATGTGTATGGAGGATTCTTACAATGATTATTATTTAATGTGCCTCTTCCCCCGAAGTTTAATAGGTCTTGCCATGGATTGGTTTTCTCAACTATCACTGAGTATCAAGAATTTTCAAGAAATCACTAATAAATTCATATATCACTTCTCCTTTAACCTTGACATGGAGGTCAGCTTAGAATATTTGTATACTTTCAAACAAAACAAAGGAGAATCTTTCACCAATTTCTTGCAACGATGGAGACAAAGAGATAGTAATACCAAGTGGCACCTTCCCGATGAACAACAAGTGGGAATAATAATAGAAAATCTGGATCTAGATCTATCCTTCCAGTTAAAAATTTAGTGCATCACCTCATATGATGAGCTTTTCCCTAGATCCCTTAACATCGAGAGAGCTCTGATCTCGTGGGGAAATGCTCAAGCTTACAAATACAATCACCAATCAAATAGTTCAAATGGCAAGCCTCGTGTTTGGGCTAAGAATAAAAACGTAACAAATGATGATGTGGTAGATTCTAAGGTGGTCCTAAGTGCTTCTAAAGAAAACAACAATAAATTTTCTAACATTCAACCAACTTTACAACAAATGACACCTCCTTGAAACAATCAGATCAACAACACCGAAACGCAACAAAGACGGACCCCTAACAAGAACAACTATCTGAAATGCAAGTACACATAATTATCTGAACCTATTCAAACCATCATGAATAATTTGGTCTATTCAAACCTAATAATGCTTCCCAACTTTGAAAACTACCAAGAACCACATGAGAACTCATCCTGGTACAACGAGAACGATCTTTGTGACTTTCAAAAAATCAAAGGACACAAAATGGAAAACTACATGAGGCTCAAAAATATTATCCAAGACCTTATAGATAACGACACTATATCTGTCGAGGTACCAGCCAAGAATCGGGATCTTAAGATATACAAGAACCCTACGCCAGATCATAGCAAAGGGAACAACACCGAAAAAACTAAAGATTATACAAACGTACAACATACCCATTCAAATGTGGTCGCTTCTTGTGATAGCATTATCACCATCAAAGGACCTAGTGTGGAGTGTGGATTCACCACATGATGTGGCAGAGTCACCATCCAAGGAGTCTCATCTCAATCTAGGGCACAGCCTACTTTTCCAACATCAAATCCTAGCAAGTACAATCTCTTAGATTAGCTTAAGAAGAATCTTGCACAGATATCAATCTTAGAACTATTAAGGTTATCCCTTGCACATAGGGAAATCTTAGAGAAATCTTTATCAGATTCATTCGTCCCTGAGGATATTGATACAAATCAGTTTCAATATATGGTAGGGCATATCACTAATCATCTTCTCACCTTCTCAAAACAATACCTACCATCATATCCATCTCATAATTGTGCTTTACACCTTGAGTCCATTATCCATAAGAACAAGGTTAAAATATTCTTAGTAGATGGAGGTGCGGGTTTTAACATTTCCACCCTTCAACTGATCAAAAACTTGGGCTATTTAGGATACTATTGAGAAAGCAAAGAGTACCACCATCTGAGCATATGACGACCAAGAGCGGGTATCACAAGGCATCATTGCACTACCCATCCAAGTGGGACCTATCATTGCAAAAACTACATGCCAAGTGTTAGACCTTGATCTTCCCTACAACATCCTACTTGGCCGACCATGGATCCATGCCCTAAAAGTTGTAGCCTTCACCTATCATCAATGCGTAAAGTTTCCTTTTGATGGCAGATAAATTACCATCCATGGAGATCTTGAACCTTTTTACTACTACAAGAACCTTGAGGCCAAGTTCTATAAGATCCCTCAAATACCCAATAATGACGAACGGGCCTACACCTTCTACCTCAGTTTTTGACCCATCATCCTTTGCATCGACCTTAGAAATGAAAATACCTATTGTGCAGAACATTTCTGACATCAAAGTAGTAATCCAGGATGATGGTTGTGGAAACTATAAGTTACTAAAGAATACCTTTGTTTTGGGAGAGCTACCTCTTTCTCCTCAATCCCATGGGAAACCCACATCTAGCAATAAAGAGGCCAAAAACAATCAAGATGGTAGCTACTACCTTTACTAAGTGGGGGGATTTGAACCAAGAAGATTTCAATGAGGAGGATGTCTTTAAACTCCTTTATCAGGATGAACGACATGTCCCTATTCTTCCCATGGAAGATGACAACAAAGGCTTACAGCTAATGAACGGATGGGGCTATAACACGAACAAGAAGTTAGGAAAAAATGATAATGGTTTGCTAGAACTCATCATTCCTGAGAAACACCTATATAATCTTAGACTAGGTTGTACTACTAGCAAGTTCACCCTCATTGGAAAAGGTACTTCCGCTACCGAGCTGAGGCTTCCTCTTGGTTACCTACATCACATGATATGACCTTAGATGACTTTCCCCTTGATCGTGTTGACCTATTTGAGAATAAATCCCTCTTCATGATATCCATAACATCCTTTGCTCCAAGCAATCAACCAACTGAACTACGCATAGTATACCCACAACTCATTGACTTCGACCAACAAGGACCACCAATTCTAGATCTATTCAAAAATGATGAAGTGATCTCATAATTCATGGGACTTCGTAACAACTTATCATGGGCATATCATAATTTAGGTTTTTGACATAGATCTAGATATAGGGGTGTACTACAGGGAGACAATTGAGCCCTTCAGTCGCAAAATCAATGAAATGCAATTAACATGCATATCTTTGAGTGAAAACTACACTGTGGCACTTTTTGATCCTAAAATAGTAAAAATAAAGGACACATCCGAGGGTGAAAACCTCTTTGAGGTGCCCAAGGATGAAGGATTCAATCTCCCCCTTAGTGCAATACATCCAAAGAAGTTAGTAGTTCTAGCAGAAAAGGCCACTCTTGTCAATGTGGGAACATAAGAAGCACCCAAGATCACTTTCTATGTTGAATCCTTGTCGGATGTAGAACAGAACAACCTAGCAGAATTCCTAAAAGAGCGAAGAGATAATTTTGCATGGTCATACACTGATATTCTAGGGCTCAATCTAGAAGTGGTTGTGCATCACTTAGCATTTTATCCTGAAGCCAAGCCAATGAAGTAGAAATTAAGGAAGATGCACCCTTAGATAGCACTCTTGGTGAAACTTGAGTTACAAAAGCTTATTGACATTGGATTCATCCAACCGATAGAATATCCTAAGTGGTTTTCAAACCTGGTACCAGTCTCCAAACCCACTAGGGGCATTAGAATATGGACGTATTTCAAAGACTTAAGTAAAGCATGCTCGAAGGATGATTTCCCTCTTCCTAAGATTGACCTCATTGTGGACTTAATAGCAAGGCATGAAATTCTATCACTCATGGATGGTTTTTCAGGATACAATCAAATCATGATTGCCAAGGAGGATCAATAGAAAATTACATTCACTTGTCCATGGGGAACATATTGCTCGAACATGATGTCATTTGGGTTGAAAAATATAGGAACAACCTATCAAAGAGAAATGACCCTCATCTTTCATGACATGATCCACAAAACAATCGAAGATTATGTGGATGATATTTTAGAAAAATCAAAGAAAAGGAATGAGCACATACAAGTCTTAGGACCCATCTTTGACATACTCGAAGACTACAAGGTACAAATGAATCCAAAAAAGTGTGTCTTTGGGGTTACATCAGGAAAAATTCTTGGCTATATCGTCTCACAAAGAGGAATATAAATTGATCCAACAAAATTAAGAACCATCCTCGACATGGAACCACCACAAACACTAAAGCAGATGAGAGGGTTACAAGGAAGATTTCAATCCATCAGAAGGTTCATAGTGTAACTATCAGACAAAATCCACCCTTTTTCACATCAACTCCATAAAGAAATAACTTACAAGTGGGATGAGAAGTGTGATAAATCCTTCCAACATATCAAAGACTACCTATTGACACCTCCAATACTCATGCTGCCTATACCAAACAAACCATTGATCCTGTATATCTCAGCAACATTAGCATCACTAGGTGCCCTTCTAGCACAATATGAAGATGGAAAGGAAAGGGATATCCATTACATCAGCAGGACCTTGGTAGGATATGAAATAAACTATTCATCCATTGAGAAAGAATGCTTAGTATTGGTTTTTTCTTCACAAAATTTTAGACATTACATGTTGTCACATCAAGTAAAGCTCATTGCAAAAATCAACTCATTGAAATACATTATCCAAAGCCACTCTCACTAGGCGAATGGCCAAATGGGTGATGATCTTAAATGAATTTGACATAGAGTACGTGGAGCATAAGGCAATCAAGGGACAAGTGATCACAGACCAACTAGCAGAGGCACCTATCTATGTAGAGAACCTGTTGATATCTAAGTTCCCTGATGAATCAATGTTCCTTGTCAATCTAACCAATCAATGGAAAATTTACTTTGATGGATAATTCACCCAACATGGAGCAGGATTAGGTATTCTCTTTATCACCCCTCAAGGTGATTGCATTCCAAATTCATACAGGCTATCATTTTCGTGTACTAATAACATTATTGAGTATGAAGCCCTAATCGCAGGTCTAAGGATAGCAACATAATGGCAGATATAAGAGATGAAATTCTATGGAGACTCACAGCTGGTAATCAACCAAGTCAATGACAACTATCAAACTAAGGATGACAAGCTTACTCCTTATAAAAAGATGGTAGAAAATCTCAAAGGTCTTTTCATTGATATAACTTTTGAGCATATTCCTGCATGAACAACTGAGCTGCAAATGTTATGGCAACAATCGGATCATTGATAGACATGTCGAACAACATCCTCCAATGTGAACTCTTGGAAGAACAACTTCTCATACCAACTTTAGAAATCTTGAAATCTAAATGTGTGTGTTTCATTGTTCGTCCTAGATCCCCATGGTATCATGACATATTCATCTACCTAAGCAGAGGAACCCTCCCATCCAATATCACCTCTAACCTTAAAAAGAGCTTTGTAAAGAAGGCATCCTGATTCATGATCCTAGGTGATACCCTTTACTGTTGAAGCATCAAAGGGACATTACTACAATGTCTTAACCAATAAGAAGCCTTGACCACTTTAACAGAAGTACACAATGGCATATGTGGTTCCCATTCTAGTGGTATGAATTTAGCTAAGAAAATATTGAGGATGGGGTACTACTGGCCATGGAAAGAGAAGCCCATCAATATGTACAAAAGTGTGTCCAGTGTCAATAGCACGGAGATCCGATTCATGCTCCAGCTCATGAGTTGAAACCAATGGTCATACCTTGGCCTTTCTCGCAATGGGGGCTTGATCTCATAGGAAAGATCACTCCAACCTCATCTAATGGCCACAAGTTTATTATAACAGCCACTAAATACTTTACCAAGTGTTTTGAAGCCATCCCTATGACCTACATAACGGGGAAGCATATTGCTAAGTTTATCCTGAATTACCTTATCTATCATTATGATGTTCCACAAAACCTTATCTTAGACAACAGAACACCCTTCAAGAATTGGGATGTAAAAGAGCTATGTCAAAAATTCAACATCTAACACTTCTTCTCCACCCCATATTACCCCTAGGTCAACGATCAAGCTAAGGCTACGAACAAGACCATTCTAAGAATCTTGAAGAAAATGGTCAATGAAGCTAGTCGTGACTAGCATCTGCAATTAAATCTCACTCTTTGGGCCTATCGAACCAGCATCCACATGCCTATAGGTGCAACCCCTTTCTCCTTGGTCTACAGATCAGAAGCCATCTTGCCTATTTAGGTCGAGCTTCCATCACTATGAGTGTTACTATAGAACCTAATCACTGATGAAGAATACAGAGTATCTCAGCTGAATGAGCTAGAATTCTTGGATGAGCGTCGTCTTGATGTTCTTAATCATTTGAAATTATATCAAAACCGACTGAAATGGAGCTATAACAAGAAGATCAAGTGTCGGTCTTTCTAGGTAGGGGATCTTGTCCTAAAGAAAAATCAGAAGAATCTTCCAGATTATGACAGTAAAAGAAAGTTTGAGCCTAACTGTTTGGGTCCCTTTGTCATAACAGCAAGCTATGGATCAGGAGCATATCAATTGTCAACACCTGAAGGTGAACCCTCACAAGAACCAACCAACAGCTTGCATCTTAAAAAAATTATGCCTAGTCTTGAAGGGTATAAATCTGAAAAATACCAAAAAAATATTAAAAAAAGATCAAAATCCAAAAAAATAAGAAAAAGGATTGAAAAAAGGTAAAGAAAAAATAATCGTCCTCTAGTGAAAACCACTTTGATGGTGCTTTTGGAAAGTACCTTGGTGAAAACCTAGTAAACAGGCATCTTGCATAAATAAAGCACCTTCATCTGCCTTTGGCTCTTTATCCTATCATTCTTTACACCACCATCCATCCATCGCATCATTCATCCTATTTATTCCATCACCCATTTGTGCTCCTATCATAGCTTGATGTTGTGAAGTATCGTATCCCCAAGTTTAGTACTACTTGGCATATTCCTAAGGTCAATTTGTCCTGCCTATATCGAGGTAGTCTATTGTGTCACGCTGGAGGAAATTAGCTATGGATCATATCGGGTTCTTGTATATCTTAAGGTTATTGGATATCTTATCAAAAATCCCAAAAACATTCATAAAATCTCATCAAATTCCAAAAAAAATTGCAAAATCCTATACAGCTAAAATCCAAAAACATTCAAAAGTTGTAAAGCCAAAATCCAAAACACATCAAAATCCCTAAAAAGGTCAAAACATCGAAAAATCCAAAAACAATACCCTGTCGAACTACGGGTCTCTGAGCTTGAACATAGGCAAGGCCATCATTGATGTGCCCCTGAGACACCCTAGGTCAGCCCTTTAGGAGTCCATCATAATAAACTGACATTCCATCAATTGTTCATCTCTCATTGTAAATAAGTCAAGTTAGACAAACTATGTGGTCTCTGCGTGTATAACGTAGGCAAGGCTAATCTTTGATCAGCCCCCGAGGCCCCTAGGATAGGTCTTTTAGGTTAGGTTCTTGGTCAAAACTCAAAAAATCCCAAAACATCCAAATATCTCAAAAAATCCCTAAGCATTCAAATATCATAAAAGCCTTAAAAATTTGAAAACTTAAAAAACACAAAAACATTTGTAAAACTCAAAATCCTAAACATTTGAAATTTGAAAACCCAAAAACACTGGAAAACTTGGAAAACCCTAAACAACCTCAAAAAATAAAAATAAACCAAAACATTCACATAAACTTTTAAAAAGACTAAAAACCTCCTCAAAACATTTAGAAAATACCAAAAACATTAAAATCTTTTGAAAAACCATCCATCCATCCCATTTCACTTCCACCCGCAATAAATCTTTACCCATAATAAATCAATTGTCATCTTCAACCTTTGGCAAAACAAATAAAAAGCAAGTATAACAAGTCGTAAAGTGAGAACCTAAGTGTCAAAATCTAAAGTCTAGATCATAGGTAAACAAGTCAGTGAAGTTTGTATCAATGTCTTATCACACACCTCATCCTAATCAAAACACTCGATCAACATGTCCTAGGATGTATCCTTCCTGCGATGGACATCAACATCAAAAATCACCTTAGCTATATTAAACTGGCAAGAGATATAGATAACACTGACTATTTGTCTTTGTTATTTTCTTATGATTTATCTTATTGACCTATTCTGAGGACCTCTAGATGATTTCTATCAAAAATATTTAGAGAGAAAGGAATGGGGCATCGATCATTATCTTTCGTTGGTTGTGCTTGTGGGTATTCTTGTAAAAAAATTGGCGCATACTTGCTTAGTTGTGTGTAGGAAAGTTGTTTGGAGTACATTGTTGACTATTGTGTATTCCTTGGTCCAATATATTCTAAACTTCTAACTTACATTCCAACGAGGTTTCTATATGTCAAGATGTGAACAAGAACTATCCTATATGTTTGCAGAGTCGAAGTCCATTACACTAGATACAACGCCATCTTGGTTATTAATACCTTGATGCATTGTGTCAATGTGTTATATCAAGCAATAAGGAATGATGGAAAATCCCAATCCCAATATATGAGCAAATCATCATCATGCATTTCTCATCACCATCTCTAATAAAGTCTCCCTGGATCATAGACTTGTTGGATCTTTTGAAGCAGCCATCAAAATCAATGATCAAAATCATTCATCTTGTTTCTCTTATCTTCTCTTTGTGCTAACTTGGTATCATGACAGTAATAAAAAAACATCATCAATGCATCCATCCTACATCCAGAAATCATCAGCATGCATACATCTTGCATAATCACAGCATAACATACATCCTGCATCATCATTATCATTTAAGTTGTGATGAATAATATAGATTGGTTATTCTAAGCATCTTAAATTGTTGCACACATATCATAAACGTATATCGCATTATCATTTCATAGGCATGAACATCTGCATTATCCATACATACATCCATATGCATACATCATCATCTCATAAAACTGCATAAGAAAATACACAAAAAGAAATGCATCCGTATCATTTGCATAAGCATACCATTTTTTCACATTTTTGGCATGTTTTTTGCATCTCAAAGCCTTCTTGGACACCTAAGGTAGCATTTTAACTTTTGTCGAGAAATCAACCCAAAATTCAAAATTTTCGCTTGATTTCTTGAGGAGGAAGGGAACCAACTTATTCCTTCTGCTGGGGCAACAGTGGGGCATCTAAAAAATCAAAAAAGCAACAGTTTTTAATCTGAAGGAGCATCAATCTTTGAACAAATATAACAAATACATTGCTTCAAAGAGGGGCAAAAAATAGACACTGAAAAATGTCCTAAATGATATCATACACTCTAATCAGGTATATTGACATCATTTTCTCCTAAAATCCATCCTCTTTTCACTTAATTGATTAAATTAGCCTAGTTATTTAATTAATTGTGTCATCTTCATCTATTAACCTAATTGATTTAATCAGGTTGATTCACACCCCCTTCTATGCTAACATTTCATCTTATTAAATTAAATAAATCAAGTTATTTAATTTAAAACCCTAAATATTTTTATTTAATTAAATAAACCTAGGTTATTTGGGTTATTTAATTAAATTTCATCACCTTTTCCCCTTTTCATTAAATCACTTTATTTAATGAATATCATCCAATTCTTCTAATCCCCTAATTGTATAATTAACATTGTTTGATTATCAATTACCTAATTAAATCTAATTCCTCCCACTTTCAAGGGAATATTCCTCCATTGCACATTCCTCCAAAAGGAATATTCCCATTGAATATTCCTTCCCCCTTTTGCACAATTAAACTTTGTTTTAATTTTCTAAATTATCCTTTTCCCTCACCCATGAGAATATTCTAAAGAATATTCTCTCTCCTCATTTGAAAAAGAGAATATTCTTACAAAAATTAATATGCAAGTTAACTCAAAACTTCTTGTACAAGTTAACTTGTGACTTCTTGTATAGGTCAAAAGTGTGTTTGTTTGAAGGAATATTAACCCTTGATTAAAATCTCATCTTTCATTCTCATCCATTGATGAGAATCCATGATCCATGCCTCCAACTTCCTTCATCCTTGACCATTGATTATCTTTTTTTATCTCAACTCTCTATTTCCCATTTACTCTCCTATAAATAGGTCACTATTTGGAGACAAATGGATCCATCTTTTAACATCAAACTTATTATGTTAAAATCACTCACAATCATATCTAGTACATATTTAGCATCTTTTTAGTTTAATTACTTGCATAATAGCTTAACTTCCATTAATGGCTTCCATGGTAACTTAGATGCATACGTTTAGCTTATTTGTTAATTAGGGTTTCAATATTTTTAGCTTAGAATCCATTTAGATTAGCTTTGCATTTACACATCTTGATCATTTTAGCATAAATCATGTTAAAATAGCTTGCATCATGTTTTCATAGACATTTATCAATGGTTTCATCAGTTTTCTTCAAAAAAATAGATTGAAACAAGCTCATTATCCAAGGGATTGGAAAATGGCCGCCATTCCACATCAATGTGACACCACTCCCTCAATAGGATAAGTTTCAATGTCTTAGATTAGAGGTTTTTCAAGCTTTCATGATTTAGAATCTTAGTTTTATTGGCTTCTTTGTCTTTGTTTACATTGAATGATCTTATTGGGATTGATGCTTAGTGGGTTAAATATACCTCGAACTCGTATTGATCGAGTGTAGTTAACCTATACTATGTCATTGGTCACATTTTTCAAGTGGGATTGACACTTAATTTGGACCCACAAATGGATTTAATCATTTAATAACATCTACCTATGAATGGGTAGCTTGGGAAATTTGAGTACATGTGAATTACCTTGCTAAGGGTTGCTATAGAATTTACCCCAATTAGCTCTATCTCACCACATGGAGGTACTTGTGAGTAAATTTAGGGGGAAATATTATTTCCTTGTACCATACTAAATGATGGTTGAAAGGTCTTAGACTACTATTTCTAGGCTCTCTAAGGGAAATTCATGAACTAAGGGCTCATCTACATGCATGAAACTAGGAGGGCCTCTCCTCATTACTTCACCTCACAATTCTCAACGGATTGAAATACTTGGGGATTTTCTAGATGCGATGATGACTCCTTTTTGAGGTACAACTTTCACTCTCCCTTCTTTATATATCCATCAAAAATCATGGTTGAATTCATCCTTTAGAGTGATGAAATCCTTAGAAAATCACCCTAAAGGGATATGAATCCAATTGTTTTCTTATCTTCAAGATCACCTTTTAGTATGAGAGAGCATACACACTTAGTTCCTTGGAATGACACAACAAATTAGAACTATAAGAGTGTTTTGATCTCCAAGATCTCTTTGGAATGTGATGAGAGAGCACACTCTAAAAGTTCTCAAATCTAGTAAACAAATTAATTCCCCTTATAAAAACCAAATGTTTCTAATTTAGTGAGTTATTTTAATCTTTGACATGCAATGCTATAGAAGACATGGTAGTAGTTTCAGAAATGTTTCTTTGAAAATCATGAGAGGTACAAGAAAAAATTAGTGCAAAATGATAAAACCCCACCAAATACTAGAAAAATAATACATCACGAATAAATTCTTCATGATTTTTTATGCAATTTAAAAAAATCATTGAATTATAATTTCATACATATAAGTTATTCTCATTTAAAGTTTGAAAAATAGGGGTTACAAGTTAAAATAAGTATACCTCAAAATAAATGAAGAATCTGGAATGATAATTTCCATCACTGCATAGAGCTTGGAGTCACCTTTCCATTGACTACAAGAACATAAAATATATGATAAGAAAGAAAAATGATGCACATGTTTTCGAAAAAGTGTTATTTTAATGCTCTAGATGAAGGGGGTCTTTGTCTAAAGGTAAGGATAACTACTAGCAATTTGGCTAACCACTAGCAATCTGACCTTTTCTAATCACATGCATAGTTAATTGTTTAAATAGAAAACTTAAATCATAGAGGTGAAGGTATGGTCACAACCCCTAGTCATTCATATGACCACTAGCTAAAGAAAGAGCACTAAAGATTAGTGATCAAGGTGGTTTTAGCAATTTATAAGGTATTTTTCAACTAATTTGGAAAGAGATCTAGATCTATACATGCAATCTAATCCAAGGTATAAGAATAACTATAATGAATACTAGTATTATTACTCAACATTTCTCAAATCCTCAAGGTTTGGAGACATTGTTGCCATTATTTCTTCATTTTGATAAATCTCCTTATTTTGTGAAGCAAATTTTTCTTGTAAAATACAAAAGGATCTATTTGTAATCTGCATCGGTCAATTTGTGGTGTTAATTCACATGTTTAGTTTTTATCTGTTTCCCTACCCCACATTTCTATTGGCACAACATGATAAAAAAATTGGAGGTGAAAAATTTGTGATAGGCATTAGAATACTTGATCCTCTTGTAGATGAACCCTAGATAAAATAAGCTTTGTTCAATAGAGGGATGTAGGGAGCAATGAGATTTATGGTAGTATATATGTCATGGTGCAAAAAGAATGCATGGTTTCTAATAAAAAGCCACTATTTTTTCTTAAATAAATGTGGTTTTGGGGCTATACAGGTGTAGTTTTTTACTAGTTTTTAATAGCAAAGATGAGGTTTTAGTAGGAATATGAGCAGTTTTCATAGAGGTACATACAATTTTGACAAAAGTATGTAGATTTTTTTGACTATTTTTAACAGTGGACTTGAGGTTTTTGCATAAGTATGTGTGGATTTGGCACTATGTTGTGTGGCTTTGCAATAATAGCAATTTAAACAGTGCAACTTTCAACAACACAAGGCATTTTTTACTGGTTACAACTAGAGAATAAGTGGTTTAAACTAAAACCCATAGTTTTCACAAAATTTATATGTAGTTTTCCAAAGAGCGGGGTGGTCTTTACCACTAAAACTCACAATTTCAGAATGTAAGGCATTTTTGCGAACTTTTTAAATCTAAAAAATTAAAATTAAAATTAAACATGCTTGCAAATATTGACAAGAAATTATGCAAATATTAATGAAATAAAGGCTTAAAACAAAATATTGCACCCTATGTTGACCTTCATAATTCCCAAAAAGTACATCGAAATCCTACAAAAACACTTGCAAACAAGGATTAACAAAGACAAAGCGTCCCACCGAGTGTGCTATAGATGTCAACACTAGATATAGATTGAAACAAAATATTTCATGAAACATTAAAACCTAATCTATACCAAATGCAACTTCAGATAGAGTGAGAAATCGAAAACATGAATCAAATAAATCAAGTTTACCAGATTCATTTTTGTTGCACCATAAAGGCGGATTTTTTCATGAATGAATGGAATGTGGTACTCACATAGGCAACATAACATTATGTGAATTTTAGGAACCTTTGTAGGTTTGCAAGAAAGGTGATCAACGATGGAGATCTAATGAGAGACTGACAGTTTAGATTGAGTTGGTTGAGTGGCTAAGAAATAGAGGGTGGATATAATACAAGAACTTTTTAAATATTTTTTGGGAGATAGTTATGAGATGCGTGGTGAGGAATAAAAGAAACATTTTAATTCTTTTATTCATTTTTGGGTGGTTTAGTGGGAGATTTAATTAAATAATATGGAAAGAGGACTAGGACTAGGTAAATAGATTAGGACTTAGGAAAAATTAAGAAAAAATAGTGGGAAAATTAGGATACATTCTAGATAATAGATTTATCTTATTTAGTGAAACAATCAAGACCTGGGGATAAAATTATGTCTATAATTAGTAAGCCAAAGCTAAGGGCCAGTAAGACGACGATACACATGGCGACTAAGTTGTACACTTTAGTGAAATGACTTGGGCAACCAATCAACAATGAAATAGAAGACTACGGTAGCAATGCACCTAGAGTTTTAGCAAAGAAGTATAAGTGAAAAACCTTAACGAATCAGAGAGGCCAAAACTTTAAAGATTTATCAAAAAAATTGGAACACTTGTATAAGTTATATTATCTCCATTCAAATATATCTTATGACATGTCATAACAAACATCATAAGCAAGTCACAAGTGCAACTTCCTCCGATAAGCAATTCATAGATATTATTACATTTCCAATGTGGGAGACCCAACTTTGAGAAGCCATAACTTTTGATTGAGAAGTTGATTTAACTTTTTTTTAATTATAAAACTTGAAGTGGTCCACATCATGAATATCAAATAACCTTTTAACCTTCTAGAATCCAAAATATTTTTTATTCTTTACCTTAGAAATTATAATTTTTTAACCTCTTTTTCTTAATATAAATATACATGAGTTCTACCACTACAAAGACATTCCTCCAATAATTATCTCACTGTCATTAATTATTTTAAAGGCCGGCCTTTTATGTAGAAGGGAGTTTAATATTCTCCCCTTGAGGTTATTTATTCCCTCGCACCAATTAAAAACCTGTCACATAAAGAAAATACGTCGTAACTTGTTCTTCACTAATCTGTAACCTTTAATCCGTGTGGGATTAAATTTTTTGATGTTGAAGAGGTACCAATCACCATCACAAAATTGAAATAGCAATTATCATCATGACGCGCCCTAAAAGCTAATTGACGTTAACCCGCATGCATGTTCCAAATTCCTTTGCCTAGTGATTTACAGCTTACAGTGAGCTTAAATTTGATGGCCGTATGACCGTCTTAGCGCTTTTCTACTCGCTCTAGCACAGTGTTGTGTCGCATCGACGAGAATGTTCCAAGTTTGACTCGCCCATCGGTGTCGGTGCGGGTGCCACACACTCATACTCCACTTAACCTTTTTTTAAATAATCCTTCCTGGAAATAATTTTAAAAAGTATTTTTTTCTGTGGAAATGTGAAAAGGTGCGGAGAAACATCAGCTGATTGCCGACTTTTACTCAATGAATTGTTTGCCGTGCATGACACGCCTTTTGGAGGTGATCGTTTTCCCGCTTAACCTCTAAACAAATATAAATCTCTTATCCTTTTTATCGAATGACAGGGACATCGATTGTCTCTCCACTGCAAACCCTTGTTATTATTCATTCTTTCCTTGATGTATATTGTAGAGTTTAGGCCACACGATCCAGCTCGGCTTGCATATGTATGCGTAGTTCATTGTATTTAATTGACGACTGACTGCTTAACCGTTTATGGTGTAAAAATACAGCTGATTTTTACACTTCCGCCTCCGTTAACTTGGATTTATCATATTTAACCATAATTTTTTATATGCATTAAAAATTAGAAAATTTAGCCTCCAGGGTGTAGATCAATTGATCGAACCATTGAAAGACGCAGACGACGATTGATGGAAGTTCAAGCCTCAACTCACCCAGCCGTGCACATTGTGGGAAGGCACTGGGTTTCACACAGCCCAAAGGTGGATTAGTCTGGTCCGATCGAAAACTTAAGAGAAGCTCGGTCCTCTGAAATATCAAAAAAAAAAGTAGAAAACTTACATAGATTAGGTGTTCAATCTACAATAAGTTTTTATTTTCTAGTGTATATGAAAGATGACAGTTAAATATAGAAAATGCAAGTTGTGGAGAATTTATTATAGATTAAGCGCTTAATTTATGATAACTTTAAAAAAAAATGATATGGTTTTTATATATAAAAGATGACGATTAAATATGTTGGTGTAAATAGGTGTTTTATCCAACTAGTTCACTAGTGGTTCTTATTTATATGTTGTTCATTTAGGTCCTAGGGAATCTTTCTAAAAGTCTTAGGTGTCATGTGATTGTATTTTATCTTATCATGGCATTTAATACTTGTGTCCTAAATCATGTAATAATGTTGAGGTAGTTGTCTCATTGTACAAAATTAGGACACATCATGATCTTGTTTAATCATATCTCACAACCTTGTCTGTATAAGCAAAGCGTCATATGTATATTTACATATTCAGTCAAGTAAATCTTGCATCTTTAATCATAGCAAAATATTCTTATCATTTATCCCTTGTAGAAGATATTTTGGTTTAGCAATTGATCTTGGGGTGTTGGAAGTTCACATTCAACTCTTACATGGTATTAGAACTCTAGTGTTGTAGACTCCCTCCTAGATTTGAAGGACATATTTTGTTTTGAAGAATTTGTTGGGTGCGATTTGGGGTTTTAAAGACCTCACGATTGAATCCAAAGCATCAAAGAAAGTCAAAATTGGCTTTTGTTTCATTAAAATCCAACATATAGGGTCAAATCTACAAGGATTTCAATTTGGGTGAAGGTTACTAAATCTTAGAGGTAGCTAAATTTCCAAAGCACTTTGGGTCAAAACTAACCTTGCCATTGTGTCTGGAAGGCCCAAAAACCTAAAGATTGACTATCACATTGTTGAAATTGGACACTTTGTCTCAAGGGCAGTAGAAGATTTTTTGCTTCAATTAGCATTTTTTTCATACAATCATATGGATCTACATACTTGATTGTACCATACAATGGCATCGCTATCAGATTTACAGTTGGTCAGCATCTTCAAAGTATATTCTATCATATTTTGTTTACTATCTATATTTTTCTAGCATCATTAGAGGATGTGAAGGGTCACATCATCGGTCATGTATTTTGTCCATCGGTATGATTTTTGCAGTTTATATTAACTAAAAAAAATCAATGAAAATTGGTTGGTTGTAATTGTGTTTAGCGCTTGTTCATGGAGAGTGTTTATGCGGCCAATGCCTAGAGAGGGAGGCTTATGCCACAAGGGGTGCAACTCCATCCGTTGTCCCCAGCCCACTCAGCCCCAGCAATGTCGGTGCCATTAGGTAACAATATTTTATTTTTAAAAAACTCTAGGTCGACGGTCTTATTGGCGTCTGAGGACCTATGGCCCAATGGCCCAAATTTGGCCTCCTAATGCCCAAATCGGGAAACTTCTTTCAAATGGCCATAACTTTTCGCTACAATATCAAATTTTCAAAAACAAGACATCATCAGAAAGCTTGCTCTCTATACTTTGCAGTGGTGAAGGTTATTTTTCTAGAGTTTGTTGTTTGGTACCTGTATTTGTTGTTTGAAGTCACGTTTAAATTTTGTGCCACGATCTTCGATGTTCATAATTCTTAGGACATTAGAAAGGTATTAAGGATCTATATCATGCCATCCATGTAATTTTTCTAGATTTGGATCCAAGTATCTTTTATTCAGATTTGTATGTATTCACATTCTGGTTGATCAGTTGGACATCCTATCACTTGAGAGGGTGTTGTTTTGATCCTTGCACTTCATTCTAGTTCCAAAACATGATTTTATCTCATGTTGCTTCATTCAAATTCCAAGGTTTTTCTATATCAAGAGTTTTCTAGTGTTTCTTAACATCAGAACAATCAATCTTTGTTTTTGTTGTGTTATCATGATTCCATAGTTGCTCCAACAATCGAGAGTTTTTAGTGTTTTAGGCATCAAACTCATCTTGTCCTTTATTTTTTCTTGCATTAAGGTTCCAGAGTTTACTCCACAATGTGCTTCATGTGTTTTTTGTAGAAGGTAAATAGTTGTCTTTCAAATTTGGAGGAAACTTTTGAGGGGTTATCTCTCCTCTTTGGTGACAATCATTTCACTAATGTTGTCAAACCATTTTGTCTTTAGAGATTGTTCAACATCAGTTTCCACGTAGTCCTAGTTTGTCACCTTCTTCATTGATCGGGATTGTATCCAATTTGAATGTGGCATCATCATCCACCATGGACAAGGAGACACATGAGTAGATTTCAAAGACATCATCATATGCTTCTTCCTATCAATTCCTATTCAAAATGGAAAGCATTCCTGCATCTATGCTTAGTTTTATTTCTTTTGAATGGGAGACAAGTTGTTTCTTGACATTGGATCATGTTTTGTCTTCAGACACTTACCTTTTTTGTAGGAGATTATATCATTTGGGGGGGCGGGGGTGTTCATGTTCTATCTTCTTCTCTTTTATGGGGGTATCTTTTTCCTCGTATAGGGTTTTGTACTTCTCATTCTTCATAGAGAGTATTATTGTATATTTTATCTTTCGGGTGGAGTTTTGTCCCACTAGGTTTCCTCATTTTCTTCATTTGTGAGAGATTACATCTATACATGGGTACCTAACATGGCCTTGTAATCGGGACCCATCTTTGCATCATTTGCATAATAATCTACTCCTTGAGTTGCACTTAAGGGAAGTGTTTGTGTAAATAAGTGTTTTACTTAGCTATTTCACTAATGGGTCATATTTACATGTTAAGTTTACTTAGGTCTTAGGGAATCTTTCTAGAAGTCTTAGGTGTCATGTAATCTTATTTGATCTTATCATGGAATTTAATACTTTTGTCCTAAGTTATTTAATAATGTTGAGGTAGTTGTCTCATTGTATATGATTAGGACACATGGAATGATCTCGTCTAATCCTATCTTATAACCTTGTCTATATAAGCAAGACATCACATGTACATTTACATATTTAATCAAGAAAATCTTACGTCCTTAATCATAGCAAGATATTCTTGTCATTTCTCTCTTGTGGAAGATATTTTGGTTTGGCAGTTGATCTTGGGGCATTGGGAGTTCATGTTCAATTCTTACAAAATATGGAAAATACAAGTTAACGGAGAATTTATCATAGATTAAGTATTTAATATGACAAATTTTCTATAAAATTGTTTGCATGGATTGTACATATGAAAGATGACATATTAATATACAAAATGCAAGTTAATGAAGAACTTGTCATAGATTAAACACACCAAACAAATACAAAGAAAGAAAATATAAATCAAAATATTCATTAATAATGAAGGTAGCAAATACAGAGAAAGAAAATTAAAATCAAAATATTCATTAATAATGAAGGTATTGCAATTAATCTCCCTTTCTAACTCATCTTTTGAATATAAGAAAATTAGTTTTGTTATTGGTGATTAATATTTTGGAGAGGTAGGTTTGATTCCATTTGGAATTTTTATGTTATTTATGGATCATTTGTAAGGTGAATTTAATATTTGTAAAAAAAAGTTAAGTTTAGATAAATTTATATAGAGTATACATTTGAAAAATGATGCTAGCATAAAGCTTTTGATTTAGCAATTATATTATTAAAAATATTCAAATACAATTTTTTTACTATGAGAATTTCTTTCTTAAAATTGTAGGTATGTCAATGTAAATGGATAACCAAATGAATTTAGATTTTACAACCCAAAAATAATGTTTTGTAGATTCTTATTTGTGACATGCAAAATATTTTAGAGGAGTTATATTGATCCATAAGGATTTCAAAAATAAAACTTGAACAATAAGGTGGATTAAAGAATCATACAAGAAAAGAAACAAGTTGATATAAAATAGGAACCATAAAACAAACACCAAAATTTCCACAACTTTGGGTCAATTTCTTGTTTACTAAGACAAATCTACGTATGTGAAATAACCCTTGATTATTGAAAACTTAGAAATGAAATAAAATAAAAAAACTAATTTCCACGTTTGCTTCTAAGAGACTCTTCCTAGGCCTTGGAACATGACAACATCATAAACAAGTATATATAGAGGTGGAGAGTATGCATTTTGACATTGGAAAAAATATTTGAGTATTGTAACTAAGAGAAATTGGAAAATCTTAGTTTGTTGAGGGTACATTAAGTAGTAGGGAACAATCATTATTGTATCCACTTGTATTTATTCTTTCATTAATTATGTCAAAGTTATAAAAGTGTTTGCTTCTACTAAATTTATATTTTTTTCTAAAGGGTTTCTAGGGTAAATTCTTGAGTTATTTATATTTATTCATTTATTTTCTACCATGCTTATTTTTTATTGTCTATAATATTTACACCTCTTTAAAATATTGTTAGTCGTTGGAGCAAGTAGAATAATAAAAATGATTTTGTGATTTATAAATTCTATTAAGTTGAGAATTGTCAATCATTTTGGTGTTAAAGTGGCTTTTTCTTTGTGGATTGTGAAAGTGTATGCTTGAATGTGATAGCTATAAGAGTAAAAAAGGCCCAAATCAAGGGATTGAATGGATAGGGCACCACATTAGAAAGTCAAATGAAAAGAGTTAAAAAAAATCAACAACGATTGGGCCAACAACAAAAGCACATGTCAAAGCAACAATGAAGATGAAACAAGAACATATTTTCATGGATTGGCAAAATCCCTTGTCAAGAAATTTGACATAAATGAAGGAGGAGGAAGTGTGAAAGAAATGATTTCTTGAAAGAATCATTCCAAACTGTAAAAGAAAAAGAATATCTATTTAATATAGAGATTAAGATAGAAACTAAAAATTTTGATGAATAATATTAGATTTATGAATTAAAAAATTAAAAATATATATTAATATACATAAAATTAATGAAATATAAAAAAAATAAAACTACATATCTCAAAATAATAAAATAATAAATATTATATAATATTAAAAATATAAAATTAATTATTTTAAAAATAAAAAAATCTTAAATTTAAAATGAATTTATATCTCATTGAACAGTAAAAATATACTCCACTAAATATGATGCCTTTATAAATCGAACCAAACCCCCCCTCCCAAACTTTGTGCTAAAATTGTATGTAGCTTATTGTGATTCGGAGAAAGAGAAGC
This sequence comes from Sequoiadendron giganteum, assembly GCA_007115665.2. Taxonomy (NCBI): domain Eukaryota; kingdom Viridiplantae; phylum Streptophyta; class Pinopsida; order Cupressales; family Cupressaceae; genus Sequoiadendron; species Sequoiadendron giganteum. The sequence continues at coordinate 2,215,680 of CM021106.1, read as the reverse complement.
ATAAAGGTCACATAATTAACTAGTTCACAGAAAATTCCCTCATCCTCATTCGCGCATATTTTCCCAAAGATACCAAACATTAAAAGCAAAGATATCGTACCTCTTAAAAAAAAGCGCTTTGCAAGAGCAATTTTTTACTTGAGACCAACTCTAAAGTGGAAGCATTTCCAAGTAATAATTAAATGATGAAAGATGCTCTAGCTCTAAAAATTGAGTCTCTTTTACAAGTTAATACTAGTACTAATTGTGTGTCTTTGGATAGGTGAGAGGATTGAGTGTTTAAGAATTTTGGTATGTTAAATATAGAGTTTTTGGGTGAAAGAAGATTTATAAATTTATTTTAGTTTATGTTGATGTTGACAGTATAATGGATTGCAATGATTTATGGTAAATTCTTGTGAGTTTTAGATGTTGCAGTTTAGTATAGAGGCTTATCTAAGTCTAATGTTGTTAGGGCTATAATCATAAGTCATTTGAAGGAGACACACAATTGTAGCTTTGTCTAAATAGTTATTAGAATGTGTATGATAGTGTAGGTGGACATGTAGTGGTATTAAAGTACATGTAATGATGGCCAGGAGTACACAGATGGTTTATGGAATTCTTAGAGGCACCACAGGCAACTATGAACAATCAAGTATTTGTTTAAATTATTGCAATTCATGATAGGTGTTTAATTTTAGTCCGGGAAAACGAGAACATGATTTAGTTATAGATGGTCAATAGCTTTTAACCAAGTGTGAGCGTTAGTGACTAATAATTTGAGGTAATTATCCATGTGGAGAAATCATGTTTAGTATAATGTATGCTAACATCATAGTAGGGTCGTGTTTTAGTTGTTTGACTATTGATATTCTATGTTGTAGTTAGACAATTTGATGGTTAAAATTTCATGAGAATGACTATATATCTAATTATTTGTAGAGATACAATAGGTTAATGATAATTTATGCTAGTTAGTGTGTTGTTGACTCTCAATGTGTGGAAGATAGTTGTGAGGTTGTACATTATTAAATATAGATTGAGATGCTCTGTGAAAAAGACTAATTGTATTAGATACTTCATTTTTTGAAAAATATAATTATGATTGTCCTTTTGCTAGTGAGTTTTTTTCCTATAAGGGTTTTCCATGTAAGTTGTGTCTAAGTGTGTATATTGTTAGAGTAATAAGTTATTTCACTCAATTAATTACATCATATTGGTTAATTAATTAAGTCACTTATCGTTTTAGTTACTTAAGCTAAACTTAGGCACATTAATAATTAATTATTTATTAATTACTAAGTGTGCACACTAGGGTTTCCCTTTTAGGTTTCCTTTTAGGGTTTCTTGATCTCCTTCATAAGGATTGATCTCTTTATAATTATTTGATTTTCTTAATGCATTTTTCAGCTTGAGGCTTGCAAATCATCTTTGTTGTTCTGTACATCTTTCGTTCTTTGTGACAGGTTATTGCTTGCAGGTGTTCACTTGGGTTTGTGAGATTGGTTTCTCAACTTCTACATGGTATTAGAGCTTCAAATCTATAGCTGCCTGTTCATCGTTTAAAAGATATTGTCTTACTGTGATTTTTGTGCAAGGGTTTCAGTCAGGCATCTTTTTGCAAGATTTGGGGGTAGCCAATTTTTTTGTGCATTTTTGGGAAAAATAGACGTCACCATCGCATTCCAAGCACCCAAAAACCCTAGAAACACCTGTCGTTTCATTGATTTCTGAGAAGTTGAAAAAAAAGGCAAAAAACAATTACCAGAGAGGTCGTACAGCCTCCCCAGCACACACTCTGAGGTCGAAAAAATTAAAAACGCATGAAAAAGCGCTACAGTGTAACGCAGCACCACCCAGTGGCCTCCGCCGCCATCCCACCGCCAACCTATCGCCAGCCCCCGCGGGCTTAAAAGTTAAGTCTCTGGTCCTTTGGAGGACCAGGCGCTAAGCACCTAGCCCCCAACTGCGGCTTCAGCACCCGTCAAGGTCACGTGGGTGACCAAAGGCTTCGACCCCAGCCCCCAGGGGCCAAATTTGTTTTTAGCCCCAAGTGCTACATGTAGGGCTTATTGGCCTTTTTTGAGCAGTTTCAGTAAATCAAGCATAAATCGGGTGTATGATCTCCGTTTTTGCGAAAATGAGATACCGTTGGAAAGCTGATTTCGACGCCATTCCAGTGGTGCTGGGTTTTTTCTAATTTTTTTGTTTTGCTATCTTTTTCGGCCTCTGAAGTCGGGAGTTGATGTTTTCACTCTAGGAGGCGTAACTTTTGCATTCAGACTCCGTTTTGCACAAACGAATAGGCGTCAGAAAGTTGATTCAATGCTCTACACAGATCTCGGGCCTAATTTTCTAGAATATTTACTAGGTATCTTATATTCTTATTTGATATCAGATTTTGCTTTCCTGGTTATTTTCTTGAGAAACGTGTAATTCAGGCCTTTTTTAGATCAAAGGGCTATTTTTTTATTGAGAGTATATAGTATTGTATTCACATGGATTCACATAATATTGCACCCCTTACTTCATTCAACTAATTTGGCTGGAAAAAACAAATGGAGATCCATTTGAAGCACAAAGGGTTGTACAAGGTGACCATGGGTACACAGGTTGAACCTACAGGTGTTGCTAAAAAGAGAAAATGGTTTAATAGATGTGATGAGGCTTTTGAGACATTATGCTTGTCTGTTTCTTCATATCTACTCTTCCATCTGGAGTCTTTCCCTACACCTAATCAGATATGGACTACTTTGGAGTCTTTGTTTGGGAAGCAGGATACTATGAGAGGGTTTTAGTTGGATAATGAGCTTATTGGCTTAAATCCTAGGGATTTTGATAGCATCCAAGAGTTCTTCACAAAGCTTAAGTCTCTCAAATAGCAACTTTCATAGTGTGTTGTTCAGAAGGAAGACTCTCAGTTGATATTGTCCATTCTTTCTAATCTTGGACCAGATTATTCAGTTTTTGTATCTACCTTTTATGCCACTAGGGATGCACTTGGTACTAGATTTACTATGCCTTCTTTTGATGATTTTGCATCTTCTCTCACTCGAGAGCAGGCCAAGTTGGCTAGCATGGGAAAGTTGAAGCCCTCTTCATCACAGGCACTTATTGCATCACAAGAGCTCAGAGATCAAAAAGCTTCTACAGGCAAAGGCAAGAAACAAAAACAAAAGGATTCCAAATCTCATGAGCAGCAAAAGGAGTCCTTAGATTCATCCTCATCTTCTAAGGGGAAATCATCTAAGAAGGAGAAGGTTCCATGTGCATATTGCAAGAGGGAGGGACATGGAGAACATAGTTGCTATAAGAAGGACATTGATGAGCTGAAGCATCTTCTTCAGAAACATCAGATTGATTTTCCTTCCAAGATGTCTGCATCATCTCCTTCGCCTCATTCTTCTTCTTCAGAGCAGCATGACAAGGGCACAACTGGTTTACATACTTCATCAGATTTGAAGGGACATGCTCTTTGTGCTTATTCAGGTCTTGGATCAGGGAGATGGCTTCTAGATTAAGGAGCATCTCATCATATGGCATCTTCATAGTTTATGTTCACTTCCTTTGAGCCTTACACTGTCTCCTATTTTAATGGGAAACCATACATACATGTGTGTTACAGAGAAGGGGTCTATTAGTTTTGGGGATAACATTTTTCAGGATGTCTTGTGTGTTCCTTGTTTGATGAATAACCTTCTTTCCATATATCAGATCACACATGGAGGCAATGGGAGATCTGTGGAGTTCACACCTGATTCAGTTATCATTAGAGACTTGGAGATTAGAGTAGTTATTGCTACTGGGGTGGTGGATCATGCATCTCAGTTGTATTCCTTTGCAAATTTTGCTACTATTGGTGCTTTTGTTCTTACAATTGTTCATCACACTTCTAGTGTGAATCATCATTAAGAGGAGACATTTGGCTACTTGAACATTGGAGTTCTCACTTCAGTTCCTGTTCTTGAGCCATCCATTCCATCTCCTCCACCTACTATTGCAATTGTTGATACTTCTATGACTACAAATGTGGTTTCTTTCGTTTCAGTGCAGCAGGACCTAGTTGAGAATTCATCTTTGGAGGTTTCACTTCAGTCTTCACCTACTTTGACTTCTTCATTTGTTGAGGTCACTCTTGCTTCTGTGGAGACATCTTGGGATACACCTGATTCACCTTCAGAGATTGCATTCATGAGGCTTCTTCCCTCTCACTTCTTTCAAGAGATGTAGTTTCTTCAGTCTTTTTGGAGCTACTTCATTATAGGGGGCTATGTGGTCTCTTTCTTCCTCTCTTCTGGGGGTTTTTTTCATGTATCTTTGTGATGGATGGTGTCCTTGGGAGGTCTTATGGAGTCCTCCATCTTTCATCACTTAGTTGTTTTTTGCATTCTATTTTTGGGAGGAGATTTGTTCCCATTGGGTTTTCTCCTTTACCCCATTTGCTTTAGTTTGCATTGCATTTGTACATGGGTACCTGATTAGGCCTTGTTGTCGGGACCCATCTTTGCTTTCATGCATCTTTTCCTAATGTTTTAGCTACTCCTTAAGTTCATCTTAAGGGGGGGTGTTAGAGTAATAAGTTATTTCACTTAATTAATTACATCATATTGGTTAATTAATTAAGTCACTTATCACTTTAGTTACTTAAGCTAAACTTAGGCACATTAATAATTAATTAATTATTAATTATTAAGTGTGCACACTAGGGTTTCCCTTTTAGGTTTCCTTTAGGGTTTTTTGATCTCCTTCATAAGGATTGATCTCATTGTAATTATTTGATTCTCTTAATGCATTTTTCAGCTTGAGGCTTGTAGAGCATCTTTGTTGTTCTGTACATCTTTCATTCTTTGTGACAAGTTATTGCTTGCAGGTGTTCACTAGGGTCTATGAGGTTGGTTTCTCAACTTCTACATATATTTGATCTATGTACCATTTGATGTGCCTTCTTTAATGTTGCTAATTTAATTGATGTAACAATCAATTATATTTGTGTTGCATAATCTTAAGGTGTTCCAATAGTCATGCATATCAATCAATTGTAATAGTAAGTTCTCAATGTTTGGTATTAAGGCATGATTTCTTAGGTAAAGCCATGTCATCTAGTGTCATACCCATATGTATTTTGTGGTGAAACCATTGAGTGCTTACAATTCTGAAACATGGCGTAAATTTTTATTGCAATATGTGCATAACCAATTTCAATAGGAGCCTTTAATGGATCTTGTGAGAATATAGAGAACATGTGTTGTTGGATTCATGGAAAGCAAATCAAGATCTGAAATTTGAGAAATTGAATGGTCAAAACTTTGAGTTATGAAAGTTGAAGGCTAAAAACCTCTTGGTATATAGAGATCAATGGATAATGGTATATTCTTGAATGAAACCTACAAGTATGTCTAATGAGGAATGGGATGGATTGAATAAGAAAATTAGAAGTACTATTTATTTGTCTTTCAAATTATATATTAATGAATGTATCAAAAGAGTTCAACATAATTATTGTGAAAAAAGATAAGAACCATATATTAGTCCAAGCATTTTATAAACAATGATTTTCTTGAAAAGGAAGTGATATACCTTTGAGGATGAAAGAGGGAGACTATGTATATGATAATCTCAATATCTTCACACTAATTCTAAGTTTGTTAATATCAATAGGATCCAAGCTAAAAGAAGAGGATAAGTGCATAATATTGCTTTATCTTTTAACATATTCATAGGAGAATTTGTTTATGACAACCAATGGTAACTAAGTTCATCAAATCTTGAGGACATTGTAGATATCTTTTAAAGTGAAGAAATCAAAAGAGATTTCATGGTTGATTCGTCTAGTGATGTCATTGTTGTAAGGGGTAGGTCAAAGGATATATGGAATCACAAGAAAGGTGGTGGAGATAATAAGTCCAAGAAGAAGAATAAGTACAAGGTCCCTAGTAAATCTAAAGTAAAGTGTTGAAGTTATGACAGAAGAGGTCATATAAAGGAGTGCAAGTACAAGAAGAAGGATGATTCCTCTAATAAATCTTCACACTTATGATTATGCTAGTGATGTTTTTGTAACTACTAGTATTATTGGTGATGATTCTTTATCTATTGAATAGAGTACATTATACCAAATGACTCTTCATAGGGAGTGTACTCTAATTACAAGGACTAATCAAGGACATGTTTTCTTGATGATATCAACTCTTTTTAGGTGGTTGGTGTAGGACTAATGAAAGTGTCTTTCATGGATGGAAGAGTGAAGATAGTCTCTAATATTTTGTGTGTTTTGTGTATGGCAAGAATAGAATTAAGATGAATGAATTTGGAGTGCATATTACATTTGATGGAAAGGGTTGTGGGTTGGCTAGATGTAATTTGGGCACTAGCTTTAGAAGGGAGTGTAGCATAAAAGACTCTTTGGGCACTAAGTTACATTATCTATTGAGTAAACCTCCTCAAGAGTGGAGTATAGGACTTTTCCTCTCCTATGGTGCTCTCTCTCTCTCTCTCCAAACAATCTCCTCCTGATGTTGAACTCACATGCAACCTCATTTATAAGCCCCTTCGTCTTCCTATTTGAACCTCATTGAGAGACTTGTCCTATTCCAACACTTATCTCTAACACACAAAGGATCTCCAACCTCCCTCAAATTTTCTAGCAATACCAAGTACATTTTCAATCTTCTCATACCTAACAAAATTCTAATGCAAAACAACAATATCTAGGATTCTCTCTCTAGGTCAATGATCATTGTACTCAACACTAGCAAATTATCTTCAAACCATAGCCAATACTCCCATTGCATGGTTGGTGACTCTAAAAACTTTGTATAGCTTCATGATTTTGCATCTTCTCATCGAAAGATCATATATCTCCAATTGGTAATCCAATGTCCCCAAGAGCATAATAATACTCTTCTTCAATACTAAATGACCACTTCTTGAAGCAACAAGTCCATAACATTGCAAAAGCTCCCACTAAGTGTTCTAGAGCTAAAACTCCACTTATGCATAGAATCTTCCCATTGAATCATGATCACCATCAACCTAGAATATAATATGTCACAAACATCTATGCACTTGCACAAAAGTTCATGCTAGACCATAATCAAATCTAAAGCATCTCATGATAACATAGTTCATGTCTTTGAAACCAAAAGTCATCCCTTCTATCTGTAAGGCCTACAAAAGATCTCAACCATCCATATCCTAACTATGCTATTCAACATACTAATGTTCCATGATGGCAAAAATCCACAAATCCATGGTATCCAAATAATCTACAACAAATAAATTCCCAGTAAGTCACCTCTACCACTATCGTGATGGATATTGCTACATACGACATCACCAACACTCCATAATCCATTCTTGAATTTTGCATGCAACATGCAAGTACACGAGTAATGTACCCATAACCACATATTGCACACATGTGGCCTCCGCAAAGGTCACAAAAAAGCATGGCCAATGCTCCTATTGAGACTAAAGTAAACTCTTAAACTCATAGATCTCAAAATAGTTCAACTTGGATCCATCAAAACATGTAGATTCAAGCCTCCACTAGCAACAAGTAAGGCACCATGCAAATTCTTTCCATGACACAAATATCAGATCCAAAACACCAAAAAGCCTATAACTCCGAGGCAAGCGCTAGCCTACATCCATGATAAACACTTCACTCCCTTGAACCAAATTGGCTTGCAACATGTATCTCAATCTTTAAATATTTATACTGCATCAAATATATTTAACAATTAATCTCCTTAATGAACTTCATTTACCATATGTTGACTAAACCATGACCTGCCAAATAAAAATATTATCTAATTACAAAATATAAAATAACACCCAATCATAAGTTTATGACTCTATTAAGGGGGAGTTGCGGAAGTTAAAAGAGTTAGGACAATAGATGAATGGCATAAAGTTCAAAATGTTCAATAGAAAGGGGAAAACAAAAATGAAAGATCATGAACCTACAAAATTTCGAGAAGTTAGTAGTTTGAATTGCTAGACTTTCATCTTTTGTATTAATTATAGAAAAGGAATGTACAACAGAAAAAGAAAGTCCTTCATTATATCTTGACCCTCCTTACCCTACACAATTATAATTTAAGGAATTTTCTCGGTATCTGACTTGTGGACCAGGCAAATATGGGGCGTCACATTCAAAGATTTTGCCACATCAGCCATGAGCGAAGCTTTACCATTACATCTTCAAAACATTAAAACAAACAACCAAAACGCCAGAGTGCTGCATATGCTATGTAAAAATTTAAAAGAATACTTGCATAGTGATAAATTTGTTTACACAAACCATTCATTATTCCTAACATTCTTTGGCCCACCTGACCGTCCATGCCCTCAGCGTCCAAAATACAAAAGAAATTCAGGACACTTGTGATCAAGAACAATAAAATTAAAATAACATTAATATTTTAATGATTCAACATCTCATTCCGAGATCATTTTTTTCACTGTGCTACCTAAAAAATTTAAGTTCCCAATTGTATTTTATTTCATTTCAACCACTGTAAACGTAATACACTTATGAAAAGTGTAACCAGTCTGCCTGGGATGGTACAATCGTATAATCTCAACACTCCAACATACAGATCTAATTTTATAATGGGGTACAAAAGGCACTAGACTGTGACTAATCTCTTACACCCGATGACACTGACATGTACACGTGGTGATAAAAATGACAATACATTCATAGAAATATTGTAATAAGACAAATTGTAATGTCTGTCATCTGACAAACAAATTTGTGCCCTCTGCAAAATTCATATTTGAATGATGCCTCTTGACAAAATTACAGCCGATGATATCTTTCATTCTCAATAACCTGTGCACCTGTGTAACCGCACGGCCCAATTCTCCTCCACAGGACGTAGAAGAAAAGAAAAAGCCCTTAATTGCTCTTCTATATAATCCATCAAGAATAGGTTTGGTTCTACAAGACTGGCAGATTCCAGAGCAGAATGGGAAGGGCAACCACAGGGTAAAGAATGGGGTGGATTTTGAATAGACGCTGGTGGGCAGAATTTGTGGTAGTATTACTACTGCCACCCAGAAAGGATGTCGAATTAACCGTGCCATTTGTTGTATTTGTGCTAATGCTGCCAAACAAACAGAAAAAACTGTCAGAATAGAGATCACAAAGTCCTGGAAGAATGGATTTTACCAGTACATCTTAACTTTTCTTCATGTAACTTTACCAAAATAAACTAATATAGATCAGATTAAGCCATCTTACAGTGGCCAAAATCACACCAAGTAATGACTACAAAAATCCTATCAAATATAAGACCATCCTTTCATGATTCCAGTTCAAAGAGACTGAAGTTCTGCATTGAACACATGGACATTCAGACAGTACCCAAAAAAGGACCCGTGAGTATGCAGATCACTGCCATGGTGGTTGATTGCTCATTACCATCCTTGGGAAAGACATCCTGCAAGTTGGCAGGGACTTAAAAAGCCAACAAGGCAAAACAAAAGAGGAAAAGGAATCTGTCAGAAAGCTGAGTGTCAATCGTAAACATGTAGAAGAAAGGATTGGCCCCTTCCAATTTGCAAGCAAAGTGGGAAAAAATCACTAAAAGTTACAATAGCACTTCAAGTTGGGTACAAACCCCTGTTAATATATATAGACTTCCAAAGGCAATATGAGTGGGGTAAGACTGTTCCTCAACAACCACGGATCCTTAAGTGCACTATAATCTAACTAAAAATGACCTACCAAACGACATCGAGGCACAGTATAAATGTGAAAAGATAGATTGCCCTAACTTTCTACTGGCATTATATCAGCTTAATTTTAAAGATAAGGGATCCATGAGTAAGCCTCTAACAGTATCCCACGAGAGTGGCCTTTTCTTTCAACCCAAAATAGACTAGCGTTTTTTTGTTCCAAAGTACGATCTGTCCCAAATGCACAATCAATCGAAACCATTATTACAAAATTGCATGTCAGACTGCAGAATTTATAAACAGTTCCCCCAAACAGGCAGAGTTGCAGGTCTGACATTAAACAACTCATCGGGCACTAAAAAGAGAATAGCATGAATCCTATACTGTGAATAGTAAAAGAAAATCAAATAAATAGTGGGGACGACTAGATATGAAGGCATTCCAGATCTAAGGGATTTTTCAAATATTTAATCAATCAACAATGTCAGAAAACAATTTACCCCACTACCGACCTCTGTCCTCGGAAAATTCATGGACAGTATTCAGTAAAATAGTTAAAAAAAAGATCGAAAGATTTATCTTCGGGCAGTTAAAAAATTTAAATCGAAAACATGCCTAGAATTATACACAGAATGGAAAAAAAGGCAAATCTAGAAACCTAAGACACACAATACGACATATACTCTCAGACGATAGCTCACGACACAGGACTCTCAAATGGACTGCAACAGAGTATTAATGGCCTACAAACCAACATACTACATACTACAAAAACGCTGAGCCCCATATTCATTCAAGGATCTAAAGTGGTTAATTTATAGTAGTAATCATATTAATAAAAAAAAAATTAACATTATGCATAATAGTTAGGTGTAATCATTATTACCTGCCGGTGAAATTACAAGAATCATGACCTGCAATAGAAGAAAACAGAGTGCCCCATTAAGTTCGTCTTGCTAGACACAAGGAGCTTAAAACCTACGAAGAAAACCTTAATCTAAAAACTTGAAGAAAAAAAAATCCCCAACTTACTGGGATCAGTAGGAGTAATCATGGCAACCCCGTTGAAAGAACAAGACCCAGTTTGCATGCCCGTCTTGTGATAATAGCTGTTAAAGGCATAAGAGGCGTGGTCTGCAACGTTATTAGGGTCATAGCAAGTCCCGCCGACCTGAATAGCCTGGCAATCTGCTCCGCCGCTCCCACAGGCCCAATCTAACGCCGCTTGAAGAGCCTTGGTATCTGTCCCTGCTATGGCCACGCAGAAGCTCTCGCCAGTGGTGTCGTTGGCCAGAATAGAAACCGTACCGGTGAGAGAGTAGACGGGCGTGCTGTTGGCTGAGAAAAGGCCCCAGTTTTTTTCGGATATCGCACCGGGTCTGAGGTCCTCGTTGAAGAGCTCGTAGAGGTATGTGTTAACGGCTATGCCCGGGTGTTTGGGGGTTCCCGTGTTATTGAGGACATGCGCAACGAGATTGCTATTGTAGGTTTCGGCGTTTTCGACGGTGGCGTCGGTCTCGCTAAGGCCGCCCATGGAGGGCCATCCGGTCTCTGTCACCTCCACGGGAATGTCGGTGAAGTTCATGGCGGCCATGGAAAAATAAGCGGCGTCGATTAAGGAGTCGAAGACGTTGGTGTAGTGAAGCAGCGTGTTGGAGTCGACAGCTTCTTTGTTGGCCGGGAGAGGGCGGAAGAGCGCGTAGTCGAGAGGGAAGATGCCGTTGGACTGCACATACACATAGTAAGGGTAGACATTGAGCGTAAGGTAGGAGTTGGAATCGCGCAAGAAGGATAGCATGGGCTTCAGGACACGGTTCCAGGAGGAGTTGAAGACGGCGGTGGAGGGCGGGAATGGGTCCACGATTATGTCCGTCGCCTGGGGGCTCGTAACCTTTACCTGCCCATCCAGATTGGCTGCCACCAGTGCGGCGTGAAGGAACTTCATGGCCGGGACCAGGACGAGCGCAGCGTTGGGAAGCGCAGTGAGCACTTCGCTTCCCACGGCAATGGCGGTGATGTTGGTATTGGGCAAAAAGGCGGCCACGTTTTTATTGACCCAATTAGCCGCCGACGAGCTCGATTGGCCGATGCCCAAAAGCTGATTGTTGGGCACGCTCACCATGACTTGGATGCTGCTGTTAGCCATCGCCAGTAGCATCTGCCGGTCCGCATCGAATAGCCGGACGTGGGTAATGTTCTGCCTCTTCAGCAGCGCCACAACGTCTGATGCCGACGGCATGCTCGACACATCCGTGCCGATGTTCACTCCTACGAATGCCCCTGCAACCAAAAATCCCATCAATCAGATATGCTCTATCAGGTCCCGAGTTCGACCCCTCTAAATAATAACATACCTCCAATACTGGTTCCAAAGGACGAAGAGAGCATCAGTAACATTAGCAGTGACCTGCTAATGCTGAGGCTCCCGCGGAGCCTCATCTCGGCCTTGCTCTTCGGATCGAACAGCATGAGAGCTCTACCTAATTACTTCTTGCTAGGCATCACTTAAATACACTCTCCTGTCAGAGCAAATTTCTTCCGGATCAAATAGGACAGTTATAGCAACTATGACAACGATTTACCTGGGCCGTGCGACATTTATAATGCGGGTTTTTAAACTTGGTTTTACCTTTCTTTTTCTATCGCTGTAATTACCTAATTGGTTGATAATTAATTCTATATGAAATCAGAGCTACAACAAAATTAAATTATCCTACATCCACCAGAGAGAGGCTGCCCATTGTCCGTTCATACAGCCTTCACGCGGTTTTGGATTCGCACGCTGTAGCCTCGACCTCCAGTCCATTTTTAAAATTTCCAGTTGACGTTGCGGGTACTGTCGGATTGGGTTCAGTTTGAGAATCGTGCCCCCGTTTGACGACGCTGCTCGCGACACATTAACAGCCGTACTCGTCGTCTGTGGCCTCCGTTTCACTATCCCCATAACTTCGTACTGAATTGTTTCCATTTCAACAGCCCTGGTCCCACATTCATCATGGGGTTTTTGGTTCAAATTTCCCACCCTCTTAATTCTGTTTTTTCAAAAGTTTAGATTCACACATCATTATATTGGACCAAACTATTTATTCCGGCAAGCTGACAAGACTTGCCCACGTGGGCATCTGCTCCTTCCTATCACAACCTTTCATTTGATATTTAAATTTTCCGCTTGAATACAAATATAAATGAAAATACTACACGGCTACCATAGGTTGATATTTAAGTTAGTTAATTAAATGTTTTTAATAATTATATGATTAATATAAACAAAAGAGTTCGGTAAATATCATGATAATAATTTTAATTCAAGAAAATTAAATGTGAAGAAAGGATTTGTTTCGTTATTGATTACAATGATAAATAAATTTGGTGTAAAATACAATTGTCTAATTAATAAATAGATGTATTAGTTGTTTTTGGACTCTCTTCAAGTAGATTTGATAACTTTAGATCAATTCCATGCAACACAAATCTATACAACAATCCATGGATTTGATTTGGCTAAATGTGTACTTCTACAACCGGTTTGCTTTAATCTTTTATGTGTACTAGTGCTTAAGGACTAGTGATATGTAGAAATAACTTAAGTAGATTGTTAAATTGTGAGGGTTCGCATTATCTTTAGTCAACCTCCTAGAAGACTAGCTTTACAATCAGGACAAGTGTTGGCAAATAGCAAACAAGTGTACAAGTGATATAGGATGTGAATTTTGATGTAAATGATCTCTTTTTAGTGCTCCAAGTCTAGATGTTCCCAAGAATGCTCTTTGCAATTTGGATGGTGTGTGTTATTTCTAGATGATCAATTAATGTCCAAATGAATGTCTTTAAATACCAAGACATAAGAAATCCTCACATAGGTAGGTATAAAATCGACTCCTAATGACTATGATGAAAGCATAAGAGTCAACAATTTAGATTTTAAATTTCAAGTCAAATTTGTGCCATGCAAGATTGCTCTTGCACCACACAAAATGGCTAAGTCAGGAGATGTCAAATCTTGGGATCAAGAATGGACATGTGGAATATAGGTTAATAATGATGTGAATGTGTGGGAATATGTGCAAATAAGGTGGGGATAAAGTCACATATACAAAAATATGTGTAAGTGAGTAAATGAGGCTGGATACTGAATAGGGAAGGAGCTTAACTTAACACAAAAATGTGTCATGTGTCACTATGTAATTGCACTGAGGAATTTTGTCAAAATGGGCCCAAAAATAAATGGGAATTAGCATGGGTATGTAAATTTCACTTCTACATTTTTCACCCACATAGAGGGGCATGTGAATCCTAAATGAACATGTATTTCAAAGTTTAGGATCACTCATAAATATGTGTATAAAATAAATAATTAGACATAAAAAGTGCATTAGGATTCATGTAAATTAATGAACCCAACTTGATCTCTTCGTGTGTGTTCTTCCTTAACATGTACACTCAATAGGAACCTATAAAATGGAGAAAAGATGTGCAATTAGTAACTTCTATCTCACAAGAGAAATAAGCATAAATTACAATCTTGCTTTAACTGTAAGAAAATGAAAAATAGGAATAGAGAGAGAGAGAGAGAGAGATGATAATTTTGGTCATGTCTAAAATTAGGATGAATATGTAAGTTGATGAGTACACATGTAGTGTAAGATTTGATAGAGAACTCCAAGGAGTTTATAGTGAGCCCCCACAGTCTAGGATCACCTGCAAAATAAAAGATATCCTTCCACAAGAGAGTATGGAAAGAGAATAGGTTGCTTGATATTGATACAATTTGTACAATAATTGATAATGGGTCAATGATAGTACATCCCCTATTATTTATAAATATACAAAATGCCTTGCTTATATAGGCAAGGTGAGAGATGAGATTAGACAAGATCATGACAAGTGTCTTAATCATATGATATATGAGACAACTAACACAACAAATATTAAATGACCTAAAACACAAGAAGTAAATGGCATGGGAAAAGATAAGATCTAATGCCAACAAAGGCTTCTAAAAATATTGCTAGCACCTAAGTAAACTTAACACATCAAGAATGGGACCTTCTAGGTGAACTAGTTAGGTAAAACACTGTATTCACACCAACCCCTCATTAGTGCAACTTAGGGAAAAGTAGACAAATGAACAATGCAAATATGATGTATGGATGCATGGATGATGGTATGGGTCTCAACTACTAGGACATGTTAGGTATCATTTATAAATGATCTCTCACAAATGGAGAAAAGGAGAAAAGCCACATGGGGAAAACTCCCTCTCCAAAAGAGAAAATGCACGAAAATAATCATGTATAAGTGATGAAGAAAGTGATGAATGGAGGACTTAACATGAGTCCCAAAGGAATACATCCATCACAAATATACAATCAATATACTTCCATAAGAGGGAAAGAGAGATTATGTATCCCACCCATAATGTGTAATTTGCTAAATAAATGGTGAATGTTTGAAGACAAAACATGATCCAATGCCTAAAACAACATTCCTCCCCTTAGGAAGAAATAAAACCAAGTATAGATGTAGGAATGCTTCCCATTCTAGATAAGAATTAATAGAAAGAAGGGTGTATGATGGTGTCTCTAGAATCTACTCATGTGCCAAGATCAAGTGGTAACTAATGTTAAACAAGATCCTAAGACAATGATGGTTTGACAACAATAATGCAATGAATGTAATCAAAGAGGAGATATAACCCCTCAAATGTGTCCTCCAAATCTATAATATGAAACTCACAAAACAAAGTTGATATACCTATCAAATGCTCATCCCAAAAATTTGAATTTGAAAGACTATGACGGATCTAATGAATAGTAATGATGGAAGTCCCAATCAATGATTTTGCACAAGGAATCAATGAACATGGAGTATCAACGATTATCTCTACAGGTGGACAAGGAGTGACTTGAGATTCAAATGTAGCATCAGGTGATGGATGAGATGCGTGCACTCAAGCAAAAGTTGGATGACATTATGTGAGAAATGAGGAGACAATTCATTCCCATGTTGATTTCTCCACAATATGTGCATTTGCATCTTTTATACATGGTTCACTCCTCAAATTATAATATCTCCAAAATTACAAAGACAAGAACCTTCGACAATAATTAGAAACTCTCAAATATGATCAATACTCAAAATGAGGCCTCCCCAAAAAGATGGAACGTCTCTAGGACTCAAGATGTCCAAGTAATCAATCATAATGCAATATTTGAAAAAATTATATTAAATGTACTTAGGGATTAATCTAGAAAAATTGCATGGATAGGATAATAGAGCTCCTCAATACCTTTCCAATGTCACAAGAATTTCAAAAATTAGAGATCTAGGCCTAAAGTTATCAGCTCAGATGTCCAAATGAGAGATCTTACTTTAACTAGTAAAAAAACTCACCAACAAAAAATTATGATAATAACACCTACATAACTAAAAATTTCTCAAAACCAATTTTTAAGCAATGTCTCATTTTCCAAATCAATACCTGGCTTAAAATTTATGGTGATTTGAAAACCATTGCCCAATTAGGGCTTGAGGAGCCAAAATTAAGCCCCCTAGGAGTTGGCGAGTAGTCGCCCCATGCAACCAAAGTGTTATCAGATTAGGATAAGCACTAGTGATGTTGTTGACAGTTTTTTAGTTGTTGAATTTAAGGAAGACCCCACTAATGGACATTTGGTCGTCAAATTTAAGATAGTCGCACGAAAATAAAAAATTACATAATTTTTTTTGTCACCAAAAAATGAAGTGCTATATATGAAAATAGGGGTTTTTAGACCTTCTAGACTCAACGATGAGATCCTTTTGTGCTAAAATGCACCCATGAAAATATCATGCCTAAATTACATTGAAACCTAAGTATTTTGAAGATCTTGAATTATAATACCATGTAAGAGTTGATAGCGAGCTCCCACAACCTAGGATCACTTGTAAAATAAAAGATATTTTTCCATAAAAGAGTATGTCAAGAGAATAGATTGCTTGATATTGATGCAATCTACACAATGATCAATAATGGATCAATGATAATTCACTCCCTATTATTTACAAATATACAAGAGGCATTGCTTATATAGGCAAGGCGAGAGATAAGATTAGACAATATCATGATAAGTGTCTTAAGCCTATGATATGAGACAATTAACACAACAAATATTAAATGACCTAAGACACAAGAAGTAAATGACACAAGATACAATAAGATATAATGCCAACTAAGAGTTCTAGAAAGATTCTTAGGACCTAGGTAAACTTAACATGTGAATAGGACCTACAAGGTAAATTTATCTATGACATCTTGAAAGAGGGAGTTATTTATAACTTGTAAGAGTGGGCCTATGATATGTTGGAAGAGCATCTATGATACAAAATATATGAGAGTTGCTTTCAATAAGGCATCTTGGATCCTTGAACATCACATCTCCTTGTCCATTCTTGGTTTTGGACACCATGTGGAAGAAAGGGAAAAATTCCTATCCATATTGGAAGAAACCTTATAGATTTGGGTGTCATTTTGAAGGGATGGGTTATAAAGACATGATATAAAAATTGGAGGCTCTCTTTGTAAGTTGTTGGAAGGAGATTCTTGGTATTTTTATAAGGAAAAATAGATAATTATTCTATGGTAACCTACTACAAAACAATTATCTCATTAATCCTACAAGGAAATAAGTAATAGCGGTATCCCTAATTTATAGTCTACCAACATTCTAACATAAAACCATATATAAGATGAATTACATAAAGAACAACCTCACAAGAGAGAGAGAGAGAGAGAGAGAGAGAGAGAGAGAGAGAGAGAGAGAGAGAGAGAGAGAGAGAGAGAGAGAGCCCAATATATGCCCTAGGAAAACCCTTCAAGAAAAAGTATAACCTTCAAAACATTAAAACTAATGTATTTCAAGTAAAAAATTAATTATGATATAATATCAAGCTCTAATTCTTAACATGGATATTAACACTCTCAAAAAGGGATGAAACCATGCAAGATGTGGTTCCTTTTTACAATGAGAAACCATTGTTACTATCCTCATGAGACTAGTCCAAAAACAAATGAGAGCCACACTTCCCACTCTACGCTCCTCAAATGAGATATTTGTTTTAATAAATCCAAAAATAATAAAAAATGAAACATATACTTTTTGTAACATGCATTTGATCATATTTACATTATGTAGATTCTAGTCTACTTATATTAGTATGGGGCGATGGGAATGCTAAATTTGGGGCGAGAGATGGATCTTATTCATAATCCTCATGATAAAATTGTTGCAGATTGCTTGGTGATAGTGCCTTACATATGACATTGCAAGCTTGAAAGTGTTTGCAAAAGCTAGAGATATATACTAAATAATCATTGGTTTTACCAACAAAGAAAAGCCAAAGGGACCTTTAAAGAGTGCATCTTTATGCCTCGGGCCCTTCCTCGCCAATAATAAATTTTAATTTAAGCAAATTAAATGTGAAGAAAGGATTTATTTCATTATTGATTTTAATGGTAAATAAATTCAATGGTCAGTAAAATGTAATTGTATAACTAAAAATAGATGTATTATATATATTGGTTATTCTTAAACTCTTTACAAGTAGATCTCATGGCTCTATATCAATTCCATGTAATGCATATATGCACTACAATCCATGGATCTGATTTAGTTAAATATGTACTTGTACAACCAATTTGATCTAGTATTTGTTGTCTATTAGTGTTTAAGGACTACCAATATTTAGAAATAACTTAGGTAGACTATTAAATTATGAGGGTTCACATTCTCTTTAGTCAACCTCCTATAATGACTAACTTTACAATCATGGGAAGTGTTGACAAATAACAAAAAAGTGTGTACACATTATTTAAGATGCAAATACTCTTACTTTTAGTGCTCTAAATCTAAATGTTCCTTGTAACGTGGATGATTCTTATTATTTATAAATGATCAAATAATGTCCAAATGAAATTCTTTAAATATGAAGACAAAAAAAATTCACATAGACATTACAAAATGACTCCCAATGACTATAAGGAAAGGGTAGGAATCAACCATTTAAGTTTTAAAATTTTGAATTTCAAGTCAAATTTGTGTCATGTGGGATTGTTATTGCACATCGCAAAACAACTCAAGTTAGGAGATATCAAATATTAGGATTGATAATAGACATGTGGAAGTATAGGCTAATAATAAGGTGAATGTGTGTGAATATGTTGAAATAAGGCAAGGATAAAGTTACACATACAAAAATATGTGTGAGTGAGTTTATGAGGATAGATAGGGATCAAGGAAGGAGCCAAAATTAACACAAAAATGTGGCACATATCATTATGTAACTATACTAAGATATTCTATCGAAATGGGTCCAAAGCTAAACAAGAGTCAACATGGGTATGCAAATTTCACTATTACATTTTTCATTCACATAGAGGGGCATGTGAATCCTAAATGAACATGTATTTCAAATTTTAGGATAACTCAAATATTTATGTAAAATAAATAATTATACATAAAAATGGCATTGGGGTTCATGTAAATTAATGAACCCAACATGATATCTTCGTGTGTATTCTTCCTCAACTTGTACACTTAATAGGAACGTATAAAATGGAGAAAAGATGTGTTGTTAGTAGCTTCTATCTCACAAGAGAAATAATCACAAACAACAAGCTTTTTTTAATGACATGAAAATTAAAAATAGGAATAGAGAGAGAGAGAGATGCTTAATAATTTTGGTCATGTCAATTGGGGAATTCCAAAATCAAGAGCATTAAACAAACTTCCACAAGTGAACAAAATAAGCACAATAGTATGTCTATCAATATACAGAATAAAGAGTATATAATACAATGATCAAGATTTGCATATATATGCAAGGATGAGGAGGTGAGAAGGTAGGAGTGAAACTCTAACTACCCCTCCATAGGTGGAAGACTTGTGAGCTCACTTGACAAGTGTGTGATCAAGTGTTAATAGGTGTATCAACCATATGAAGTGAGATAAAAGAAAAATAACCCTAATTAAACTTAAGCTAGGTGTGAATAGGTCAATCCTAGAAAGGTGACTAGTAGAACTAGGTATGATAATGACTTTGTTTACACTAGCATCCCCCTTAAGTGCAACTTAGGGAGTAATGTATGCACTAATGATGAATCTCGGCTACTAGGCCATGTTAGGTACTCATGTACAAATATATCATAAAGTGGAGTATAGGAGAAAAACTCAGTGGGAATCTCCAAAAGAGAAATGATGTAATGAAATGAAATGTACAAGTGAAGATATTACACCCCGAGTTGTATTATTACTTATTTACTTTTATCTAGATGGGTGATAATATTTTGAATGAATATATTATGCTTTAGATATCTTGGAAATATGATGAATAAATGTTTGATTCAATTTGATGTTTTTATAATGATTCTAACTATAAAATATATGATGCAAATGATTGTATTATTATTGTCTAACTATTGTTACAATGTACTAAGTTGGATGCAGGAACAGATTCAAGCCTTCGGAAGAGAGGGGGAGTATCACTCAAGAGAAGAACTTGGTCTAGTAACCCTTAATGAGCCTTATTGAGTGGTAGTAATGGAAAAAGTATCCCTTTTTCCTTAGTTTGGGATTAATAATAAATAAGCTTAATGTACCTTGATTTAGTATTGTAATGTGTTTTACACATTCACATTAAGTTTAGAGCACTTTTAAACTAAATGGACTTAATTGTGCCTTATTTTGGGTGTTGTAAAGTGTATCTTTATACTTTCACACTAATCTAAGGCTTTATTAATTAATTGAGGTTAATTTTCCTCAATTGGACCCTTTAATTCAAATCCAAGCCTAATTAAATACAAATTTTGATGGATAAAACCCGACATTCTTAAATGCCATTACACAACACTTAATTTTTGAAGGTGTGTGTCCTAGGTTAGTGACCTAGGACCCATTCGTCGCATGGCGAATGGGTCCTCACTAGGTATTAGGACCCTATATTCACATGATCTTTCACATTTCTTGAAGTGTGTCCTAGCTAAGTGAGCTAGGACACATTCACCATGTAGCGAATGGGTCCTCACTTAGACCTAGGAACCCCCCTAGGATATGTTTTTGGTGGTATTTTAATGATTTCAAATCATAGATTTGATGATGTTGGCTTGTGATATTTGAATTTCAGGATTTAATGATAAGTTATATATAAATATAAGGTCATTTCACTATATTTCATCTAAGCAGTCCTAGAATTTTTATGCAAGCATCATAATAGAAAGTTTATGAGATCAAGAGAATTCAAGAGAAATTTCTAAGGCATTCAAGGGCAGATTTGAAGAAGAATATTGCAGCAATCAAGAGTCATTTCATCACGTCAAAGATTTAGTGCATCATGCATATTGTTGAGCTAATGTGTTGATGTAACATTGAAGATCTATCAAGCATATTCAAGGTGTTGTTTCTAATCAAGGTTCATGATCAAGATCTTCATTCTTTGAGGCCACTTCATGTTAGCTTGCATATCTACAATCCAAGGTTTCAACTAAGGTTTGGTGAGTTGTTACATATTTTTGTTCATTCATCATTCTTCCATGCATTGTTTCATTACAAGGTTTAATTACCAAAATGGGGTTTGAGCAAGACAAAACCCTATTCCCTAACAAACAACATTTTTCTCTCCTTTGATGTGTGATTATAGGTTTTAGGTTGAAGATCATTTGGAGAGAAAAATTGCAAAAGTTGTCAAAGTTGCTAAGAAAGTTATCAAATCACAAAAACTAAGTTATAGGATTTATTTCTAGCTTTCTGATAGTGCCCGACTAGGATCTGGGAGTGCAGACATTGAAGAATAGAACCCAAAAATAGATTTTTCAGAGCCCTACCTAGGACCCATTTGCCAGAGGTCGAATGATTCCTCAATGAGGCCCGAAAAAGCACTTTTTGCAACAAGTACACAACATTTGACCCTCTTAAAACTTGCCTTTTACTGGTATTTGGGTTAAGTTTGATTTTTGTAACTCATTTACACGTCATAACACACATATTTAATGAAATATAGAAGAATAGGAGGTTCACCATTTTGATCCATTTTGGTGAACCCCATTATTTGGTGATTCACTAAGCATACACACACTCACATCTATTTTTGGTCAAGTTGAGTCAATAACTTTGAATCAGTAAGTAACCTTTGGTCTAGTTTGTGCATGATTTAGATAAATTTATGGTCTTGTCTACGAATTTTTTTGGTTTGGGTTATGTGTTTGAGTTTCCTTATCAAGTATGAGTTTTTCCTTATGTTTTTATTTTTATATCAATGAGATATATACATAAAATGTATATACATATGTATATTGGTATGTGTCTATGATAAAATTATACACATGAGTAAATGTGTGTATGTTTATACATAGATAGATGTATCTACGCATGCTCATGGACAGATTACCCATATGAATGGTAATATTGATTGGATAAAGGTGACATATATATATCGATTGATGGGATTGTGATTATATGTGTTTAAATGTAAATGTTGTGGTAATGATATATATATATATTAATATATGTGTATGTAGTTACGTTGATGGAAACGTACATACGAATATATTAATATATATACATATTCACGTATTTTTTTATTTTTTTTTGATAGGTAACAGGTTGATTTTATTGAAATTGAAATAAAACAAATTACAAAGTGTATCTTCCAAATAGCCTAACTAAAAACCTTTTACTTCCATACAAGACTCCATTTAGAAATTCCCTGAGCTAGCCAAGACTCCATAAAAGAATTGACCACCCATATTACATGCCCAGATACATCATAAGAAAGCAAGCCTAAAGCCTATAATGTAACCAAGGTACCAAATAACAGGTCAAGATTGCAGCTCAACTTGGACGTCTCTTCACTTGGGATCTCAACACCATTGCAAAGGATTCCTTCCTTTCTTGCTTTGCACGCCTCCCTTTAACCATTTGCCAACCCTCTTCTACTCTTGCAACCACCTTCTGCCAATCCAGTAGCCTTTCAATTGGGCTCCTCATACCACCATCCAAAACTCCATTTTTTTAAGGCTTTGATCAACAGCTTGGAAAATCCTTGTATCTTTCTCTCGCGATCTCGACAGTCCCTTTTTCTCTCGACAATCAAGAGTCGCAGCCCATTCTTTGGTGTTCACCTCCTTATCCCCTCTATTGAAAACAACATTACCATTGTTCTCAACAGGCTGCCCCTCTTGAACTAGGGCATTATCCTTTTGAGGCTAAACCTCCCTGCTAACTTCCTCCAACACTGCTGTCCCAACCTAGTCCAAAACCACTCTGCTATTTTCCTGAGAATTTGTTTGATTCGTAGCCAATTTCTCCACCGTATAGTGTTGCGGACCAACATCTTTCCACCATGAAGCTGATTTAAATGATTTTTGTTTGGCACATTGAGCAGCCAAATGCCTAGGTTGAAAGCAAACCCTGCACCTAAACGGTATCCCCTCATAATCCAAGGGTTGCACCCAACAACCTTTCCAAGTATTTAACCGAATCACTTCCGGTGGTGCCTTTGAAATGCCCATTTCCTCTAAAATCCAAGCATAGGTTGAGTGCAGCAGGTTTGAAGTGGTGCAGGAGCACCCCAAAGTTCATCTAGGAATGTTGTCTAGAAGGTTATTGAATTGGCAATTTGTTTAGGCCAAATGTAGCAATCTCTTTCTATTTCTTTGTGTTTGTACCTTAGAGGCATTTGAGAACATGTGTTGTGTTAGAAAAGGTCATGTTGACCATTTGATAGATTGAGGTTTGGCTACAAGGATGGTTAAAGGCCTTTGTAGACCTTCCTAGGTGTTAGAATCTCTAAAATTTTGCAAATAAGGCCTATTGGAAACCTCAAGCGGCCATGGAGCAGTTAGGACCGAGCGTAACTAAATTAGAGAACCTATATATGGTGTGCCTTGACCTAAAAGTAAGGTTGGAAGCTTTTGCAATATTCAAAATTCATGAATACAAGTGAAGACAGTGATAAGGTTGTGTAATTTTCTGAGTTTTGTTTTGAATTTGTATGGTCAGGAGTGATCATGGCACTGTGAGTTGTTGTAGAATGTATTTTAGTTGTATTTGAAGCTTTGTGTGGCAATATTTAGCTAGTGTGTTCAATTTCCAAGTGTTGCTTAGTAGTTAATTTGCTTCTTGTAGTTGTTGATCTGACAGTCAGTCATTGAAGAATGGAGGTTTAGTTACATTCCCGCTATACTTTGTGTACGGGCCCTTGGGAATAGTGACTAGGCTCCATGTCTGTAAATAGGATAGGTTTAGGAGTGGTTAGGAGTCAGGAAATCACTGTGGAAGTCTTCTCTTAGGCGAGCTTGACAATGCCCGACTAGGAAAGACAAGAAGTGCAGAGCACTTGACTTGCAGGGGTGTCCATCTCCTGGCAATTCACGATGTGGAGAGGGTAGGTGTATTCCTTGCCAAGGCATAGCAATAAGGAAGAGACTCCATCAACTCATTTGGTGAGAGGAATTCTTAACAGTCTGCAAAGAAGACAAGAAAAGACCCAAAATAACCTAAGTTCTTGATCATTACCAGTTTGAGGAACTGTACGGGCAGTTGAAGGCCAGGACCACTACAATCTTCAAGTGATAGGCACGAAGAACAAGAACCCCAAAGGAAAATTCAGTGTTCTTTGGTAGACCTTGGAGTATTAGTGTGTTTCCTCAGAGATGGAGACCTAATTATGCTTTTGGGCTAGTAGCCTTTTTAACCCTAGATGAGGGTTTGGTGAAAGCGATGAAAAGATGGAGTTTGGTGAACTTTCAAGAACTCTAGGAGGATGGTTTGAAGCTATTGGAAACATCTCTACACCCGTGCAAAGATAGAATTGAGTGTTGGGAATAGGTCAGCCTTTAGGGTAGATTAAGGGCTAAGGAAGAGTTAGAGGTAGTGCACCAAGATTGACTTGGTAAGCTGAATTGTGATGGTAGTGGGGTTGTCCAGGAGAACCAGGGGTACCTAAACATGAAGAAGGTCCTAAAGGTTAAGGTGGTGAAGTAAGACATCAAGGAGATCTTGCAAATAAATATCCAGAGCATGGAACAGTGATTGTTCCATCCAACCCTACCCTATCAGATTGGTATCAGAGCAAGTTAAAGATTTGGGATAGAATCTTGTATGTTAGACCTTGAATCTAGTGGTTCCACAACCATGGTGACAAAAATTGATTTTGCAAAGAATTTTGAAGATCAGGAGGAAGATAATAGGAAATTAAGAGAAAGACTAGCTCAACTTGAGCAAGCATTGAGCAATGTGCAGATCAAGGCCGATGAGGTCAGTGATAGATTGGAGGGCAAGGTACCAGAGAGTGAAGACATTGCAGAGGAAGACAAGACCCTTGAACTTGACCCTATTCTGCAAGAGGAGCCTTTCTTGAAGGCATTGAAAGCTTTGAGTGGGAAAGCACTTGAAGGCATACCATTGTTTAGTGGCAAATTGGACGCTGATCTAGTCATGCATTGGATAGAAGGCATGGAAAACCATTTTGAGTGTGATGGAATCACTGAAGCACAGAAGGTGAAGGTGGCCAAGTCTAGATTGAGAGGATCTGCCTTGACATGGTGGAAATTCATTCAAACAAAGAGGGAAAAGGAAGGCAAGAAGCCTATTTCAACTTGGAAGGGTATGGTGGCAAAAGTGAGAGAAGCGTACATACCGGATGATTATGAGATTCAGTTACATAAGAAGAGACAAAGCTTGAGACAAAGAGACCAAGATGTGAACACTTGCATCGAGGAGTTTCAAAAACTTTGTATGAGGTCCAATGTTTCAAAAGATGAAAGTCTCAAGGTGGCTAGGTATCTTAACGGCTTGAAGTGGAACATTCAAGAGGAAATGACTCTTCTAAGTCCTGAGACAGTACACCAATGTTACCAATTAGCTATTAAGATTGAGGAAAGAAGCAAGAGGAAACATGATCAGGCTTCTAAGAGTAGAGGCAAAGGCAGAGATCAAAGAGATCAAAGAGGACATAGAGGTGGCTACCAAGGTAGAGGAAGTGAACAAAGAAACCAAGGAGAGTCTAAACTCACAGAGCATGGAAGTGAAACATCTTCTAGAGGAGGTTATGGAAGAGGTAGAGGATCTCAAGGGGGATCAAATAAAGGAAGAGGAGCAGGCAGGAGCAATTCATACTTTGCTAATATGAAGTGTTACCATTGTGGTCAAGTAGGACATCTAGCTTATAGGTGCCCGGAGAAAGCATCTTCATCAAATACTGAGAAGAGAGTGGCATATGCTCAAGAGGACACCATGAGTACTTAATCACCAAAGGTCAATCACATTGAATCAGAAATGGGGGAGAATCTGATGTTTAGGAGAGTTTTGATCAAACAATCGGTCAAGGAAGAGCCAAAACAAAGAAGAGCTTTATTTAGAGTGAGATGCAAAATACTTGGGAAAGTATGTAAGGTTATTGTGGATTCAGGTTCAATAGATAACATCATCTTAGAAGAGGCAATAAGGAAATTGAAATTGGAGAAGGTACCCCACACTAACCCTTACAAAGTAACATGGTTAAACAAAGGGCAGAGTGTTCTTGTCAATGAGCAAGTAAAGGTGGAGTTCTCCATTGGAGGGTACAAGGATAAGTTGATTTGTGATGTGTTATCCATGGATGCATGCCATCTACTATTGGGCAGACCATGGCAGTATGACAGAAGTGCCATGTATGATGGAAAAGAGAACACCATTTCTTTCAAGAAGGATGGGAAGACATTTAAATTGCAGTCACTGTCAGATGAGGAAGAAGGACAGTCAAAGACACCTAGTGTCTTGTTGAGCAGTGGTAAAGAGTTCCTTAACAACCTACATCAAGGGGGTGAAGGATATGTGGTTATGTTGCAACCTAAAGAAGAAGACAAGGCTAAAAAAATAGTCATACTCGGAGCAGTCCAAGAGTTGTTAGAACAATTCAAAGATATAGTCAGTGATGGGACACCTACAACTTTACCTCCAAAGAGAGCCATTAGTCATCAGATTGACTTCATAGTAGGAGCTTCATTGCCAAATAAATCAACTTATAAGCTTACACCGGATCAGAATCTAGAGGTAGCTAGACAAGTGCAAGAGTTATTGGATCAAGGGTTAATTAGGAAGAGCATCAGCCCATGTGTAGTGCCAGTGGTCTTAGCAACCAAGAAAGGAGGCAAGTGGAGATTATGCACTGATTCTAGAGCAATAAATAGAATCACAATTAGGTATAGGTTCCCTATTCCTAGAATTGAGGACTTGATGGATTGTCTTGGAGGAGCTCAGTACTTCACCAAGTTGGATCTCAAGAGTGGATACCATCAGATCAGAATCAAGGATGGAGATGAGTGGAAGACAGCCTTTAAGACAACAGATGGGTTGTATGAGTGGAGAGTTATGCCATTTGGCCTCTCTAATGCCCCTAGCACATTCATGAGGCTCATGAATGAAGTGCTCAAAGAATTTACAGGGATATTTGTGGTGGTATATCTTGATGATATACTCATCTTTAGCAAGACAGCAGAAGAACACCTAAAGCATGTGGAGTTGGTTCTTAGAAGATTGCAAGAAGAGAAGTTAGCCATCAACCTGGAGAAGTGTGAGTTCTTTAAACAAGAGCTTGTGTATTTGGGGTTTGTAGTATCCCAAGGATCTTTGAAGATGGATCCAAGCAAGGTGGAAGCTATCCTAAATTGGCCTACACCAACCACAGGGACAGAGGTAAGAAGTTTTCATGGATTGGCTCAATTTTATAGGAAATTCATAAGGAACTTTAGTGGCATATGTGCACCAGTCCTAGATACAATCAAAGGTGGTTTAAAGACTAAGTTTAAGTGGACTCAAGAAGCTGAGAAAGGTTTTGAGAAACTGAAACAAGAAGTGGCAACTCAACCTATTCTTTTATTACCTAGCTTTGACAAGTTGTTTACTGTGGAATGTGATGCTAGTGGAGTTGCAGTAGGAGGAGTGCTAAGTCAAGAAGGCAGGCCTATAGCTTTCTTCAGTGAAAAGCTCAATGAAGCTAAGAAGAAGTATTCTACCTATGACCTAGAACTTTATGCTTTAGTTCAGTCACTTAGGAAGTGGAGGCATTACCTTCTACCCAAGGAGTTTGTAGTCTTTACTGACAATCAGGCACTTAGCTATATCAACACCCAAGAGAAGTTGAGCAATAGACATTTGAAATGGATGGAGTCCATCCAATCTTTTACTTTCACCATCAAGCACAAGAAGGGACAGTTGAACAAGGTAGTAGATGCACTAAGCAGGAGATTGCTGACAGTACAAGAGATACAGATCAAGAGCATTGGAATAGAGAGTTTCAAGGATCTCTATGGGGAAGATGAAGACTTCTCGGAGGCCTACAAGGTATGTTCTGACTTTGAGAATCATTTTCATAGCCAATACTTAGAGTATACATTGCAAAGTGGATTGTTATTCAAAGGGAATCAGTTATGTGTTCCAAGAGGATCAACAAGAGAGAATCTCATCTGGGAGAAGCATAATGGTAGTCTTAGTGGACATTTTGGCATCAACAAGACATTGGAACTAGTGCAAAGGTTCTACTATTGGCCTAAGTTGTCAAGGGATGTCAGGAGGTATGTGGAGCAATGTGTAGTGTGTATGAAAGCTAAGGGAGGAGCTAGTAATGCTGGTCTATATCAACCCCTACCCATTCCTAACAGACCATGGGAGTGTGTTAGCATGGACTTTGTGGTAGGACTCCCTAAGACCAAGACAGGGTTTGATAGTGTCTATGTGGTGGTGGATAGATTCAGCAAGATGAGGTCACTTTATCCCTTGCAAAACCACTCATGATGCTAGCTATATTGCTCACCTTTTCTTCAAGGAAATTGTAAGGATCCATGGATTTCCTTTGAGCATTATTCTCAGACAGGGATGTGAAGTTCATGAGTCACTTTTGGAAGACTCTATGGAGCAGATTAGGTACCAACCTATCTTTTGGATCAGCTTACCATCCTCAGACCGATGGTCAAACAGAGGTGGTTAATAGTGTGTTAGGTAACCTTCTAAGATGCCTAACCAAAGACTATGGACATACATGGGACATGGTTATCTCACAGGCTGAGTATGCATATAATGATAGTGTGAATCGGACCACAGGGAAGAGTCCTTTTGAAATTGTGTATGGAATGCACCCAAGAGGTATATGTGAGCTCAGGGATCTAGGAGCTATGGAGCATAGGAGTGGACATGCAGAGGACTTCACTCAGACCATGAAGGAGATTCAAGAGCAGGTAAAGAAGACAGTCACCGAGGCTACTCAAAAGTTGAAAGATAAGGTGGATATGTCAAGAAAAGATTTGCAATTTGTAGTAGGAGACTATGTCATGGTCCACCTCAACAAATCCAGGTTGCAGAAGGGTACATCAACCAAATTGCAGATGAAAAGAGTGGGACCATGCAAGGTGTTAGCCAAATATGGGAAGAATGCATACAAGGTGGAGTTACCTGCAGATTTAGGGATTTCACCAGTGTTCAATGTAGCTGATTTGATCAGATATAAGGGATCAATCAATGACATGGATCAGAACAGTAGGGATATCTTCAAGGATGTAAGTAACATAAATTTACCTCCTCAAGACAAGCTACAAGCAGAGAGGATCTTGGAGTCTAAATTCAAGAAGTCTACAAGGCATAGGGTGTACATGGAGCATCTTATCAAATGGAAGAACAAACATGAATCTGAGGCTACATGGGTAGATGAAGCTCAGTTCAAGAAGCAGGGTATTGAACCATCTCTGATCTCTCCCCACATTCCTTGATGTTTGTGCAGAGGGGGAGAATGGTGCAGGAGCACCCCATAGTTCATCTAGGAAAGTTGTCTAGAAGGTTATGCATTGGCAATTTGTTTAGGCCAAATATAGCAATCTCTTCCTAATTCTTTGAGTTTGTGCCTTAGAGGCATTTGAGAACATCTAATGTGTTAGTAAAGGTCATGTTGACCATTTGAGAGATTGAGGTTTGGCTACAAGGATGATTTAAGACCTTTGTAGACCTTCCTAGGTGTTAGAATCTTGAAAATCTTGCAAAATTTTGCAAATAAGGCCTATTGGACACCACAAGCAACCATGGAGCAGTTAAGACTGAGCTTAACTGAATTAGAGGACCTATATATGGTGTGCTTCAACTTGAAAGGAAGGTTGGAAGCTTTTGCAATATTAAAAGTTCATGAATACCAGTGAGGACAGTAATAATATTATATAATTTCTGTGTTTTGTTTTGAATTTGTGTGGACAGGAGCGATCATGGCACTATGAATTGATGTAGTTTGTAGTGTAGCTATTTTTTAAGCTTTGTGTGGTAGCATTTAGTTAGTGTGTTCAATTTTCAGGCGTTGCTTTGTAATTAAGTTGTTTCTTTTTAGTTGTTGACCTGATAGTCAGTCTATAAAGGATGGAGTTTTAGTTACATTCCATCTGTACTTTGTGTACGGGCCCTTGGGAATTGTGACTAGGCTCCATGTCTGTAAATAGGATGGGGTTAGGAGTGGTTAGGAGTCAAGAAATCAATGTGGAAGTCTTCTCCTAGACGAGCTTGATAATGCCCAACTAGGAAAGACAAGTAGTGTAGAGCACTTGACTTGTAGGGGTGTCCATCTCCTACAAATCATGGTGTGGAGAGGTAGGTGTATGCCTTGCCAAGGCATAGAAAGAAGGAAGGAGCTCCATCAACTCGTTTGGTGAGAGGAATTCCTAACCAGTCTACAGGAAAGCCAAGAAAGAACTACAAAACCTAGGTTCTTTAATCATTTCTAGTTTGGGTTACTATATGGGCAATGGAGACTCAGGACCCCTGAAATCATTGAGAGGTGGTTATGTACCCTAAGAAGCTCAAGGAAATATTGGGTGGTCTTTGGAGAACTTGAGAGTTCTAACCAGTTTTCTCGTAGTTGGAGACCTAATTGGGGCTCTTGGGCTAGTAGCCTTTTTAACCCTAAATGAGGGTTTGGAGAAAGCGATGACCAAAGGAAGTAAGGTGGACTCCCTAGAACACTATTAGAATGATGTGAACCTGTTGGAAACATTCCCACACCCCTAAAAAGATCAAATTAAGTGTTGAGATCAGGTTAGCCTTTAGGGAAGATTAAGGACTAAGGAAGAGTTAGAGGCATAGCACCAAGATTGACTTGGTAGGTTGAATTGTGATAGTAGTGGGGTTGGCAAGGTGAACTAGGGGAAGCTAAGAAAGCATTAGGTCCTATAGGTTAAGGTGGTGGAGAGTGACACCATAAGGATCTTCTAGGTGAGACCCAGAGCATGGAACAATGATTGTTCCATCCAACCCTTCCCTATCAGATAGATACTTGACAAAGCGAGGATTCAGTAAAAGGTCCACAAACATCAATCTTTACTTCAAGGTTGAGAAAAATAAGATATTGATAGTTTTGGTATATGTTGATGACATCATCTTTGGTGGAAATGAAGGTATGTGTAAGATATTTTCTAAAGAGATGCAAAAAGAATTTGAAATGTCTATGATTGGTGAATTAAAATTCTTCCTTGAACTTTGATTAAATCAAACTAACAAAGGGATATTCATTTCACAATCTAAGTATGTTAAGGAGTTGTTAAAGAAGTTTTGAATGGATGACTCCAAACTGGTTTGTATCCCTATGGTAACTGGATGTAAGCTAAGTAAGGATGATGAATCTGCTAAAGTTTATCAGAGTATGTATAGATCTATGGCTGGTGGATTGTTATATCTTACTACTACTAGACCTAATATCATGCATGTAGTATGCTTATTTGCAAGATTTCAAGAAGAGCCTAAGGAGCACATGTTATAGCTGTAAAGAGGATATTCAGATATCTAAAAGTAACTCTAGACTATGGATTATGGTATCTGAAGGACAATGATTTCACTCTAAATGCCTACACTGATGCAGATTGGGCTAGATGTGTAGATGGATGGAAGAGCACTAGTGGTGGTGAATTATTCCTTGGAGGAATTATAGTTTCATGGTTGAGGAAGAAATAAGATTCAATTTCTTTATCCACTACAGAAGTGGAGTATATTGCAGCAACATCTTTCTGTACACAGGTACTTTGGATGAAGCAAACCTTGATGTACATAAGTATCGTAAGTGATGAACCTATCTCTATATTTTGTGAAAATACAAGTGTTATGAACATTTTAAAGAATCCAGTGATGCATTCTAGAACAAAGCACATATCTATCAAGTATCACTTCTTGAGGGAGAAAATATTGAAGAATAAAGTTAGACTTGAATATGTACCTACCAAAGAACAAGTTGTAGATATATTGAATAAGGCCTTTCCGAAGGATAATTTTGAGTATCTCAGAGGGAATTTATGGTTTACTGCCCCTCCTTATTTTACCTAAGTGCACATGGAAGTACATAAATCTAGTGGATTCACAGACTCTTTTGTTCTAGACCAATGATTGAGGTCTACTCCTCAAGGGGAGTAGTGAAGTGTATTGTTGTAGTATGTGATGTGGGTGTACTCCCAAGGGGGGTGAAAAAATATTTATATGGCAAGAATTTCCTTTTCCATTGACATCAAAGGGGGAGAGAGAATCATGTGAAAATTTTATGCTTGGCAAGTTGTCGCTTTTGAAAATCATATATGCTAAATTTGATGGTTTTTCACATCATGTGTTGCCATCAGTGAAAAGGGGGAGATTGTTGCAAGTATGGATGTGTTTTATGTTGTTGTCATTAATTTTTTCATTGACATCAACACAGTTCAAGTTGAGTATGTTATGTTTTTTCCAAGTGCTTTTGAGAAAATTTGAGAAATAATGAAAGCAGTGTTGAAGTATGTTCTGAATGTGCTCTGGTATTGTGCTTTTCATTTATCCTATGTTGATCCTATGCCTATGTAGATCTGTAGGTATGATCATAAGCTTGAATGGATCATATATCCTAAGTTTGAGCTTCTAGTTTGATGGAGATTAGAAGATATGTTCACCGGTGTGTGAACTATTTTGCCAGAACTATTTGTTTGTGGACCGGGAGAAATGTTTTGGCTCCAAATTCTTATGATATTTGGATTCAAATCTTGCAAATCTGGGAGATGACTCTTTCTAATGGTTTCTATGTTCACACAAATTTTCATGTGGTTTGGTTCTCCAGAGGACCTTCTCCAGAACTCATGTTTTTTTACTGCTTGGTCTGAGTGGACTAGTGAAAAGTTCTTTGTAAATGAAGTTTGTTGTAATTTTTGTGAATGTACTTGAAGTTTTCTTAGAGATATTGAAATTAATGGTAAAGTGTGTTGAGTGATCCATGTGTGATTATCTTGCTGTAAATGTTTGTACTTCAAAGATCATTGGTGTTTTATTAGGTTTGGCTGACTTGGTGTTTACGCATTACATTTGGATTTTGCATTGATTTGAGAAAGTGTGTGCTTGATTCAAGATGTTGTTTGGGTCCTAAATTAAATATGTAATTGGTCCTCTCTCATTCTTATCCACCATGGGAATGTTGAGTAGCCGACCTAATTTGAATTTGTAATTTGAAATTGTATAGCCGACCTTAGTGAATGTTTCTAAGGTTGAAGATAGTATAAAAGAAAATAAAGTTGTGGAAATTTTCATATCCATCAATCCGTCATCCATGAATTGATCAAGTGATTGAATTTTGCGAAAAAGTGCAAAAAAACTAAGAGTGGAAGAGTGAATTGAGGAAATAATACTTTAAGGTATTAGATTCCTGAAAGTAGTGAGATGATGGCATCTACAATCTTCTAATTAGGTTGTGAATGTTTGGAACCCTAGTGGTGGATCTTCATTTATCTCTTTTTGTTTTTTTGTAGGAAGTGAGCCTCCTTTCTGGATAGTGAGTCCTTCTCAAGGTAGTGAGCCTTTGTATTTGGGTAGTGAGCCCTCTATTAGTGAGCCTCTATATCTGGTATTACATTAAAATACTATATTGTGAGTTAATCCTCACCATGTTTTTTACCTCATTGGGTTTTCTATGTAAATTTGGTTTCTTTTGTGTTTTCTTTCTATTATCTACATTTCATTTTTTCACTTAATAACAGATTGAAGTTAAGGTAAAAAGATTAAGTTTAGAATTAAAGTGATTTGATGCAATTGGTTCACTTCCCCTCTTAGTTGTCTTATGCATTTCAACAACATCATGAAATAGGAAGGAAGGGTTGCCCTCATAAGTACATAAGGGATCTATGGATTTTGGGTTAGTATTTTTGTGCTACAATGTTATCATAGAGCATGGAACTGTCATCATTCCCCAAATACTCATAGAATTGGAAGAATGACAAAAAGAGAGAAGAAACAAAGAAAAATCCCTTCGGGTCAACATGGAAAAGACATAAATGTCTCAATGCCTTGCATCATCCCAAAAAGGAAAATACAAGACAAATGAAAAAATAAAAATAAAAATCTTTTGGGTCATCATGGAAGAGACATAAATGTCTCAGTGCCTTGCGTCATCCCCAAAAAGAAAACACAAGACAAATGGAAAATAAAAATATTTTTGATCAACATGGAAGAGACATGAATGTCTAAACGTTGTGCATCATCCCCGAAAGGAAAAACATAAGACAAAAGAAATCTTACGAAATAGAGAAGAATGAAGGTACATATAGAAGAATGCACAAAGAGAGAGGATACATCAAATGAAATGGAACAAGGGATCATATTATGCACATACAATGACATAAAGAAAAACATGAGAATTAAAAAGACTAATAAGGCACAAGTGATTCAATCGAAAGCAAGTCATCTACCTCCCAATCTTGGTCAGTATAAACAAAAGGTGAGCAACTAGCCAAAAGGACAACATCGATTTTCTAACTAGGACACACACCAAGTTCAACACTCTTAGTAGGGAATTTTTTATTTAAGCTCATAAAAGAAGAAAATAATGTATTCAACTCATCATGCACTTGTTCATCAATCTTTGCAATTTCAATGTCATCATCTAAGTTAATCACAATAGGAGGTCAAAAAACAATGTCCATGCAATTTTCTTGTTTATGTTGCAACGAGGGTTGAGAGTCATTATGCGTTACTTTAGGTAGGTTTGGGTTTTGATTTTCTTTGTTGTTGTTTTTTTCTTGGTTTTTTAATCTATGAGAAATAGCACAACATCTACGTCTACACTCTCTAGAATTTTGATTTCTTTTTAGTCTATTGTCATTTTGTTTTGTGTAAGAGTCAGTTTTTCAATCATTGGTTCCTTCTCTTCCTTGGGAGGAATAGAAGAAACAATAGGTTGCTCAACTGATTTCTTTATGACTTTGTAAACTTGTTTGACTCTAGGAGGGACAACAAGATTACTTGTGTTATCTCATGGTCTCTTTTGGGAAATGGTGGGAGGTTTGTCTAAAGATTTTTCTTGTATGTTTGAATGTTCTTTTGGTTCAATAATTGTTTCATCAAGGATAGTTCATTTGGTCATAGGTTGAGGCATATTGCAAAGGGATAGATCTGATATTTTCTTTGCCTTGAATTTTTGATATGATTTGAGAAAAAAATCTTCATGATGCTTGATAGGTTCCATAGGCTCAGGCCAAAAGTAATCTAGTGAAAAATTCCCTTTTGCCAAAGTCAAATTAAACCCACTATGATGCATAGTGAAGACATCATTGCCAAATGGAAAATTTAAACATTTATAGACAACCAAAGGGATGAAATTCATGGAGTGAAACCATGGATAGCCTAGCTTCACATGAAATTGGTTTGATTATGGAATGATGTAAAATGAGACTATTAATGTTTTTGGTCCCACTTTTAAAGGGAGATCTATTGAGCCTATTATAGGGTAAGAAAATCCATTATGCATAGTGATCCATACTTTAGGGTTATCATATGTTTCTTGATATAGTTGATGCACATATAAGAATTATTTTGTAATCACATTCTCTCCATAGACGAGATCAATCAATATCCCATTAGTGGGTTTCTCATTGATTTGGCCAGCTATGTAAAGAGGGCCATTAGGTACACATTTAGGTATGTCATTTTGTGAAAAAGAAATATTAAGAGGTTGTCTAGTCGATCCCTTATGAGGTCTAGCTTCAATAAATGCTACCAGTTCACCTAAGGGATTGTGTTGAAGAATATCCATACTTACATCATTCGTTTCAACATTTATCACATCATTCTTTGTTTCACTAGCTTTGACAAATGAAATATTGTGCTTAGGCATGGGATTCGTAAAGATTTATAAATTTTGATTAGGAGGAGCTATAGACTTATTACCTTGATCATTCACAACTCCAATTTGAAGTTGATTATTTTCAATAAGGTCTTGCACAAGATGTTTAAGATGCTTACAATATTCTATACCATGTCCATTTTTTTGATGGTAATGACAATAAGCATGTTTTGGGAGCCTTTAGGCAATTGTATAGTAGGGTCACATTCTCTAATAGGAGGTAAGGTAAGCACACATTCTTGTCAATAATCTGCAACATGATATTGTGAAGGGTGTCGGGTAAAGGGGTGAACTCTCTCTACCTATCCCCAAAAGGATTTGTCATCTTTATAGCAGCCACTTGATTATTATTTTGTTGACTTGTCTAAGGAGGATTTAATTGTAAAAATCCCTTATTTTGTTTCTTTAAAGGTTGATAGTTGTTTTGAGTTGTGGATTCAGAATTTTCGGGATATCTAGGGGGATTTTTCACATCATGGCCACTAGTCAAGTTTTGATGGTCACAAAGGATTGTACATACTGTGTGAAGGATGGAAACCTCAACATTTCAAGTTTTATTTGGATTTTATCTTGTAAGTTGGCAATGAACATTTGTTGAAGGTCAACATCAAGAATCTTAATGTTCACTTGTGAATAAAGTGTTTTATATCTTACTATGAATTATATCACTTTCTCATCCTCTTTTTGCTTGCATGTCATTAAATCAATAAGGCTCATCTTGGGACCCATGTGATAGTGGTTGTAAAAGGAATCAATAAGTTCATTGAATGAACCAATTGATTTTTTTGGAAAAGAGGATAACCACTCTAAAGTAGTATCTTTTAATGATCTAGGCCAATATTTTATCCTCAAAGATGAAGTCACTACACAAGGTTGTGAAGGTGGAAACATGGCTAACAAGATCTCCTTTCCCACCATATTTCTCAAATCGGGGGACCTCTATATCTTGTGGAATTTGTGCTCTTAATATGTCAAGGGGAAATGGGGAGGAATTAATGTATTGCAAGGGTTGACTATTATTGTTATTTTGTAATGTTACCACTTGTTGTTGAAGGGATTTCAAGGTTTGCAAAAGTGAGTTAATGATACGGTCATTTTGGTTGTAAGTTTGAGAGGAATAAGTTGGTGTAGTGTATGAATGTAGAGGCCTAGTGAATTCCAGGTTGGTGGAGTTGGATTGTTGAGGAATTATTGTATTCAAAGGCACAAAGGTGGAAAGAATTCCTATACAAAAACCTATGGAAGTGTACATAGTTCTAGTGGGTATAAATTTTCTGGTTGGTTGAATGGTTGTTGTAGGTTGAAAGGTTATTGTAGGTTGGAATGTTGTTGTAGATTGTGTACTAGAGTATGTAGGGATGGAAATTGCTATCATGGAGGATGGTATTGAAATTCCGCCTTAACTTTGAGTAGACCCCAAAGCTTGAGTGGAAGTGGTAATGGTAGGGATGGTGTTGGTAAAATTAAGGAAATTGGTTGTAGGAGGTGAAGTCATGGGTAATGAAGTATGCAAACTATGAGCCATGGAGGGTTGATTCTCAACACTATCAGAAAGAGAGTTAGAGCACCCAAGATCCACAATGAGTGATAGAGAGTTGGATGACATGAGCCTTGAACTACATCTTATAATAGTATTGAAAATATGACACCAAGTTGTAAAGCTCATACAAGTTTTACAACCCCAGTGTGCAAACCTTAGAATGGAAAAGGGGCAATGCACTAACCTAGAATGAAATGCAATTTTTAAATTCTAAGAAATGCAATTTAATGATTACATAATGCAATAAACTGAAAATGAAATGTTTGAATGTAATTTTGAATTTTAATAATGCATTGAAATGAAGCAATTGAAGCTAAATACAATGAATTTGATGAAATGGAAAATCAAGAAACTGAAATAGGAAAGTGACAATAGAAAATAGAAGCTACAAACTGAGATTTTGATGTCCAAAAAAAGTAGATTAGTAGCTAACAGGGACTCATTCACTAGTAAGAGTGAATGGGTCTTGGTTAGATATTTTTGAGATGTTTCTATGGATTTCAAAATGAATTTTGATATTTTTTAGTTGCCAAAAGGTACAAACAAGACCTGATTAGGGAATCATTCACTAGTAGGGGAGAATGGGTCCTAGTCATGCATTTTTTAAACTATTTTTAAATGATTTTCAAGTGTTCAGTGATATCTTTCAGTTCCAGGTTTGAGATAGTGAATTTCATTTTCAGATTTTCCAAAAATGCTATAGAAATATGCAATGAAAAGATGAAATGCAAGGTCTAAATTGAAATTCAATTTTGTTTTTGACTTTTAAATGCAATTGTATGAGATCTAAATGAGATGCAAAATGACTAATTTCCTTTTTATATTTTCCAAATTTAAAGAGATGCAAAGCAATGCAAGTCTAAACCCTAGACAGAATGCAAGATTTCAATGCAAAACAAGTAATCCTAAATGATATCTTAATTCATTGTAAATCTAAATTAAAATGAATTCAAGATTTAAGGATGCAAAAGAGACTTCAAAAATCAGAAAATCACAATATTCAATGAGTTGGGTTCACCATTAATGATTAGGTGAAAAATAGGGTCCACCAAAATAAATCAACAAGATGATGGAGCACTAGTTTTTTTTCCCACTAAATCACTATAATTAATGCAATTATGAGGGTTAAAAGATACAAATATCAATCAAAAACTAACACTAATTGTTATAGTAACTATGAGGGAAGTTTTTCGAGCATAAAAAGCTATGTACCTTGTCAAAAACTTGTTTTTAAGCTATAGAGGATTCATTCACCTTTAGTGTTGAATGGATCCATGTTAGGGTTTCTAAAACTGAAATTAGGGTTATGTTCCTTGATGTCTACACTCTCAAAATCTTAGATATCAACTTTTCGAAGTTTGTAGATAATTATGTAGCTTCAAATCTTTGATGCACTTTAGATGACAACTTTTGCAACTTGACAACTTTGACATTTTTTCTCCAAACTTTCTTTACTTCATCTTCAACCTATAAATATGGAAACACACACTTAAGGGAATAAAAAATTGTTTTTTGTTAGTGAATGGGGTTTTTCCTCAGTCAAACCCCTTGTAGGTAATTAAACCAAATGATCAAATAAGAGAAATGAACCATGGAATATGAAATATGCAATTGATGTCACCTTGGATGATGCCTTGTAATGCCAATTTTCAATTTATCATGTAGTGGACATGAAGAATGTAGATCTTGATCCTTGTATATGATGTGATACCATTATTGCAATTAGATCTTCAAAGCTACATCCACTTTCTTAGCTCAACAATATACACGAATGCATGAAAACCTTGTCATGATGATATGATATTGAATTTCTACAATAAACTCTTGAAATAAGCCTTAAAATTCCTTCAAAATTTGATCTCATGAAGTCACATAGAATTGCTAGGAGAAACAATGTGAATTAACCCCTTATTTATACTAAATTAAGAGATTAATGGGCCGAAATTCAAACAATTAAGGAAGACACCAGATCTGGAAGAAAAATTTATTAAATTCTCACCAGAATTAAATTTGAAAAGGGGGTCCTCATTAAGGGAGGACCCATTTTCCACCTAGGGCGAATGGGTCCTGGCTCAGTTTTCCAGGACCTAACCCTAGGGGATGGAAAGAGTGATAAAAACCCATTTCAGATCAACTCAGAAAAGGGGGTCCTATTAAGGGGGAAACCATTCACCACCTAGGGAAAATGAGTCCTGACACCATTTTCTAGGACCTAATTTTTTCCAATTAAATGTTTTATTATTTGAATTATGGGTGTTGGGATATAGATCTTCAGGAGGTGTCATAAATAAGGGTTAAATTTGAATTAAAGGGGTTAATTAACTCCAATTAACAAAAAATAGTCGAGACCACCCTAGATAAATGTGAAATTGCTTTACAACACTTTACAACACCTAAATAAGGTACAAATTTAAATACATTTTATTAATAAGGGGCTCATTAAGCTTATTTAAGTAAATAAATCCTAGAAAAGTGTGAAAGTGTGTTACAACATTTCACAACACCTTTGCAAAGGATCAACTAAAGCATGTTTTAATTAAATAAAGGGTCTATAATGATGTGAATGTGTATGACACATTGCAACACTATCCCAAGACACCATTAATTCAATTTTAATGTCAATTATCAAACCAAGTAAGGGAAAAAGGCTACTTTGTCCGTTACTATACATACATTTCTAATTTTATTTGGTATTCTTCTCACACTAAAGGAAATGAAAATTCCTTAAAAATGGTGCAAGAAAATATTATGTATATTTCAAAATATACAAAGCTAAATAAAATAATTTTCATGACCCTTGATAATATAAATCTATCAAAGAAGTCATTCATAAGTAAAAAATTGAATATTATGCATTTAATGAGA
Source organism: Sequoiadendron giganteum (assembly GCA_007115665.2). Classification (NCBI taxonomy): domain Eukaryota; kingdom Viridiplantae; phylum Streptophyta; class Pinopsida; order Cupressales; family Cupressaceae; genus Sequoiadendron; species Sequoiadendron giganteum. The sequence continues at coordinate 2,175,446 of CM021106.1, read as the reverse complement.
AATGTGGATACTACCTTTTTTATTGTTTAATGAAATATATGACTTATTTATCTTTGTAAAAGGATGTGATATATGAATGCACCATTTTTATAGAGTTAGGTAGACTACCAATGAAGAACCTATTACAAGGGAATATTTTGAAAAAATAATTAAATTTGTATCTTCTACTTTAAAGGCTATTCCAAGATCTTATTCCTTATAAATTTGAGATCGTATATCTCAAGATGAATTAATTGAAGCCATGATTATTATGTATCCTTAATACTATATAAAAAATTATAATCCAATTTTCATAAAAATATAAAAACCTTGAACAATTTTTTTTCTAAATATCTATAATTTAATTAAAAATATATAGAAAGAATTAAAAATAAATATAATCTTATAGTTAAATCAACCTATTTTCAAACATCAATAATTACATAATTTAAACTCATAGAAGTTCCCTTATAAGATGGATTGATTCAAGAAATATCAATAATAAAGATGTGGGAAACCTTTAAACAAAGTTAAATATTAGGCCATTAGTATCAAAAATATTTAGAACTTCTTGATCTATTTCAAACCATGATCTTGGGGTTGGTGCAAGATAAGAGATTTTTTAGTTAATTGGGATTCTTGAAAAAAAATGGTCTTGATTATAATTTAAAAAATTTCTTGAGGTTTATATAACTTGAAATGACATCCAATATTTTCTAAAATAAGAGGAAATTTGGAATACATAGGTATATTTATGAAATAAGAGGGCTATACAACACTTAAAACAATATTAACACATCTAACACAATTAACAACACCTCTAGTGGCACCAATGAGATGTAGTTAAGTGGAAATACATAGATAGAAGGAAACTAAAATCAAAATCGATACAACTCGCATGGTCAAAGTGAATATTTGATTTGATAATTGAAAGAGATTTAGAAGTTGGTTTCTTGACTAACAATGTGTGGAATGTTGTTTGAGTGCACTAGGTGTGTATATTCTTCATGTGATTTTTTTTGTGAAGGAACCTGTATTCCAAGGTTGTTGTAGAATATTCTAGATCATGTTCAAGCATGGTGTGTGGTTCATGAGTCATCTTTATATTTGAGGAAGCATGTACATAAATGTTAATGGTGTTAACAAAGGTTCAACTGACCTTGGGTGTTTACACTAGTTATGGATTTTCTTTGGTGTTTATGGAAGTGTGGTATGGCATGTATGAGTGGATTTAGATCTAAGTTAAGGTGTTTTGTTGTTCACCATCATTCCTTTCCATTCTAGGAATGTTTTGGTGTCGACCTAATTTGAGATTTCATGGTTGAGGTGCATAGCCAACCTTGGAGAATATTTTCAGGGTTGAACATGGTATAAATATGTGTTGATTTGTTGAGGGATGATAAGATAGATTTGGTTGATGTGAATGATGTGAATTGCAAAATAGTCAGGTGAAAATTTGTGAAGTGTAGTGTGATATTTCATGTGTTAAATTACTCGATGCAATGAGTAGAAGGGATCTACAATCTTCAATAAGACTACAAAATTTTTGGTGATGTAGTGTATTGAATTGAGATGGATTTATCATTGTAACACTCTTCTATATCTTCTTTTCTATTCTAGCAATGAGCCTTTGACAGTGAGTTTATCATTCTTCTAGGCAATGAGCCCTTTGTAATTAGTGTTGATATTAATTTATATTTGTAGTGTAGAAAAATGTATCCCTTTACATTTTCTCACCTTTTTAGGTTCTCCCTCTTGAAATTAGGTTTATTTATGCCTTAATTGGTCCTATTTTGCATCCACAAGCCTAATTAAATGCAGTTTTCTAAGGATAATCGCGACATTTAACAAATGACAAATCCTAATTTAATGTTTTTTGGTGTACTCTAGATCTAGGTATCTAGGACTCATACACCCCTTTGGGTGTATGGGTCCTACCTAGGTCTCAAGGCCTGACTTTAAATGTTGCATTGAACACAACACCTTGAAATCTATGTCCTAGGTTAAGGCCTCTAGAACTCATACGCCTAACCTAGTGTATGATTCTTGATTTAACCTAGGGCCTCTTTTAATTCAAATTATTGGCAAGATTTTATTATCCTAGATCTAATTTTGGCTTGTAGTGTTGTAATTTTTAGAAATTATCCATAAAAAGTATAAATACAAGGTTATTTCACATAATTTATTCTAAAAAGCTAGCAATTTTGAGTCAAGCATCCTAAAGAGCATTGTAGATTTTACAAGATCATTCAAGAGAAAATCATCAAGCATTAGGAGCTACATTCAAGATTCAAGCATCATGTCAAATTCTACATGCATCATGTGTGTTTGTGAGCTAAAATTTGTGATGTAGGCTTCATGATTCAAGCAAGCATTCAAGATAAAGTTTCAAGAATTCAATCAAGAATAAAGATCCACATCCATTAAACACATTTCACACAAGTTTTCAACCTTCATTTCAAGGGTTTGGTGAGTTGCAACATTACTTTTTTTCATTCATCATTCCTTCATGCTATTTCATTTCATTTCAAGGTTTAATTACCAAAATGGGGTTTGACCAAGGTAAACCCCTATTCCCTAACAAAACAAAAATCCCCTCTTGATGTGTATTTATAGATCTAGGTAACTTGGAGCTTGAAGATCCTTTGAAGATAAAGTTGTAAAAATTGTCTTGAAGTTGTCAAGAATTTTTCATCTTCACAGAAACTCACCTAGAGGCCAGAATTCAAACTTTCAAACTTGAAGATTAGACAAGAAGGAAGCTACAAAGGATCACTAGGAGCTACAGAAATACTAGTCAAACCCTAGTAATAGGACTAAATTTCCCTATTGGGCATATCAGTCCTAGTAAATCCCCTTTTTCCATCTTTCTATAGATTCTAATCTGTCACCAATATATTCCAAATTCTACACAAAACTTTGCAGTAGGACTAAATCACGATGTAGAATTTTTAGAATTTAAAAACTTTAATTTTATGCTTTTGTTTGCTATCATAAAATATTTGTTATAGTTTTTTGATTTTTTTGTTTCATTCACTTTATTAGATCTAACTTTATTTGGTTCAATTAGTGCATTGCCTAAATTCAAAATTACATTTACAACATTTCATTTTTAGCTTCTTACATAGTGTACTCAATAAATTGCCTTGTTTAGAATCTGAGATTTACATTTACAAATTTCATTCTAAGTCATTGCATTGCACTTTACCCTCTTTTCATTTAGGGTGTGTACACTAATTTTGTGAAATCTTGCATGAGCTTTACAACTTGGTGTCTTGTTGCTTATGTAATCATGAAAATAGTACATCGTGCACCTTGGAGGAATAGAGCACAAGGATAGGGTTCCTATTTCACACTTGCTACACTCAAAGACACCTTAGAGATCTCACTCCAATAAATAATGGAGGGAGAGATCTGAAAATAATTTATTCTAGGATATGAATTCATATTACAAGAGGGGTTCGCCACCAAGTAAGAACTTGTTAAAAACAAATGAAATGCAAGATGCAATGTTTAAACCTAGTTTGATGCAATGCTTCACTAAATGACCTAGAAATGTAAATAAAACAAAATAGAAAGTTGTAAAACTGAAAGTGTGCACCTATAAACTT
>CM021106.1:2022622-2171756 GCA_007115665.2 Sequoiadendron giganteum | reverse complement strand
TATATATATTGGTTATTCTTAAACTCTTTACAAGTAGATCTCATGGCTCTATATCAATTCCATGTAATGCATATATGCACTACAATCCATGGATCTGATTTAGTTAAATATGTACTTGTACAACCAATTTGATCTAGTATTTGTTGTCTATTAGTGTTTAAGGACTACCAATATTTAGAAATAACTTAGGTAGACTATTAAATTATGAGGGTTCACATTCTCTTTAGTCAACCTCCTATAATGACTAACTTTACAATCATGGGAAGTGTTGACAAATAACAAAAAAGTGTGTACACATTATTTAAGATGCAAATACTCTTACTTTTAGTGCTCTAAATCTAAATGTTCCTTGTAACGTGGATGATTCTTATTATTTATAAATGATCAAATAATGTCCAAATGAAATTCTTTAAATATGAAGACAAAAAAAATTCACATAGACATTACAAAATGACTCCCAATGACTATAAGGAAAGGGTAGGAATCAACCATTTAAGTTTTAAAATTTTGAATTTCAAGTCAAATTTGTGTCATGTGGGATTGTTATTGCACATCGCAAAACAACTCAAGTTAGGAGATATCAAATATTAGGATTGATAATAGACATGTGGAAGTATAGGCTAATAATAAGGTGAATGTGTGTGAATATGTTGAAATAAGGCAAGGATAAAGTTACACATACAAAAATATGTGTGAGTGAGTTTATGAGGATAGATAGGGATCAAGGAAGGAGCCAAAATTAACACAAAAATGTGGCACATATCATTATGTAACTATACTAAGATATTCTATCGAAATGGGTCCAAAGCTAAACAAGAGTCAACATGGGTATGCAAATTTCACTATTACATTTTTCATTCACATAGAGGGGCATGTGAATCCTAAATGAACATGTATTTCAAATTTTAGGATAACTCAAATATTTATGTAAAATAAATAATTATACATAAAAATGGCATTGGGGTTCATGTAAATTAATGAACCCAACATGATATCTTCGTGTGTATTCTTCCTCAACTTGTACACTTAATAGGAACGTATAAAATGGAGAAAAGATGTGTTGTTAGTAGCTTCTATCTCACAAGAGAAATAATCACAAACAACAAGCTTTTTTTAATGACATGAAAATTAAAAATAGGAATAGAGAGAGAGAGAGATGCTTAATAATTTTGGTCATGTCAATTGGGGAATTCCAAAATCAAGAGCATTAAACAAACTTCCACAAGTGAACAAAATAAGCACAATAGTATGTCTATCAATATACAGAATAAAGAGTATATAATACAATGATCAAGATTTGCATATATATGCAAGGATGAGGAGGTGAGAAGGTAGGAGTGAAACTCTAACTACCCCTCCATAGGTGGAAGACTTGTGAGCTCACTTGACAAGTGTGTGATCAAGTGTTAATAGGTGTATCAACCATATGAAGTGAGATAAAAGAAAAATAACCCTAATTAAACTTAAGCTAGGTGTGAATAGGTCAATCCTAGAAAGGTGACTAGTAGAACTAGGTATGATAATGACTTTGTTTACACTAGCATCCCCCTTAAGTGCAACTTAGGGAGTAATGTATGCACTAATGATGAATCTCGGCTACTAGGCCATGTTAGGTACTCATGTACAAATATATCATAAAGTGGAGTATAGGAGAAAAACTCAGTGGGAATCTCCAAAAGAGAAATGATGTAATGAAATGAAATGTACAAGTGAAGATATTACACCCCGAGTTGTATTATTACTTATTTACTTTTATCTAGATGGGTGATAATATTTTGAATGAATATATTATGCTTTAGATATCTTGGAAATATGATGAATAAATGTTTGATTCAATTTGATGTTTTTATAATGATTCTAACTATAAAATATATGATGCAAATGATTGTATTATTATTGTCTAACTATTGTTACAATGTACTAAGTTGGATGCAGGAACAGATTCAAGCCTTCGGAAGAGAGGGGGAGTATCACTCAAGAGAAGAACTTGGTCTAGTAACCCTTAATGAGCCTTATTGAGTGGTAGTAATGGAAAAAGTATCCCTTTTTCCTTAGTTTGGGATTAATAATAAATAAGCTTAATGTACCTTGATTTAGTATTGTAATGTGTTTTACACATTCACATTAAGTTTAGAGCACTTTTAAACTAAATGGACTTAATTGTGCCTTATTTTGGGTGTTGTAAAGTGTATCTTTATACTTTCACACTAATCTAAGGCTTTATTAATTAATTGAGGTTAATTTTCCTCAATTGGACCCTTTAATTCAAATCCAAGCCTAATTAAATACAAATTTTGATGGATAAAACCCGACATTCTTAAATGCCATTACACAACACTTAATTTTTGAAGGTGTGTGTCCTAGGTTAGTGACCTAGGACCCATTCGTCGCATGGCGAATGGGTCCTCACTAGGTATTAGGACCCTATATTCACATGATCTTTCACATTTCTTGAAGTGTGTCCTAGCTAAGTGAGCTAGGACACATTCACCATGTAGCGAATGGGTCCTCACTTAGACCTAGGAACCCCCCTAGGATATGTTTTTGGTGGTATTTTAATGATTTCAAATCATAGATTTGATGATGTTGGCTTGTGATATTTGAATTTCAGGATTTAATGATAAGTTATATATAAATATAAGGTCATTTCACTATATTTCATCTAAGCAGTCCTAGAATTTTTATGCAAGCATCATAATAGAAAGTTTATGAGATCAAGAGAATTCAAGAGAAATTTCTAAGGCATTCAAGGGCAGATTTGAAGAAGAATATTGCAGCAATCAAGAGTCATTTCATCACGTCAAAGATTTAGTGCATCATGCATATTGTTGAGCTAATGTGTTGATGTAACATTGAAGATCTATCAAGCATATTCAAGGTGTTGTTTCTAATCAAGGTTCATGATCAAGATCTTCATTCTTTGAGGCCACTTCATGTTAGCTTGCATATCTACAATCCAAGGTTTCAACTAAGGTTTGGTGAGTTGTTACATATTTTTGTTCATTCATCATTCTTCCATGCATTGTTTCATTACAAGGTTTAATTACCAAAATGGGGTTTGAGCAAGACAAAACCCTATTCCCTAACAAACAACATTTTTCTCTCCTTTGATGTGTGATTATAGGTTTTAGGTTGAAGATCATTTGGAGAGAAAAATTGCAAAAGTTGTCAAAGTTGCTAAGAAAGTTATCAAATCACAAAAACTAAGTTATAGGATTTATTTCTAGCTTTCTGATAGTGCCCGACTAGGATCTGGGAGTGCAGACATTGAAGAATAGAACCCAAAAATAGATTTTTCAGAGCCCTACCTAGGACCCATTTGCCAGAGGTCGAATGATTCCTCAATGAGGCCCGAAAAAGCACTTTTTGCAACAAGTACACAACATTTGACCCTCTTAAAACTTGCCTTTTACTGGTATTTGGGTTAAGTTTGATTTTTGTAACTCATTTACACGTCATAACACACATATTTAATGAAATATAGAAGAATAGGAGGTTCACCATTTTGATCCATTTTGGTGAACCCCATTATTTGGTGATTCACTAAGCATACACACACTCACATCTATTTTTGGTCAAGTTGAGTCAATAACTTTGAATCAGTAAGTAACCTTTGGTCTAGTTTGTGCATGATTTAGATAAATTTATGGTCTTGTCTACGAATTTTTTTGGTTTGGGTTATGTGTTTGAGTTTCCTTATCAAGTATGAGTTTTTCCTTATGTTTTTATTTTTATATCAATGAGATATATACATAAAATGTATATACATATGTATATTGGTATGTGTCTATGATAAAATTATACACATGAGTAAATGTGTGTATGTTTATACATAGATAGATGTATCTACGCATGCTCATGGACAGATTACCCATATGAATGGTAATATTGATTGGATAAAGGTGACATATATATATCGATTGATGGGATTGTGATTATATGTGTTTAAATGTAAATGTTGTGGTAATGATATATATATATATTAATATATGTGTATGTAGTTACGTTGATGGAAACGTACATACGAATATATTAATATATATACATATTCACGTATTTTTTTATTTTTTTTTGATAGGTAACAGGTTGATTTTATTGAAATTGAAATAAAACAAATTACAAAGTGTATCTTCCAAATAGCCTAACTAAAAACCTTTTACTTCCATACAAGACTCCATTTAGAAATTCCCTGAGCTAGCCAAGACTCCATAAAAGAATTGACCACCCATATTACATGCCCAGATACATCATAAGAAAGCAAGCCTAAAGCCTATAATGTAACCAAGGTACCAAATAACAGGTCAAGATTGCAGCTCAACTTGGACGTCTCTTCACTTGGGATCTCAACACCATTGCAAAGGATTCCTTCCTTTCTTGCTTTGCACGCCTCCCTTTAACCATTTGCCAACCCTCTTCTACTCTTGCAACCACCTTCTGCCAATCCAGTAGCCTTTCAATTGGGCTCCTCATACCACCATCCAAAACTCCATTTTTTTAAGGCTTTGATCAACAGCTTGGAAAATCCTTGTATCTTTCTCTCGCGATCTCGACAGTCCCTTTTTCTCTCGACAATCAAGAGTCGCAGCCCATTCTTTGGTGTTCACCTCCTTATCCCCTCTATTGAAAACAACATTACCATTGTTCTCAACAGGCTGCCCCTCTTGAACTAGGGCATTATCCTTTTGAGGCTAAACCTCCCTGCTAACTTCCTCCAACACTGCTGTCCCAACCTAGTCCAAAACCACTCTGCTATTTTCCTGAGAATTTGTTTGATTCGTAGCCAATTTCTCCACCGTATAGTGTTGCGGACCAACATCTTTCCACCATGAAGCTGATTTAAATGATTTTTGTTTGGCACATTGAGCAGCCAAATGCCTAGGTTGAAAGCAAACCCTGCACCTAAACGGTATCCCCTCATAATCCAAGGGTTGCACCCAACAACCTTTCCAAGTATTTAACCGAATCACTTCCGGTGGTGCCTTTGAAATGCCCATTTCCTCTAAAATCCAAGCATAGGTTGAGTGCAGCAGGTTTGAAGTGGTGCAGGAGCACCCCAAAGTTCATCTAGGAATGTTGTCTAGAAGGTTATTGAATTGGCAATTTGTTTAGGCCAAATGTAGCAATCTCTTTCTATTTCTTTGTGTTTGTACCTTAGAGGCATTTGAGAACATGTGTTGTGTTAGAAAAGGTCATGTTGACCATTTGATAGATTGAGGTTTGGCTACAAGGATGGTTAAAGGCCTTTGTAGACCTTCCTAGGTGTTAGAATCTCTAAAATTTTGCAAATAAGGCCTATTGGAAACCTCAAGCGGCCATGGAGCAGTTAGGACCGAGCGTAACTAAATTAGAGAACCTATATATGGTGTGCCTTGACCTAAAAGTAAGGTTGGAAGCTTTTGCAATATTCAAAATTCATGAATACAAGTGAAGACAGTGATAAGGTTGTGTAATTTTCTGAGTTTTGTTTTGAATTTGTATGGTCAGGAGTGATCATGGCACTGTGAGTTGTTGTAGAATGTATTTTAGTTGTATTTGAAGCTTTGTGTGGCAATATTTAGCTAGTGTGTTCAATTTCCAAGTGTTGCTTAGTAGTTAATTTGCTTCTTGTAGTTGTTGATCTGACAGTCAGTCATTGAAGAATGGAGGTTTAGTTACATTCCCGCTATACTTTGTGTACGGGCCCTTGGGAATAGTGACTAGGCTCCATGTCTGTAAATAGGATAGGTTTAGGAGTGGTTAGGAGTCAGGAAATCACTGTGGAAGTCTTCTCTTAGGCGAGCTTGACAATGCCCGACTAGGAAAGACAAGAAGTGCAGAGCACTTGACTTGCAGGGGTGTCCATCTCCTGGCAATTCACGATGTGGAGAGGGTAGGTGTATTCCTTGCCAAGGCATAGCAATAAGGAAGAGACTCCATCAACTCATTTGGTGAGAGGAATTCTTAACAGTCTGCAAAGAAGACAAGAAAAGACCCAAAATAACCTAAGTTCTTGATCATTACCAGTTTGAGGAACTGTACGGGCAGTTGAAGGCCAGGACCACTACAATCTTCAAGTGATAGGCACGAAGAACAAGAACCCCAAAGGAAAATTCAGTGTTCTTTGGTAGACCTTGGAGTATTAGTGTGTTTCCTCAGAGATGGAGACCTAATTATGCTTTTGGGCTAGTAGCCTTTTTAACCCTAGATGAGGGTTTGGTGAAAGCGATGAAAAGATGGAGTTTGGTGAACTTTCAAGAACTCTAGGAGGATGGTTTGAAGCTATTGGAAACATCTCTACACCCGTGCAAAGATAGAATTGAGTGTTGGGAATAGGTCAGCCTTTAGGGTAGATTAAGGGCTAAGGAAGAGTTAGAGGTAGTGCACCAAGATTGACTTGGTAAGCTGAATTGTGATGGTAGTGGGGTTGTCCAGGAGAACCAGGGGTACCTAAACATGAAGAAGGTCCTAAAGGTTAAGGTGGTGAAGTAAGACATCAAGGAGATCTTGCAAATAAATATCCAGAGCATGGAACAGTGATTGTTCCATCCAACCCTACCCTATCAGATTGGTATCAGAGCAAGTTAAAGATTTGGGATAGAATCTTGTATGTTAGACCTTGAATCTAGTGGTTCCACAACCATGGTGACAAAAATTGATTTTGCAAAGAATTTTGAAGATCAGGAGGAAGATAATAGGAAATTAAGAGAAAGACTAGCTCAACTTGAGCAAGCATTGAGCAATGTGCAGATCAAGGCCGATGAGGTCAGTGATAGATTGGAGGGCAAGGTACCAGAGAGTGAAGACATTGCAGAGGAAGACAAGACCCTTGAACTTGACCCTATTCTGCAAGAGGAGCCTTTCTTGAAGGCATTGAAAGCTTTGAGTGGGAAAGCACTTGAAGGCATACCATTGTTTAGTGGCAAATTGGACGCTGATCTAGTCATGCATTGGATAGAAGGCATGGAAAACCATTTTGAGTGTGATGGAATCACTGAAGCACAGAAGGTGAAGGTGGCCAAGTCTAGATTGAGAGGATCTGCCTTGACATGGTGGAAATTCATTCAAACAAAGAGGGAAAAGGAAGGCAAGAAGCCTATTTCAACTTGGAAGGGTATGGTGGCAAAAGTGAGAGAAGCGTACATACCGGATGATTATGAGATTCAGTTACATAAGAAGAGACAAAGCTTGAGACAAAGAGACCAAGATGTGAACACTTGCATCGAGGAGTTTCAAAAACTTTGTATGAGGTCCAATGTTTCAAAAGATGAAAGTCTCAAGGTGGCTAGGTATCTTAACGGCTTGAAGTGGAACATTCAAGAGGAAATGACTCTTCTAAGTCCTGAGACAGTACACCAATGTTACCAATTAGCTATTAAGATTGAGGAAAGAAGCAAGAGGAAACATGATCAGGCTTCTAAGAGTAGAGGCAAAGGCAGAGATCAAAGAGATCAAAGAGGACATAGAGGTGGCTACCAAGGTAGAGGAAGTGAACAAAGAAACCAAGGAGAGTCTAAACTCACAGAGCATGGAAGTGAAACATCTTCTAGAGGAGGTTATGGAAGAGGTAGAGGATCTCAAGGGGGATCAAATAAAGGAAGAGGAGCAGGCAGGAGCAATTCATACTTTGCTAATATGAAGTGTTACCATTGTGGTCAAGTAGGACATCTAGCTTATAGGTGCCCGGAGAAAGCATCTTCATCAAATACTGAGAAGAGAGTGGCATATGCTCAAGAGGACACCATGAGTACTAAGTCACCAGAGGTCAGTCACATTGAATCAAAAATGGGGGAGAATCTAATGTTTAGGAGAGTTTTGATCAAACAACCGGTCAAGGAAGAGCCAAAACAAAGAAGAGCTTTATTTAGAGTGAGATGCAAAATACTTGGGAAAGTATGTAAGGTTATTGTGGATTCAAGTTCAACAGATAACATCATCTCAGAAGAGGCATTAAGGAAGTTGAAATTGGAGAAGGTACCCCACACTAACCCCTACAAAGTAGCATGGTTAAACAAAGGGCAGAGTGTTCTTGTCAATGAGTAAGTAACGGTGGAGTTCTCCATTGGAGGGTACAAGGATAAGTTGATTTGTGATGTGTTACCCATGGATGCATGCCATCTACTATTGGGTAGACCATGGCAGTATGACAGAAGTGTCATGTATGATGGGAAAGAGAACACCATTTCTTTCAAGAAGGATGGGAAGACATTTAAATTGCAGTCACTGTCAGATGAGGAAGAAGGATAGTCAAAGACACCTAGTGTCTTGTTGAGCAGTGGTAAAGAGTTCCTTAACAACCTACATCAAGGGGGTGAAGGATATGTGGTTATGTTGCAACCTAAAGAAGAAGACAAGGCTAAAAAAATAGTCATACTCGGAGCAGTCCAAGAGTTGTTAGAACAATTCAAAGATATAGTCAGTGATGGGACACCTACAACTTTACCTCCAAAGAGAGCCATTAGTCATCAGATTGACTTCATAGTAGGAGCTTCATTGCCAAATAAATCAACTTATAAGCTTACACCGGATCAGAATCTAGAGGTAGCTAGACAAGTGCAAGAGTTATTGGATCAAGGGTTAATTAGGAAGAGCATCAGCCCATGTGTAGTGCCAGTGGTCTTAGCAACCAAGAAAGGAGGCAAGTGGAGATTATGCACTGATTCTAGAGCAATAAATAGAATCACAATTAGGTATAGGTTCCCTATTCCTAGAATTGAGGACTTGATGGATTGTCTTGGAGGAGCTCAGTACTTCACCAAGTTGGATCTCAAGAGTGGATACCATCAGATCAGAATCAAGGATGGAGATGAGTGGAAGACAGCCTTTAAGACAACAGATGGGTTGTATGAGTGGAGAGTTATGCCATTTGGCCTCTCTAATGCCCCTAGCACATTCATGAGGCTCATGAATGAAGTGCTCAAAGAATTTACAGGGATATTTGTGGTGGTATATCTTGATGATATACTCATCTTTAGCAAGACAGCAGAAGAACACCTAAAGCATGTGGAGTTGGTTCTTAGAAGATTGCAAGAAGAGAAGTTAGCCATCAACCTGGAGAAGTGTGAGTTCTTTAAACAAGAGCTTGTGTATTTGGGGTTTGTAGTATCCCAAGGATCTTTGAAGATGGATCCAAGCAAGGTGGAAGCTATCCTAAATTGGCCTACACCAACCACAGGGACAGAGGTAAGAATTTTTCATGGATTGGCTCAATTTTATAGGAAATTCATAAGGAACTTTAGTGGCATATGTGCACCGGTCCTAGATACAATCAAAGGTGGTTTAAAGACTAAGTTTAAGTGGACTCAAGAAGCTGAGAAAGGTTTTGAGAAACTGAAACAAGAAGTGGCAACCCAACCTATACTTTTCACACCTAGCTTTGACAAGTTGTTTATTGTGGAATGTGATGCTAGTGGAGTTGCAGTAGGAGGAGTGCTAACTCAAGAAGGCAGGCCTATAGCTTTCTTTAGTGAAAAGCTCAATGAAGCTAAGAAGAAGTATTCTACCTATGACCTAGAACTTTATGCTTTAGTTCAGTCACTTAGGAAGTGGAGGCATTACCTTCTACCCAAGGAGTTTGTAGTCTTTACTGACAATCAGGCACTTAGCTATATCAACACCCAAGAGAAGTTGAGCAATAGACATTTGAAATGGATGGAGTCCATCCAATCTTTTACTTTCACCATCAAGCACAAGAAGGGACAGTTGAACAAGGTAGTAGATGCACTAAGCAGGAGATTGCTGACAGTACAAGAGATACAGATCAAGAGCATTGGAATAGAGAGTTTCAAGGATCTCTATGGGGAAGATGAAGACTTCTCGGAGGCCTACAAGGTATGTTCTGACTTTGAGAATCATTTTCATAGCCAATACTTAGAGTATACATTGCAAAGTGGATTGTTATTCAAAGGGAATCAGTTATGTGTTCCAAGAGGATCAACAAGAGAGAATCTCATCTGGGAGAAGCATAATGGTAGTCTTAGTGGACATTTTGGCATCAACAAGACATTGGAACTAGTGCAAAGGTTCTACTATTGGCCTAAGTTGTCAAGGGATGTCAGGAGGTATGTGGAGCAATGTGTAGTGTGTATGAAAGCTAAGGGAGGAGCTAGTAATGCTGGTCTATATCAACCCCTACCCATTCCTAATAGACCATGGGAGTGTGTTAGCATGGACTTTGTGGTAGGACTCCCTAAGACCAAGATAGGGTTTGATAGTGTCTATGTGGTGGTGGATAGATTCAGCAAGATGAGGCACTTTATTCCTTGCACAACCACCCATGATGCTAGCTATATTGCTCACCTTTTCTTCAAGGAAATTGTAAGGATCCATGGATTTCCTTTGAGAATTGTCTCAGACAGGGATGTGAAGTTCATGAGTCACTTTTGGAAGACTCTATGGAGCAAATTAGGTACCAACCTATCTTTTGGATCAGCTTACCATCCTCAAACCGATGGACAAATAGAGGTGGTTAATAGGGTGTTAGGTAACCTTCTAAGATGCCTAACCAAAGAGTATGGATAGACATGGGACATGGTTATCTCACAGGCTGAGTATGCATATAATGATAGTGTGAACCGGACCACAGGGAAGAGTCCTTTTGAAATTGTGTATGGAATGCACCCAAGAGGTATATGTGAGCTTAGGGATCTAGGAGCTATGGAGCATAGGAGTCGACATGCAGAGGAATTCACTCAGACCATGAAGGAGATTCAAGAGCAGGTAAAGAAGACAGTCACCGAGGCTACTCAAAAGTTGAAAGATAAGGTGGATATGTCAAGAAAAGATTTATAGTTTGTAGTAGGAGACTATGTCATGGTCTACCTCAACAAATCCAGGTTGCAGAAGGGTACATCAACCAAATTGTAGATGAAAAGAGTGGGACCATGCAAGGTGTTAGCCAAATATGGGAAGAATGCATACAAGGTGGAGTTACCTGCAGATTTAGGGATTTCACCAGTGTTCAATGTAGTTGATCTGATCAGATATAAGGGAACAGTCAATGACATGGATCAGAACAGTAGGGAGATCTTCAAGGATGTAAGCAATATAGCCTTACCTACTCCAGGCAAGCTACAAGTAGAGAGGATCTTGGAGTCAAGAGTAAAGAAGTCTACAAGGCATAGGGTGTACATGGAGCATCTTATCAAATGGAAGAACAAACATGAATCTGAGGCTACATGGGTAGATGAAGCTCAGTTCAAGAAGTAGAGGATTAATCCATCTCTAATCTCTCCCCACATTCCTTGATGTCTACGTAGAGGGGGGAGAATGGTGCAAGAGCACCCCAAAGTTCATCTAGGAATGTTGTTTAGAAGGTTATTGAATTGGCAATTTGTTTAGGCCAAATGTAGCAATCTCTTTCTATTTCTTTGTGTTTGTGCCTTAGAGGCATTTGAGAACATGTGTTGTGTTAGAAAAGGTCATGTTGACCATTTGATAGATTAAGGTTTGGCTACAAGGATGGTTAAAGGCCTTTGTAGACCTTCCTAGGTATTAGAATCTCTAAAATTTTGCAAATAAGGCCTATTGGAAACCTCAAGCGGCCATGGAGCAGTTAGGACCGAGCTTAACTAAATTAGAGAACCTATATATGGTGTGCCTCGACCTGAAAGTAAGGTTGGAAGCTTTTGCAATATTCAAAATTCATGAATACAAGTGAAGACAGTGATAAGGTTGTGTAATTTTCTGAGTTTTGTTTTGAATTTTTGTGGTCAAGAGTGATCATGGCACTGTGAGTTGTTGTAGAATGTAGTGTAGTTGTATTTGAAGCTTTGTGTGGCAATATTTAGCTAGTGTGTTCAATTTCCAAGTGTTGCTTGGTAGTTAATTTGCTTCTTGTAGTTGTTGATCTGACAGTCAGTCATTGAAGAATGGAGGTTTAGTTACATTCCACTGTACTTTGTGTATGAGCCCTTGGGAATAGTGACTAGGCTCCATGTCTATAAATAGGATAGGTTTAGGAGTGGTTAGGAGTCAAGAAATCACTGTGGAAGTCTTCTCCTAGGCGAGCTTGACAGTGCCCGGCTAGGAAAGACAAGAAGTGCAGAGCACTTGACTTGCAAGGGTGTCCATCTCATGGCAATTCACGGTGTGGAGAGGGCAAGTGTATGCCTTGCCAAGGAATAGCAAGAAGGAAGAGACTCCATCAACTCGTTTGGTGAGAGGAATTCTTAACAGTCTGCAAAGAAGACAGGAAAAGACCCAAAATAACCTAAGTTCTTGATCATTACTAGTTTGAGGAACTGTACGAGCAGTTGAAGGCCAGGACCACTACAATATTCAAGTGATAGGCACGAAGAACAAGAACCCCAAAGGAAAATTCAGTGTTCTTTGGTAGACCTTGGAGTATTAGTGTGTTTCCTCAGAGATGGAGACCTAATTATGCTTTTGGGCTAGTAGCCTTTTTAACCCTAGATGAGGGTTTGGTGAAAGCAATGAAAAGATGGAGTTTGGTGAACTTTCAAGAACCCTAGGAGGATGGTTTGAAGCTATTGGAAACATCTCTACACCTGTGCAAAGATAGAATTGAGTGTTGGGAATAGGTCAGCCTTTAGGGTAGATTAAGGGCTAAGGAAGAGTTAGAGGTAGTGCACCAAGATTGACTTGGTAAGCTGAATTGTGATGGTAGTGGGGTTGGCCAAGAGAACCAAGGGTACCTAAACATGAAGAAGGTCCTAAAGGTTAAGGTGGTGAAGTAAGACACCAAGGAGATCTTGCAAATAAAGATCCAGAGCATGGAACAGTGATTGTTCCATCCAACCCTACCCTATCATGAAGACCCTTTGTCCACCATTAAAAAATTCCCTAAAGAATTTCCGACAACCTCTAAACAAGAATCAAACCAGAAATGTAATGGAAAATAGGGAAGCCTCACCCAAATTGGAGCCTTTACAAAAACTTCGGTTGTTGGATTAAAAGTCGGGTGCCATGGCTTTAATAGCAATGGGTATTTTTCTTTCCATTCCCAGTGGTAATCACATAGAATCTTCTTTCTATCTTGCTCCTTTTCAAAGAAAATGATAAAAAACCCTTTAGCCATTGGGTAAATTTGGACATACCCATCTAAAACATTTAACCACTGCTGAGAAATCCATTGATGCAAATCCAATAGGCTTGGCCTAAAACCTCTGAATCTGCCAATCAAACCCAGACCAAAAAAAACTTTTTCATTAAAAAAGACCTCTTGTTCAAGCTCAACATCTAAATCTAGTGTGATTGAACTAGATGTTGGAAGTGTGCCCAAAACCCTTCCAATCCTTTCATTTAAAATTTTGTTAGATGGCTTCACAGACTGTGAAGGCCCCATCTAGGTTTCCACATTTTTGCGCACCTTGGAAACCTTCTCCCCTCTGCATGCACTTGAGCCACAGGCCGTAGGAAGACCTCCTTGCTGTCTTCTACGCTTTGATAGATCTCCGCCACCAGCCACCAAAGGGATTTTCCCCTGCAAAATGCACTTTCTGCAAGTCCCGCATGCCATTTCCTGAGCAAGCCCTCCTCCCGTGATTGATGGCATTGCCTTGGACATCTTCGCCCGACTCCTTCAACACTCTACCAACTAGTCGCAGGCCTAGAGAAACCCTGGTCGGCACAGCTTCGCCATTTTGACCATTAGCTCCCATCCATTCGAGGCATATATATTCATGTATTATTAATATGTGGAATATGTAAATATATGGATATGTATTCAAATGGTGAATAATGCATTACGTAATCATTTAGCTGAGATATATATATATATATATTAATACATATATACATATATACATATACATATACAAATATATATATATACACTATATTTCATAGCACTTGAAATAGCTTGTGGCATTGAAATAACGCATAGTATGTAGCACATATATGATATATGGTTTAGTGCAGTGATTAAAGTTGGTGCATTATTTAATGACATTAGATTAGAATTTAAAGTGTTGTTTAAACATGCCAAGGCAACACATTAACATAGCGTGTGGGAGTTAAAGTGAACTGAGTTTATAAACTACAACCTCAAAGACTTAGTCAAGTATCTTGCTGAGTGGAAGGTAAAACATGTAAATAGCATTTTGACTTGGTCTTTCAAACAAAAAACATAAGGATAGGGCACATGGGTTTATGTGGTACCAAATTATGAAATTTGCATACAATAAGAAGTTTTTTATGTGTCTCTTTACCAACGTATAAGGCAAAAAATGAAAGGGAGAATGAGTCAAAAGGAAAGTTGGCTGAAGTAAGTCGATATGGGAAACCGTAAACCTTGTTTTTTCTGAGTGAAAAACTTTGTTGTCATGAAAATAAGGGCGGTTGGCTGAGCATATGCATAGAGTCACTATTTTGAATTCACCACCTTTCTTTTTATCTAGCTGTGTTGATTTATTGGCATGAGAAGTGGCATAAGTGTGAGCTTTTTTGTAGCCTTTAGTTGGTCAAGTTTTTGTATAAATAGAGGAGCCTTCTCCATATTTTGGGATGCATTATGCATTCTTGTTTCTGATTTTCTAAGTTGTTTATCTACTACACTTTCTGAGTTTGAGTGTTTTCTGAGAGTTTTAGAGAGAGTAAGAGAGAGTTTTGAGCAGTTGCTAGTATCAAGAGTTTGTCAAGAGAAAATAGAGGTTGGAGATAGGTTGTATATTGAAGGAGTTGCAAGTTGATTTTGGTGAAGGCTAAGCTAGGGAACCAACTTTGTCAATTGGAGATTTTTAAACACAGGCATGTTGATTTCTACTCCATTATGTATTTCATGCTTGGAAGGATTATAAGTTTTTGTTTGTTTTGCTTGGAAAGAAGTGTTTTAAAAGTGAGTCTATTTTCTTTATTATGAATTTGGTTAAATTCTTCTTGAATAAGTATGAAAGATTCTTGATGAGTCTAGTTTAGTGAACCCCATTATGGGAATATATGTATATATACTATATATTGGGATGAGTTCTTATATTGTTTCGATATGCTACATTAAGTTAAGCTTATATAGATATTGATTTAAATGTGAAGTTTGAGATATGGAGTTACTTTGAATTATTTTAGTAGAAGTGCAATAGTAAACATGAGTTGTCAATAGGTTATTCCTGGGGTTAGGATAATCCATGGGAAAGGGGGTAACCTATGCATAGAATATGAATGGTCAAATCTGAATCAAGATAGGAAGGTGGGTGAGTGTGTGACATCCACTCTAAATTCAAGGTGATGAATACTTTGGCCAAAGTAGTGTAAGTCGCCTTTGTTTACACTACCAGTTCACTATGATCCAGGTTTACATACTAGGTAGGGATTGTCATGCATGTAGGTTGTAGCCACTATATGGAAGATCTAGATATGTAGTACATAACACCAAGCTCAGGGAAGGTTATTATTATGAGGTTACTAAACCAATCTCTTCATCGAAGGGAGGGCCATCTTACCAGTTAGGTAGATGTGCGGGGCACCACAATAAGTCCATGGTTGGCGAAAAAGTGCTTGAGTGATGCTTCTCCTCATTGGTTGGCAACCAATATTTGATGAAGGACATCTAGACCATTTGTATATATGTTTCCATTAAGCTCTTAGTAGCTATGTATGTAATCTTGTATCCATTTCTATGGAAAACTGTAAATGTGAAATGATATCATGAATTTATGTAACAAAAAATCAATACTTTTGAAAATTGTAATATTTTGTTATAATGCAAAGGGAAAGTTTGGAATGATGTTTATTTCAATTTTTCATGTAATTCTTGTATTTGAAAAGAATTTTTTATTACTAAGTGTCACTATCATAAGTTTATTCACTTGAGGTTAAAAACATAGTAAAATCTTTTGGGTAGAACAATGGGAATGTTACAAAATAAGATAGAAGGACTCGTGATATTGTAGAAAAGGGGGATTCACTACACACGAGTTCTCCTCATTTAGAGAGCCTCATAAGGTGAACTACCCTAAAATACCTCAAGGAACAATGTGAAAGCTATAGAATTAGAAAGAGCAGGTCACGAAGATTCTCTGGCCAAACTGACAAGCTCTCGGCTGAAACAGGACAACACGGGTCTGGGATGACAATGCGATGCGCTAGCATCCGTATGGACCAGAAAGTGAGAATTTCATAGAAAATAGCTAAATGAATGCTAGAAATCCGATTTCTAAGAACTTACATAATGCGGTAAAGTAACAGAATGTAATGGAACTAAAATAAAGTGAAATATAAATGATAAAGAGAATAAGAGATAAAAATAAAATGCTCACAACCACACAAGTGATGAAGCCTCCAGCACGTGAATTTATTCAAGACTTGCATGCGTAAGACCTGGAGAAATTTTTGGGGTTTGCCTCAGTCAAACCCTCATTTTGGTGTTCCCACCTCCATGAACAACCAAATAGATAGGGAGAAGTAAAGTGTGCAATGAGTGATAAAAGCAAACCCTACTCAAGGAGGAGAACTCGTGTCACAAAATAGGTGATAAAAGCAATCCTCGCTCGAGGAGGAGAACCTGTATCATAAAATAGAGATGCAATAAGTAGAGGACGTGTAAAATCCCAAGATGCTTAAAGGTGCAAGGCACAAGGTGGATATCACATGAAAGGCTTAAAAAGCCAAGGAGGGAAACAAAGAGAGTTGTAAGAACCAGAAGTGTTGTAGAGGATGTTGTAATGGCTTGAGAGTGTTGTTGTAACAAGAAAGAAATCCACAAGCCAAGACTAGAAGGAAGCTAAAGGTAGAAGAGAAATCTAGAAGACCAAATGAGTTGAAAAGATAGCATTTAAGGAAGGAAAAGAAGCTTCCTGAGCCGTTTCAGGACGTTCCGGGCTGTTACCACCAATAAAATGAGATGACAAGTGGAAAACATGCACGAAAATATTCATTTGAATGTTGAAATATTGGAGGACGCTAGCGCGGTGCACAAACATCTAGGTGGCATGCTAGTGTCCGAACACGTCATGCTACAAAATGACGTGAACGGGAAAAGTACAAAGTTTAACGCAAGGCTGATGCATGAAGGTAGCTATTGAAAAGGGGTTTTTGAGCATCTTGAGAGGGAAAAAGGTTGATGTAGGGGCTAAAATGAGCCTACACAAGATTCTAAGGGAGTGGACACTAAAGCGGATACAAGAATGTATGTGAAATTGCAAGGGGTGCAATTTTACGACTTTACATTTTTCCCCCACTTTAGCTGGCATATGAATCTACACTAATATACACGCTAAAGAAAATCTACAAAACATAAATAACATCATTATGCTAAAAGGATATTGTAGAGGAATCAAAAAACTCTTTAAACCAAGGAAACATGCCCCCAGGATGAAGACCTAAAAAACAAATGCATTAGACAAGAAAAACATGCACCAGACAATAATGTTAGCACACAAAAAACTAAAGGATTTGAGTTAGCAAAATGAAAGAGACCTCAATGTAAAAGGTTGTCTCAGTATTATGCATCATCCCCAAATTAAGAAATAACACATAGAAGAATCCTTAAACAGAGAGAAGAAGGTAAGGATCAATTGCTTCAAGAGAAGAATGTACCCAAAAGTCAGGGAAGCAACCAATACTGAAGAGAGAAAGAGCATATACTCGGGATGAAGAAGATGCAAATCTTCAATTTGGTATACACAATTCAGAAGAAAAGAGAAAGTGACGAACTCAAGAGAGAGAAAGGGATGAAAATTACAAGAGAGATGGCTCCATAGGTACTCAGACCCAAGGAGAGTTGAAAAAATGTGCCACAGATCTATAGACCTACAAAAGGTGAACAAAAGGCTCTAGAGGTACTCTCTCCTACAGAGTTGAAAAAATTGCACCGAAGGCCCGCAGACCAACGGTGAACAAATTTTGTAGGATGAAAAGTGTCTTACAGGCTAGAAGACCTACAAGGAGGCAACCCCCAAGTTCTCTCTCATGAAGGAAGCCCCGAGAAGTAAGCACCTTATAGGATCGTAGAATTACAAGGTGTCCCCCAAGATCTCTCACATGGAGGAAACCCTGAAATGTAAGCACCTTACAGGCCCACACACCTGCAAGGAGGTGTGACCCAAGATCTCTCACATGGGAGAAACCCAAAAATATAAGGGAAATCCACAGAGTCAGAAAGCAGCTTCACAGGTGCAACTACAAAGCAACATGTTAATCTGCAAATAAAACATGTCAAAAAGAAAAGTGGCCACATAGGCAGTCAAACAAACAGTCACACAGACCATCAACAAGTTGAAATTCTTTCAAAGGGGTCTCTTAGGAACCCTTCCAAAGAAGAGGGGTCCACTCAAGGGACACACTATTTGAAAAGCGAGATCTAGTCAGGCTACCCCCAAGCTAGACGCCATAGAATTCATTTGAGATACAAGCTTTCAAAGGGGGTCTCTCGGGAACCCCTCAAAAGGAAAAGGGGTCCACTCAAGGGATGCTTCATTTGAAAGACATAGAGAAGAGGGGGGGTCCTTAAAAGGACACACATCTCCATAACAAGTTAGCATTTCCCCCAACATACACGGGAGGAGAACCATGCAAGATACTTAGAACATATAGGCTAGATGTAAACCTCGATATCACTTGTCATTTGAAAGAAGAGACAGGTGCACCATCAAATAAATGAGTGATGGCACCTGAATCACAAAGTTGTATTTTATCCTTCAAGGCCTTACATTCACTAGTGGAATGGTCAAGCACTCGATGGTATGCACAAAAATAATGTTTTTCTTTATCATGTTTGTAAGATCTCTTAGGAGGAGGAAGAGTAATTAAGCGGGCTTTGAGAAGCCTCAAAAAAATATGCTCTTGCTCAAATAGAGGATGAGGAGCAGGAAGCAACCCTTTCTCTTGTGGATAAAATTTTGACTACTCACAAGAAGAAGACATGTAGATAGCAGATAAAGGAGAATGGACCAATCTGTGAGAACGAGGTTGAGCGGACATCATGTCAACACTCAACCATGGTTTTGGTTTAGACTATTCATTTGAGAAACGAAGCCCCAAGTTATGCTTATGAGGTACACATTCTATAGGGACCTAAATTCCTTGTTCATTACACCCATGGAATTTACGCTCACAACCATATTTAGATACAAGCTTAAAGCTAGGGCCATAACATGCTTGCAAATCTTGAGAAGGAGGTGGATCCTCATAGAGATCATTATTCCAACAATGGGGATCACACTCCTCTATGGGATTGTCATCATCTTCTTTAATAGGGCTGCCAATATTATCCTCTTTAGTAGAGGTGTAATCATCTTCCTCAGAAGGAGGATCAATACTAGGAACATTACAATTATTGCTCGCATTATCCCATGATACAAAAGAATAACCATCTTTGATGGCGGGTTTGAATGATGTTGTTGGAAGGATTAAGTGGATTGGGTCAACTTTACATTCTCCAATGAAGAATTCTATAAATTCTAGAGAAACCCAATCATCACCAAGACATGCTCTCTTTTGAGAAGAGGTAGAAGGAGCAGACTTAAGATTTCTTGCTTCAGAAGGATCTTCTTGAGGGACATCTATCCCGAGAGTATCCCTTGTAGTAGGTATTGCTAGAGTAAACATTGACACATTGGAAGATACTAAAGGGATAAGAGTAGGCATAACCCAAGCCTGATCGATAGCTGTCATTTCACATCAGTGCATAGCATCAGGGTTAGCCTTGATTGTGACTAATTGATTATTGTAAATGAACTTAATAGATTTGTGCAAGGTAGACGGGACTGCACCCATAGCGTGAATCCACGATCTACCAAGAAGAAGGTTATATGGTAATTTTTTTAACATAACATATACAAGAGTGGGTATAGTAATGGGTCCAAGCTGCAAATGTAACACTATTGTACCTAGATCTTTCTAACCAACATTATCGAATCCACGAATGAAAATCGAAGAAGCCTTAATAGAAGATCAATCAATATTAACCTTAGGAAATAAATCAATGCTACATACATTGAGCGTTGAACCAATGTCAATGAGAGTACATCTAATATTGATATTATTAACATTAACTATAATCATTAGAGGGTTTGCTTGCTTCTGTACTTTTGGAGGAAGGAGTTCCTACAAATAGAACGTGATATTCGACAAATCCACACGAATATGAGCTATCAATGCATTAGCATCTGACGACCTAGTAGAAGAAGGCAAGAGAATATTTTGCAAGGCTTCTTGAAGCATACCTTGGTAAACCGGAGCAAACTGAAGCAAGTCCCACAATGAAATCTTAGTCAGAGTAACTTGAAGTTGCTTGACAAGACCATAATCACTGGGTGATTTAGTTGTAGGTTTAGGAGCTTGAGGAAGGCTTGGTTGTTTATTCATTCGAACTAGAGTTATAAGTTTAGACTACCACTCTATAAGAGGGAGCCATAGAAAGATCAAGAGGATCACTATCAAATGGGGCACTACCAATAGAATAAATCCTTTTAAGAGAAGGACTAGTTAGGGTCAGATAAATAATAGGTCTCTTAGGCCTTTGAGGGGCAACATAGACATAGATTATATTCATAGACTCATCACAACTAGTGGAATAATCATTTGAAGAAACATTCTCAACATCGATCCAAGGAGGATCAGATGTGGAAGGAGATTCATCATTTGTTAATGCATCATCTCTAGAAGAGAGTGCATTGGAATGAAGGGTGGATTCATCGTTCACAAATGCATCATCTCTAGAAGAGAGTGCATTGGAATGAAGAGAGGGTAGAGTAACATTAAGAAATGTATCAATAATTTCATCTTCTTTCAATAAGATATCCTTCAAATCAAGAGGAATCTCATGAGAAGGATCAAAGATACCAAGTGACATGGGTAAAGCCAAGTCACCATCACATGCATGAAATGGAACATCATTAACACTTTGAATAAAACTAGATATTGAACTCATAAAAGAGAATATTGAATTCATTTTGATTACAAAGCTAAGAAAAATCGAGAATACAGATTTTCTAATTTTTTTCGATATTTTCTAGGTTCTAGTAATTTGCATTTTCGGAGGCCTTCAGAGAAGAATTTGGGGTTGGAGCTTGCGTTAGTCCCTAAATTTTTTATTTATTTTTGATGAATAGGCCGATATCTATATTAATTTAAAGATAAGAATACATATTCACAAAAAAAGGGTGGGTGGTAAGAAGGCACACCCTAAGAGTCACATGGGCAGTGCCTAGAGAAAACAAAAAATCAGATCACGTGGGCCTAGCCCAGAAGTCTAAAAGCATGAAAAATTAAAACAAACAGGCCATTAGGCAGCCAAAGTAGTGCCAGTAGAGCTCGAGGGGTCTCTGTCATCCGTGTTCTTCCCCCATACATCAGCAGGGTCTAGTGTGACATCAGGAGAAGCACCCCAACCATCATCATCTTTATATTTATCTTTATCTTTATCTTCTTCCTCGCGTCGGGGCGAGATTGCAAGTGCCAACCGTGGAAATTTTTTCCCATTGGCAGGCCAACCAAAACCAAAAGTAGGTGGAGTATCAGAAGGCCACCTAGAACCGCCACCACCACTCCTCGTCGCACCACCAAAAGGCCACCCCTGAGCACCCCGCAATGGAGGAGAGCGAGCACGTCGAGGAGGGCGAGAGTCCCGCCGAGTAGGGGGATGGGAAAGGGGACGAGCAGAGCCACTCCACTACTGGCCCCGAGAGGGCGACCAACTACGGGAGGAAGAGGGTGAGCTAGGGACCCGAGCCACAACACACGGGGCATTGCCCTAGTGGTCCAATAGGACTTGCAGGTGAGCCACCTCCAGTGCAACTTTATTACCTTGCACCTGTATCTGTAAAAGAACATTAGAACAAATAACTGCTTTAGCATAAAGAGAAACATTAATATCCAACAGAGAATGAGAAAATATGCAAGAATTATGTCTTTCCAGATACTAAAGAGGATTTCCACCCTGAAAGTGTGCCAAAGCTGGATGAACTTAGCAGGGATCCCAAGTGGATCTCCAAGCAAAACCATATGCCAAGAAAAAGGTTCTAGCCGAAAGAAGTCATGTATCTAAGTCCAAAGCTGCTGAGCTCTAGGACAAAACCAGAAGAGATGCTTGAATCTTTCTGATTGCCCACAAAAAGGGCAATCAGGGTCCTGGACTCCCAAGTGAATAAGTTGAGAACCCACAGGCAAGCCTTGGAAAAGAATACACCAAGAAAAGTGGGCCAGCTTGGGATTAACACTTGCAGATCAAATGGCATCAAATCTCCTCCCCCAGACATGAGCTAAGGAATTGCGCAGCCACCTTTGGTTCAAACTATTGATCATAGGAAAATGGGGTTAAAGCCACCTGTAACCAAGCTATGACTTGTAGCTCCTAAGAGGAGTGTTTGGAAACCACTTCCAGTCCTTCCACCAAGTTTTGTGCCCACGAATACCAACTTTTTGGAGCATATCAGACGAAATGGCACTCACCAGCCCGTCAAAGGTGGCGCGGTCCTAGTTTTGAAGACTGTGTTGGGCTTTAAAAACATCCCACTGCATGATGTGCATAGTGGGCCGGTGAAAGAGCTATTGCAGGGTCTAAATGTCTTTTTTGTGAAATCTGAGGGTTTTGAGCCAAAGCGATTTAGCCAGAGGCTAACCATTCTGAGAAAAAAGGGCAAACCACCAGAGGTTCTGTTGATTGAGCAAATTCCCATCATGAAATCCAGCTCCAACCCATCGGAGCTAAAGCTTGACAGCCTCCCAGGCATGCCAAATGCTCTTGGCCACAAAAGTTCCAACAATTTGAACAAGCTCTCTCATAACCAGGAGGGTTTGGAAGCCTATTCCTTTCCAAGAAGGTTTGTGAGAAGAAAATCTAGACTGAATACAATGCCTGAGGAGAATCTTCCAAGCTTCATCTCCGGTGAGGACCCGGATAATCCACTTGACATAGAGAGAAGTACCTTGTCGTTGAGTGGAGAGCATCCCAAGCCCTCTAGAATATTTAGGGAGGCAACATAACTCCCAAGCAACATGATGGAAACCCTTGTGGGTTTCAGAGGAGGCCCATAAAAAATCCCACAACATCTTTTCAAGCCTATTATAAGTGGCTTTGGAGGGAGCCCAATAAGAGG
Organism: Sequoiadendron giganteum; assembly: GCA_007115665.2. Classification (NCBI taxonomy): domain Eukaryota; kingdom Viridiplantae; phylum Streptophyta; class Pinopsida; order Cupressales; family Cupressaceae; genus Sequoiadendron; species Sequoiadendron giganteum. The sequence goes on along the minus strand of CM021106.1, from coordinate 2,148,786 downwards.
AATAGTAAACATGAGTGGCAACCAAGATTTTAGAACAAACCTAAAATTTACTAGCCAAAGAAAGAGGCTTGTTAATCCAGTAAGCAAGCTTTTGCTCAACTCTGGATAGCACAGCCTGCCAAAGCTCCCTGGGGGAAGCCTGGAAGGCAAAGGGAATGCCCAAAAAATGAAAAAATCTCTCCCTGCCTAATCCACTTCCAATTATAGGATTGAAGCCACGCAGGGGTGGGTAGCATCGATTTCCTATAGCATAAAGTCTTGTGCCATTAGATGGCAGAGCTGAAGGCAAGATGGAAAGTGTTAAGACAGTCAAGGGCAACAGTGATAGATTCTTCTTCCTCCAAGAGAGTGAGAAAGGAATCATCCGTAAAGTGGTCATTAACAAGTTGCTCCCGCGAGTTCGGGAGAAGAATCCCTTTGACACGCTGTTGAGAAACAACATGGACTCAAAGCCTTCAACTACAAGAACATACAGAGAAGAGGCGAGAGGACACCCTTGATGAATCGAACGAAAAAGACCAAAAACGAAAGATTGGCAACCATTAATGGTAATGCAAGCCAAAGCATTAGCAAAAAACATTTGAATAGACTGAATGAAGTTGGGTCCAAACCCCAAGGCTTGCAACATCACAAGAATGAAAGACCATTTGATGTGATCATAAGATTTAGCAAATTGAATTTTAATAAACACAACTTTCTAGTTGGAGCATCGGGCCCACTCCATGCCTTACCACAAAACAATGATATTATGCAGAATAAATCTGGATTTGATGAAACTAGTCTGCTCTGGGCGCACCACCTAAGGCAAAATATGGTGGATTTTCAAAGCAAGGGCTTTGACAATGATTTTGTAGGAGACATTGAGAAGCGTGATCGGCCTCCAGTTGCAAATATCCTCTGGATCTTCGGGTTTAGGTATGAATTTTATATTGCCCTTGTTTATTAAATTGCCTAGAGAATTGGCACAAAAGGCTTCAAGATAAACATGATGCAAGTCACTCCCAACACAATCCCAAAGAGATTTGTAAAATTCACAAGGGAAGCCATCAATCCTAGGAGCCTTGTCATCGACCATAGAGGAAACGACTTCCTTGAGATCATCAAATGTTAACAGTTGATCACAAAAATTCATCTGGGCTGAAGACAACTTATGTGGCACAACAACAAGGCAGTCTTGAAGGGCTTGCTATCGCACAGGCATGGAGTCTTGTGTAGTGAACACCTACTCTTAATGATGAACAAAGGACTGGAGAATGTCGGCAAGCTCTGAGAGCACCCTAGTGCCATCCTTGATTTTTTTGATGCCTGGGGATGAGTGCTTGGCACAAAGTGCCAAAACAAATTCTTTGGAGGCATGATCACCGATCTTAAGCCAATGTAGTCGATCTTTGATTTGTGCACCTCTGGCAGCGTAATTATCAACCACTGGCTTTTTGTGCCTTAATTCTGCTACCCTGACTTAATGTGATGGGGAAAAGGACTGGCCACCAAGGCCTCCATAGCTGTACGAAAGTCGACAGTGGTAGCCTCATAAGATCATCGGAAAAGATAGCCAACTGGTGCCCATTATTGCGTAGAAAATAAGCAGTACGAATGATGGTCGCATTCCACCAGGTAATCCAACCTGTATGCCCAGCTGACCTGCATTCCAAATTCCACACTCGATGAATGTGGGCTAAAGTAGGCTTGTGGCAGAGAAGAGACGTGTTCAAAAATAATTGATTTTTACACGTGCGGGGCTGGCAAGAATTCCATTCAATGCAAAAATGAATTGGGAAGTGGTCCGACAGAGTCACTTCCACTAACGGCTTCACTGGCAAGGCAAAGCTAGAAAAAGAAAAGAAAGATTGAGCCAAGATCATGGCATGATCAAGGCACTTAAATACTCTATCAAAACCAACTTTGTAATTACACCAAGTGTGCCAGAGGGAATGAGAATGGTGACAACTAATATTGGGGTCGAAAAGCCCCAATTTATTACGCATGTAAAATCATGCCTCCCTTTCACCAGAAGCCCAACGAAAAGGTAAGGTTCCATCCTTGTCATACGCCACCTCAACCATATTGAAATCCCTACAGAGCAACCAGGTGGCAATTGGAAAAGAATCAACTATCCAGCGCCAAAGCAAAGAGCACTCAACAACATCATTAAAGGCATAAACATTGACAATCCCGAAGGAATGATTATCAATGTTGAGAAGAACCCAGATGACTCACTGGGAAGGATCGCTCCCATGATCCATGATGCAAGAATGCAACCAAGGAGACAAAAAAGTGGCAGCTCCACCACACCCGACTTCATCCAAAGTGCAAAACATAGTACTGGCTGGCCAAATAGAACGACTTGTCGAGGCAAGAAAAAACCTTGAAATTTTAATTTCTTGGGTAGAAAGCACTTCAATCCCTGAATATTTTTGTAAATTATCCATAACATAATACCTTATGGAGAGGTCAATTAGACCTCAAACATTCCATGAAAGAAGATTCATGGATGAAACTCCTCCATGCATTCAGAACCTATTTCCTCCTCAACCAGGGAAGAGAAACTATTTTTCAAAAAATCCTAGGGAACTTAACCAATCTGGATAGGGGGTGAAAACCTCTGCTTCTCTAGTACATATTCTCCTTCTTCTAGTGGTGGAGACGAACTGCGAGATCGTCGTTGAGTCCCTGTTGTGGGAGGAATAGGCGGTTGAGCGCACAGAATAGCCACAGGCTGAGGCATTGCCTTTGACTTGTGCAATACTAAAATAGTAACAACTCCAGAAGGAGAGACTGTCCCCTTATCAGAAGGGTTTGAAACAAATTTGGATGGTTTAGAGGCCTTAGGCACCGACCTAGAACCAGTTGGCTTGTTTTTTCGGTTGGTAACCGTAGTCCACTTTGAGTTAGCCTTAGCAAAAGGTTCCGTCTGGTGAGGCTTTTCAACATCTCATGACGAAGATGGTGCACGAGGAGTTGTCAAAGGGCAGTCCTTGATCTTATGGTCAGCCGACTGGCACCGATAGCACGTGTTGGGAAAGTTGAAATACGTGACTTTCTAGGTGTGCCTAATAGCACCAATTTGAATGTCTATAGACTCTTTCAAATCCTTGGAAAGATCAACTTCCACACAAAACCGCTTCTGAGGTCGGGATTGGAAGAACCTTTCAGGTTCGATACATACAACCCTCCCCAAAGAAGAAGCGATGTGGTTCAGGAAGGGCACACATGGCAAAAGCAGACCAAAAAACTCAATCTAGACCGAGACCCGCATTTTGGTGTCGTTTGAGATAAAAAAATCTCAGGTCCATGCTTGGAATACCAATAAGGATGACCTAACATACCAAGGTCCATGCCCTAAAATATCTTGGACATGGTTAAATTCTACAAAGCGGAATAGAAAAAATCCTTTGGTCAAGTTCTGGATCATATCAAGGTGGACCCCATGAGGGACCCAAGCCTTGTTGACCCATTCTTTCAACACACTTTTAGGGGGAGTCCTCCCAAAAAAATAACCCACAAGGGTGTGTTGTTCGAGCCATTGGCAAGCAGAATCAAAATCGGGTAAAGGAAAACCTACATCAGCAGGGGCATCAAAATGCTTACCTCATGAAAGACTTTTGGGACAAATTTCCAAGGACGTTTGTTCAGAGGAGGAGCCATTGAACTGCGTCGATGAACTGTTAACACCAGCGTGAATTGTTGGGTTAATACCAGTTGAAGGCATATTAAACGCCTAAAACCACAGTAAATGTGGCCGTACTCAATGAGGGAGAAATTTTCCTGCGCAAAAGGCACAGTATGACGCAAGAGGGGCCAAGGATGACCGCAAAAAACACAAAACCCTATCAGATCTCATTCACCCCAACAAACCTAGTCCCTAAAATTTGATAACCAAAGGTATAGTATTTTAGGAACTGAATTAGTCCCCTTGGAGACCTTTCCAATGGTGCAAACGGTTATGAATTATGAGCGTCGAGTCAAAAGTTATGACCCCACCAAGTTGGGGTAAATAAATTCCTAGTTTCCCTCTTCACGTCAGGTTCACCAAAATTTATAGAAGGGGAATTCGCTACACACAAGTTCTCCTCATTCAAAGAGCCTCACAGGTGAACTTCCCTAAACTACCTCAAGGAACAACGCGAAAGCTCTAGAATCAGAAAGAGCGGGTCACGAAGATTCTCTGGGCAAATTGACAAGCTCTCAGTCGAAAGATGGCAGCGTGGGTTTGGGAACTGGCATCTCTCTAGCGCGTTGGCGTTCGTATGGACTAGAAAGCGAGAATGTCACAAAAAATAGGTAAATGATTGCTAGTAATCTGATTGCTAAGAACTTACAAAATGTGATAAAGTAACAGAATGTAATGGAACTAAAATAAAGTGAAATAGAAATGATAAAGAGAATAAGAGATGGAAAGAAAATTCTCACAACCACATAAGTAATGAAGCCTCCAACATGTGAATGTCTTCAAAACCTACATGCGTAAGATCTGGAGAAATTGTTGGGGTTGTATAGGGGTTTTCCTTAGTCAAACCCCCATTTTGGTGTTCCCACCTCCATGAATAGCCAAATAGATAGGGAGAAGTAAAGTGTACAATGAGTGATAAAATAAAACCCTACTCGAGGAGGAGAACCCGTGTCACAAAAGAGGTGATAAAAGCAATCCCTTCTCGAGGAGGAGAACCCGTATCATAAAATAAAGATGCAATAAGTAGAGGACATGTAAAATCCCAAGATGCTCAAAGGTGCAAGGCACAAGGTGGATATCACATGAAAGGCTTAGAAAGCCAAGGAGGGAAACAAAGAGAGATTTAAGAACCAAGAGTGTTGTAGAGGATGTTGTAATGGCTTGAGAGTGTTTTTGTAACAAGAGAGAAATCCATGAGCCAAGACTAGAAGGAAGCTAGAGGTAGAAGAGCAAGCTAGAAGACCAAATGAGTTGAAAAGATAGCATTTAAGGAAGGAAAATAATCTTCTTGAGCCATTTTAGGGCGTCCCGGGTTGTTACCACCGACAAAACGAGATGACAAGTGGAAAACATGCACAAAAATGGTCGTTTGAATGTTGAAATGTTGGAGGCTAGCGCAATGTGCAAACATCTATGTGACACACTAGTGTCTGGATACGTCACACTACAAAATGACGCGAAAAGGGGTTTTTGAGCATCCTGAGAGGGAAAAAGGCTAATGTAGGGGTTAAAATCAGCCTACACAAGATGCTAAGGGAGTGGACACTAAAGCAGATACAAGAATGTATGTGAAATTGCAAGGGGTGCAATTTTATGACATTATAGATAACATGTTGGAGAATGTCAAGATCAAGAGCATGAAACAAACTTCCACAAGTGAAAAAAATATGTATAATAGTATGTCTATCAATATATAAATTAAGAGTGTGTAAATACAATGATCAAGCCTTGCATATATAAGCAATGATGGGGAGGTGACAAGGTAGGAGTAAAACTCTGACTACCCCTGCATAGGTGGGACACTTGTGAGCTCACTTGATAAGTGTGTGAGAAAGTTTCAATAGATGTCTCAAGTCATTAGGATACATGTCTCAATTCTATGAAGTGAGACAAAAGCAAAAGAAACCTAAGAAAACTTAAGCTATGAGTGTGAAAAGGTCAATCCTAGAAATTTGATTAACTAACTAGATGATTAATGTATATATTTACACAAATACCCCCCCTTAAGTGCAACTTAGGGAGTAAAGTATGCACTAATGATGATTCTTGACTATTAGGCCATATTAGGTACTCATGTACAAGTTTCTTATAAAGTGGATTAAATGATAAAAACCCAATGGGAAATAAAAAACCCTCTCCAAAAAAGAAATGATGCAATGGAATAAAATGTACAAGTGAAGAAGATAGATGAAATTATGATGACCCCCTAAGGACTATTTATATCACATAAGAATAATAAATGTTCCCCCCATATGAGAGAAAAAGAGAGACTATGGAGCGCCCCAATAAGATCATAGAACCTATAGTGTTGAGTGATTCTCGAAGAAGAATGTAAAATGTGATCCTTGAATGTCGAACAACATTTCATCCTTATGGAAGAAGACAAACTATAGATAGGCACATGAAATCTTACCATGTGAGAAGAATATAGGTCTCTGAATGATGCACAAGATCCAAAGACAACGGTGAAATCTCTAAAAGTTGCTCAAATGCTCCATGTGAAGGCTAATGTAGAAAAAAAACCAAAGGTGTAGATGGGTTGACAACAACGTTGATGTGGCTTTCATCAAAGGTTCTTTCCAACTTTGTAAAATGGGATTCACTAAACAAGCTTGATATGTCATGTAATTAATCATCCCAATCAATTATATTGGAAACACAACTATGAATATTCTATTGTCCTGAATCATGAGAAACCATTGATGTAGGAATACTCAAAACTAAAGAAGAAGAATACAAAGGAGATGTGATATTAGTGTAAGGTGAAGGAACCAATGAGGAGGATAGAACTCCAAGGTTCAAATAACTAGATTGTATCTCCTTATTCATGTTGAAGGTATTAGTGTTATCTATACTCAAACCGTTATTAAAGTCAACAAGACCAAATGAAGAAAAGGAGTATAATCTCGAATCATGATCAACATGACCCGTGGCAATGATGTCTCTACTCTACAAATCCCTAATGATCATGTAATGTGTTGTGAATTCAATTTTTTTCATATGCCACTATGTGTAATATGATAAATAGAAAGGAGATTATTGATAAAGAAGGTACATAAAGTAAATCATTGAATGTTCCTTCTTCAATTTCAATAGATTCTTTTCTAAGAGCTAACATATAGGTGTTATTCACCATCAATATTGGTGGGAAAGGCTCTAATATGGAAAATAGTTCCCTAGATGCAGTCATGTGGTGCAATGACCCAGAATCAAGAAGCCACTTGTGTGATGTGTTGTTTGCAGAAGCAATAAGTGTCATACCCTTATTCTTATTCTTTTCTAAATATGCAGATGATGTGGATGTTCAAAGGGGAGAACCACTTCTCCTATATGTAGGTAATTTAATTTGAGTTTGTTGAAGAAGATTCTTCAAGTCATCAATTTCCTTTTTGTAACACTGGTGTTCTTCATGCCCTACTGTCTTACAATAAGTATATTTAGGATTTCTCATTGTATTATACACCATTCATCATATATTGATAGACATACTATTATGCTTATATTTTTCACTTGTGGAAGTTTGTTTCATACTCTTGATCCTGGTAGACGGCATCAAGAGACAATGTTGTTAATTTAACATCCAATTGTAGAATCTTGAACTGATTAGCTTTACTAAAGATATCTTCAAATTTGTCCCACATTTTCTTAGGAGTTGTACAACTGTAAATGTGAAATTAAAAATTATTGAAAACAAGAAGACCTATTAGTCCCATTTCTTCATCTAATTTGTTCTGATAAGTAAACTTCTCAAACCCCCTATTAAATTGCATTTGTTGTCCATTGATCATTTTCCATAATCCCTTAGATTGAATTAGTTGTTGTACTTTAACTTTCCATATGTGGAAATTATGTGGTGTTAACAAGTCAATTTCTGGATCCATAATGCACACACAACAAGGCACTCGAATTGTGCCTTACCAAACCCCCCAAAAATATATTATATCTAAATATTGACCCCCCAAAAATATGCAAGATAAAATTTACAAGATTTTGTGAAGTTTGGAAGCCAAATCATCAATTTGTAACTCACAATTTTTTTTTTGAACTTTCCAAAACTTAATTTTAACTACAAATATAGAATTCTTATGAAATTTTGATGATTTTTTCTTAAAATATCAATTTTTTAAAAATGAGGTGAAAGTTATGCCCCATCAAAAATTTCACAAAGTATACTGATTTTTGGAGGTTAAAAAATTACAATTTTGAAATCATCTCAACACTTCTTTGTTTCTCAACACTACTTTGTTTGGCACAGAAAGAGCTTTCCAACGACTATTTACACTTTAAAAAATACCCCCCTCCCATTTGCAAGTTATGCAAAAATGAAAAAATCCCCCTTTTAGGCACTTTGAAATGACTAGGAAATTAGCCTAAATTGATAACAAACAACATTAATTGTTGTAATTACAATAAATTTAGCATAAAATGTTAACATTAAAAAGTTACCAAAAAATACTAACTATTTAAAGGCACATTAAGAAACTTGAGTGAATGTGCAATAAAGAGGATAGACTAAGTCAAAATGAGGATAAAAAGGTGCCTTGAGTTATTGGGATGAGACTAAGGCCAATTCAAAGGTGTGTACAAATGTAGTCTCTATGTTGGTCGTTGCTAGTTGATAGGTGTTGATCAATGAAGTTTGACCGTTTTGTGTGGAAGACCTTGACTAAGAATGGCATCGTTAATTTGTGAGTGAGTCAAAGCTTGGTATAGAGAAAAAATAAGAAGATATTTATTACATTGATAGGTGCAACCCTACAATGGCAGCACGATGCCTATAGGAGGTCAGCACAATCCGTCACAAAAAAACATAAAAATAAACAAATTTTAGAAACACAAAAAAATAAAACAAAACAAAAAAATCGCTTTAATAATAGTACATCTTTAATTAATTAATAATGCAATAATAATATAATATAATACTACTTCACCAAAACACAAAAATAAACACATTTTAGAAACAAAACAAAAAATAAAAAATATTTTAGAAAAAATAAAATAAAATAAAATTAATAATACATTTTTAATAATAATATAATAATAAGATATATCGACGTATTTTATATAGATTATATTTAAGATATATATTATTGTAGAGCCTAAACTAATGTATTGTGAACTTGGTAGAAGCTACAAAATTCAGAGTTATGTCTAACTGAATAGTCCACTCAACATTGCAAAGACTACATTAAAATGTCAACCCAAGGTTTGTAAACTTGTGATGGTGCAAAATTGTATATGCCTTTAGAGACTAAAGGTTTACTAACTTATTCTATTCAAGATGTTCTACTTGTTGGAAAACTCACAGAATTGTAAAATAGTAAAACACTAATGGCTATGGGTGCCTACAACTTAACTTGTAACTAAACTATTGTTAATAAAATATACTGTATCAACTCAAAACTGATCAAAACTAACAACTCAACTAATTTAACCTTTGAAGTACTAGTTAAACAAATACATGCATGTTCATGAACATTCATTACCAATAACCAAAGTATGAGATTCTAGTTTAACTTGCATGTAGTTCATGAAGTAATGATAAACAAAAAAACAACTACTAAATAGAAATAAACAACTATAAATGAAGTGAAGAACAATTACCTTGAGTTTCATGCTCAAGTGGTTGCTCTCTCTTAACTAGAACCAAATCTAACTATCAGATTCTACGCATCCATGTAAAATTGAACTTCATTCATTGCATATCATAAAAGATCACACAAAATCTTCTTCACATATTGTATTCAATGAAAATAATTCTAAATGAATCACCATTGAGGCTTCCTATTCTTGTGGGACCACAAAAGGTCTGTATGAATCAATTCCAACTTTTCGGAAGATGATTGTTATTTTCCTTTAAAACTGCATCTTGTTTGTTTTCCCAACTGGCAACTTCTGCAAACAAAATTAGTAGGCTTTGTGATTCTAGGTAGATATCTAACAAATTCTCTTGAATTGATCCTAATCAAATTGTCAACATTTACAGGTACCATCCTCTAGTGCCATAGCCAACTTTCATTAACTTGAGGAACAAATCACTGACCATCACCACTCTTAAGCTGATAGATGTTTCCATAAGTTCTTCTTCCTGCAGCTACATAGTTTTGGACCCTTTTCTGATCTCACAGGTGTTATCTTGAAACACAAGCTTAAATCCTTTGCTACACATTTTTAAAATACTCAAAATATTATGCCTTAAGCCCTTAACATAATAGACATCATCAATACTATGTTTTACATCAAGAATAATTGTTCCTTTTCCAACAATATTAGCACCAGAATCATCTCCAAGCATAACTAATGCTCCATCATACTTTTCAAGTTTAGTGAACTTACTTTTGTCTTCGGTCATATGATTTGAACATCCATTGTCAATTACCCAATAGTCTTCATCATGTCTAGCATGAAAGGAAGTAACCAAAGTACCTTCCATCTGATCCTTCTTGTTCTCCAGACCAGATTCCCTTGCACATATTACATGGTTAGTAGACACATATTTATTCTCCAAGGCTAGAAAAAAGCATTCATCTTTATCATCCTCAAAATCAAACTCATCATCAGAAATTCCAACATCTTCTCTAACATAATACAATTTCTTGAACTTCCTGTCCTTTTTATCTTTATAATTAATTTTGTTCTTCTTGCATGTAGCTCTATTTGGACATCTTTAAGCATAGTGACCAATATTTCCACAACTGAAACATTTAAAAGGTAGCATACCTTTGAACTTACCGAAAAATTTCTTCAATTTCCTTGTAAAGTTTGCTTCCAACTCTTCTGAACCATCACTATTTGAATCATCTTCTATCTTAGTTGCTTTGAAGGTTGTTTCAGCTTTCTCCTTTTCTCTTCCAAAATTCATCATCTCAAATGCAATCAAGGTGCCAAATAGTTGTTCTCTAGTAAATGTCTTTGGATCATACAATTCTTCAATAGTAGAGACCTTGTCACTGCAATTCTCCAGTAGGTTCATCAAGATATTATTTATTACATCTTCATCTACCATGGTACCACCTTGATTTTTGATTTCATTTGTTGTAAGTTCAACTCTCTGATAGTAGCTTACAATGTCTTCACCTTCTTCCATTTTCAAGTTCTCAAATCTGTGTTTTGTTGTTAGCTTCCTTGATAATTTGACTCTATCATTTCCTTCATAGATATCTTTCAACTTTTCCCATACTTCATAAGTAGGGCCTAAAGAGATAACTTTTGTCCATTCAGTTCTAGATAAGGCACTAAAGATAACATACCTTGCTTTCTCATTCTCCTCATAGGCAAAAATATCATCTATAGAAGGACCACTAGCCAACTCAACAAATTTTGTCTCAAAAAATTTTCAAGTCTTGAAACCAAGAGATTAGGTAACCTCTCATCTGCACTTTCCAGTCCTTGTAGTAAGCTCCATCAAATATAGGAATTTTCAACTTGTGCGCCATCTAATCTACCTCAAGTAGTTAAGCTCTTCTCTGAGGAACCAAATTTTTGATAACAATTGTTGAAATACACAAGACAACTGAGAGGGGGGGTCAATCAGTTGCACCAAATTACTTTTACTTCTGAACTTAATCAATTCCACTTTTAACTTTAATTTGTTATTAAGTATAAAAGTGAAATGCAAATAACATAAAGCAAACACCAGAGACACCAAATTTACGTGGAAAACCCAATGAGGGAAAAACCACAACGAGAATTAACTCACAATATAATAGTAATGCAAAAACCGTATACAAAGGCTCACTGCCCAGAAAGGACTCACTATCCAGATACAAAGGCTCACTGCCTACATATAGGACTCACTGTCCAAAAGGAGGTTCAATGCCTACAAACAAAGAATGAAAATAGAAAATCCACCACAACAGGTTCCGCACATTCTCAGCTTGATCAAAGGATTGCAAACACCATCAACTCATTTCTTTCAAGAATCCAACACATCAAATTAATGTTGCCTTGATTCACTTTCACACACTTTGATTTTCACACTTCACTTCATGCTTTTAATTCAAACATCTTGACTTTTATTTATACCATCTTCGATCTTAAAAAATTTCTCCAAGGTTGGCTACACATCCTTTATTTTACAAATTCAAATTAGGTCGACGACTCAACATTATCATGGTGGATAAGAATGAGAGTGGACCAATTACATACTTAATTAGGACCCAATCAACATCTTGGATCAATCAAATTCTTCCTTAATCGATGCTTATTCTCCATGTAAAGTGTAAACACCAGGTCGCCCAAACCTAATGAAAACACCAATGAACTTTGGAGTACACACATCCACATCAAGATGATGACACATGGATCACACAACACACTTCACCAGACACTGGAACAGCTCTTAGAAACCATCAGATACATCCACAAAAATTGAAACAATCTTTATACACAAAACATTCTTCAACAGTCCAACCGAACAGTGCAGAAACACACAATAGCTTTGGAACAAGCCTTCTAGAGCACCAAACTACAAGCACATTTTACAGAACACAAAAAACATCAATATTAACCTTCTTCCAGATCTGAGACAAACCACCAACAGAATATGGATCAAATACATCTCTCTTAGTCCATAGACTGTAAGAGTTATTGATGAACTCGAGCACCCAGGATCACCTACAAAACCAAGATAAACCTTCCACACGAGAGTAGCAAGAGATAGAATGCAGGAATATAGTGCAATAACAAAATGATGTTATATCACACACTAAATGATACAATATGCCTCAACTCTCCCTTGAATTGAAGTTAATATGAACTCTCTAGACTAGGAGCTCCTAGTTAGGAGGGAGAGGTGAGTGCAGAATATATAGTGAGATTCCATAACTCCCAAATAACCAAATTAGGTGGGAGTTATGCCTACTTGGAAAATGCCAAATAGGTGGCATAACCTACTCAAAAAGAGACAAATACATCTCTGGGAGCAACACATGTAATCGATGGATTATGCCACGTGTCCTCACATGAACCACATCTCCTATAACCTAAGGTATGCTTAATAATGTGTAGGAAAAATAATATTAAAAAAACCTACACTAACATAGACAAATAGTTTTATCAAACCAGTTCACACACCGGTGAACACATGTTTCACTCTCCATCAACCCAGAAGCTAAAACTCGAGATATATTATCCATTGAATCCCATAAATAATACTACAGATTTGCACATGTATATGATCAATACAAAGCACATTATCAAAGCACACTCAAAACACACACACAACATTGTCTTCATTGATTATTAATTTTCTCAAAAGTGCTTGACATCAACACATTTGCAACACCATAAATATAGCTCCATGTACTCTCAACACTTCTACAATATCTCAACTATACATGTACCACCTGCAATCACTCTGAACTATGTTGACATCAATGAAAACATTAATGACAACACCACCAAACACATTCATACATGCAACACCAAAGTGCTATACATCTTGCAAAGAATTATGCCTTGCACTCTAAAACCAAACACATACAACTGAGATATCATTTCATTCGGTCAATGTTGGAGGATGGACAGGTAAAGCTAGAAAAGATACATAGGGATGCCAATCTAGCGAATATATTTACAAAGGCAGAGACAAGGGAGAAACTGAGATCCTCTTTAGCTTCGGTTGGGTCTTCATGGTTAAAAGTATAACATAGCTACAAGATCCAAGGTGCTTATTTCCAGTGGGAGTTATAAGTGCAGCGGTGTCATCCAGGATCATTCTCCAAGTGGGAGATTGTTTGGTGTGGAGCCTGATTAGTCTCCAAGTGGGAGATTATTAGAATGTGGTGACTGATCATGCTATATTGTACACTCTTCATGCCATTTTCTCTTTTTTTTTACTTCGTCGCCGACAAGATAAAAAAATGACTTTGTAAAACCCTAATTTCAGAAGCTTCTAAAAATCTTGTTATAAGTAGTTGGGATGGGAGTTGTTGTATGACATTATTCGCAAGATTGTAATTTTTTTTGCATTGGATAGTGGAATCATTGGATGGTTGTGGTTTTGTGGATGTAGCCCATATTGGGTGAACCATGTTAAATTCTTCGTGTTGTCTTGTTGTTGCTATAATTTTTCTGTGTGTTTTATATTTCTTTATTTTATTGATCAAATCTACATTTACTGTTAGATATCTACCTTCTAACCCTAACAAGTGGTATCAAAGCAAGGTTGTGTTCAATTATCCTCTACAGGAAGTGTTGAATAAACCATATACTGAGAGGGGGGGTGAATCAATAGCCATAAAAATTATTAAATAATTACCATTAATTTATTTCATCACAAAACATATAGGAGCAACAATAAGGCATGAAAGTCCATAACACAAAAACACCATATTTTACGTGGAAAACCCAATTAGGGAAAAACCACAGTGAGGATTAGCTCACTCCCAGATACAAAATCTCACTGCATATAAGGACTTGCTATCCAAAAATGGAGGCTCACTGCCTACAAAAATTGGCTAACCGCTAAGTTTGAATTGATAAAGTTACACCACAAGTGCAAATTTTTTTCCTTATATGCTCAAAGTATTCGCTCGTAGACTTAATCTCCAATTTGCACACTTATACTTCTTCTTTTCTTTGCATTCACATCGCGCATCACATTCCACAATCACACCACACTCATCTCCTCAGATCTTCTAAACATCTTCAATATATACCCACATGCATTAGTTAGGTTGACTTTAAGAGTAATTGAATTGTGTCATGTAACTTCATGTTGGTTGGGACCAAGACTAGGTCTCACATATAATTTGCAACCCAATAGACTGAATATTAGGTCGACCAAGATTAACCTAATACTAAAATAAAATTACAAAAAGCGATGCCATCTCATCACCCAAACATCTGAGAATGCATACATACATGCTACCAACCATTATAAGCCTTTTTATCAAAACCTTAGATCATACTAATTATCAGAGAGAATATGTGGATCAAAAATACTAGAATTACTGGATCAAATATCGAATGGGATAAACTAGGTTTGCACATTGGTATAGGGTACCAGACCAACATGGTGACATCAATGACAATATAAGACATACTTCCAACAATATCCCCCTTTGGAATTGATGGCAACATGTGCAAAAATTCCAATTTCAAAATTCTCAAAAAAATCATATTTCTCCCCTTAGATCCATACCTCTCCAAAAACTCCACATCTCTCCAATATCTCTCCCTCTTAACTTCATCTCTCCCCCTTAACTTCATCTCTCCCCCTTTGACATCAATGACAAAGGGTGCCAAAAAATAATAATATCAACATGGTGACATCCAATATTCAAAATTTCAAAACTTCAAAACTTTCAAGCATCCAATTCCTCAAACTAGAAAGACTGTTTTCACCTCAAATACCTTTTTGTACCTTTTTTTGATCACGAGATGCAATTTCTTCCACTCCAATACTACATAATCCATTCTTGTAGACACACTTTCCAATATAGCCAATAGTGTGAAGGAGGATGACCAATACGTGGATGAACATTGTTTCTCAAAGTCTTTTGCATCAGAGAGTATTCTGACAAGATGATATAATCGAACCTCAACAATCTCCTTTAGAAGCCATAAGTTCTTCACTACATCATCCCTTTTTCTCTGCATAATGATCATTTCAGCTTGCAACTCATCAATTCTCAGCCTTTGCTTCACATATTTTCCCTCAAAGATGTCAAAGTTCTTCCCAATACTGTTCACATGAGATTCTATTGCTTCAATTCTGCTTCAAAAATTATCAACTGTTGCAGACCACCGGAGGAAATATTTGTAAATATCAGTCATTTCTTTCATGCACTTCTTCATCTCCACAATTAATTCAGATAACCTTCTTTTTGCTTTAGTACATCTCTTTTCAACTAGAGCTTCCAACTTACATCCTTTCGGACCTTCAAGCAACATTCTTTCTTCAATTACTTCAACTAGATTCTCAAGCAAGGGATTAGAAACGATAGACACATCAATACCTTTACAAAAAAAATACTCAATTAGAGAATCATCAAATTTAAGCCTATCAATGGGAGAGGCCGTACTCCAAAATTCACCAATTTTCTTCGTCTTCCCTTTAATCAACATGGAATTGATGTCATCTGTATCAGAAGATTCGGATCTAGGTAGAGATTCTTCTTCTTCCATTTCTTCAGTCCAACAATAATGATATCTTCAGCGATTGCTTTTCTTTTCCTCGATTCTGGAGGGGAATCACTCACAAAAAATTCCAATTCTTTCATTTTGGAGGAATAACCTTCCTCAAAATGACTCAAAATAGTTTCACCACAGCTCATTACATTCTGTAAAGATAAGAGGGTGATCCCACAATAGTGGTTTACAATTTTTGGCCAAACTGGACATTGAAATTGTTATTTTTAACTAAATCTTCACATTCGGGCACCTATAGTGGCTAAACCATGAGGAATTTAAAGATGATGAAAACTAGAGTCTCATTAAATTTTGTCTGTAGATTCTAAAAATATATTTTTCAATTTTTTTTGGAATAAGATTGCACTTCTTTTTCCATCTCCCACGAAAACGGGTTTTTTTTTTCAGAAAGCAACATTTTTAAAAAGTGACGCTCACGATATACAACATAAATTTTTTTGTATGAAGGATAAAATTCTATTTTTTTTGAATTTAGATTTGTAACTATGATATCTAGCACTTTGATTTGGTCTCATAGTTTTTTATTGAATATTTTTTCTTTAATAACGTTTCGAAGTCAAACCAATTGCAATTCAGACATAGGTGGACTGTATACAACATAAATTTTTTTGTATGTATCAAAATTTAATTTAATTTTTTTAATAGATCAAGGACATCAATACCCAACACAAACATATTTTTAAAAAAATTATTTTGATAATTTTCTATTTTTCCACATGTGCAAAACAGATAGCTTGATTTCTGGTTAAAAACCTACGTTTAATAAAACTAAAAAAACACATACATAATAAAACCAAAACATATTAGAATTATATTCGTGGGATAGCTCATTTCGAGGAATAACATAATCATTTGAAATAAGTTTTAAATGAATTCATTTGATCCCCCAAAAGGTAAATCAAAAGTGATTTTTTATCAACATTTTGATAGGTGTAAAGGAGACTCATTTATAGGTATGGTTTAAAACTAGCGAGGTTCTATCCAAGGGGGTTTTATCTAAGGTGGTTTGATCAAACCCTCTTCAATTGGAATCCTTAAAATGGAAATTTTACAGGTTTATATCGTTATATTTTCTAAAAATATGTGATTTCAACAAAAAATAGTTCCTCTCAGAAATTGTAAACCAGCTTTGTGGGATCACCCAAGAAAAATTTCTTGCATGCACTTGCTTTATCCTCTAAACTTTCCAAATGTCTGCATATTTGTTTTGCAATAGGAATCCTGGATTCCAACTCAACATCTTTATTTCCCGGTAGCGATTTCAGAAAGTAAAGAACCAAACATGTAAACAAATATCCAAAATGGAATGGATATCCTTCTCTCAATGAAAATTGTATGTTCTCGGTGAGATTCTCAAGAATTAGCTTACACATATCGAATTGTATGTTCTCTTTAACCATTTTATGCACCAAATATACTGCAATAACTGAAGTAGAGCTTTCTCTATTTCTCAAAAATATTTAATAAGAAATATCATATGCAACATACCTAACCAAAGAATCGACAATAGTATCGATCAACAGTACTCGGGGATCTTTGTCAACAACCGACATTTCCTCTACTTCCTTGTATTTAATAGTTTTCCATCCAAGAAGTTCTCCAATGCTGCACAGTCTGGTAACTACTTCGATTGTTTCTTTCGAAATAGGATGAGATTTATCCAATATAATGCTATCATCCTTGAATTTTTTCAGAAGGAACAAAATAAATTATTTATCAACAAACCAAGGGAATTCTCCCCATATATCCAAACCTAGGGTTTGTCAATTCTGAAATTTGATCTATTCCAACCCTAATTCCAATTTCTTTATCTTTCGATTATCGAATTCATCCAGCTGGACTCCTTTCAACTTTAGAGGGGTATTCCTAATTGATCATTTAATATAAGTTTCCATTATAGCTCTTAAAATTCAACATAAAATTCTTCTATTATCTTCTTTTACACTTGCGAGATAGGGAAAATTTCGACACCTGCTTTCGAATCTCCACAATATTCTCTTCGAGGGTCTTCAAATCACTTTAGAAATTCTTTGAGAGAGTTCCAAGTTGCTCTACAAATCCTTCGAATGTATTTGATGATTAAAATGATTAAAAAAACTTCCTTTATATTCCATCATTTTCCCCAACTCACATTAATTGTAAAAAGCTGACAAACTTTTCTTCCATTTGACTGAGAAACCCTAATTCACTCTGCAAAAGGACACACTTGCTTCTTTTCTTCCAATTTATATTGCAACACCTTTGTCCTGAAATTCTTCATAATATATCCATGTGCCAACACTCGACACACCACACTTCCGAGGGTTTAATTGATTTTTTGATAAAGCTCCCCTTAAGACCATGCTAGGTCTAGTTCGCAGAGGAATCATCTACATCGGATGAGGGTATAGACACATCAATAGTCTCTGATTCGTCTTTCTTTTTCCATATATTTCTCATTTCCGTCTTAACCTCTTCCTTGTCAATCTTTTTCACTGGTTCATCATCTTTCACTAGAGCAGATGGCTTCCCCTTTTTACTTTTGCATACTTTTGAAATATGTCTTGGTTTCTTGCAATGGTAACACATAATGTTTCTTTTCCCAGTTTGATTTCCATTCATCCCTATTCTGCATTGATTAGATTTATGTCCAAACATGTTACAGGTATAACAATAGCCATCAAAATATTGATTTATCCTTCCTCTATTGAATCTGTTCATCATTACTCTACTAACTATCCTTACTTGTGATCTGCATTCAATAGCTTTATGTCCTATCTTCTTGCATGTATAACATTGTTCGAAGAAGGGACCAGAAAACTTATTCAACCTACTCCTACACTCATTTTCCTTATGTCCAAATTTGTTACATGAAAATAAAATTAAATTAAATGATGAGTACCTTTGTGCATTAGATTGTTTGATAGGTGATATCCTTCCAAATTTTTTGTTCTTCTTTCTTTATCCCGCGTCTTCTGATTATTTACTGGATTTGAGTTATGTATTTTTCCATCAGCTTCATTACCTAAGCCACTTTTTTCTTTAGAAGGTTTTTTTCTAGCTATTAACTCATCAAGCTTGGTGGAGCTTGTCTTAAAGTCATCTTCACAAATTTTTTCTTTCTCAAGTTCTGCTTTCAAATTCATCACTTCCAGTTCAAGCCTAGAGCAAACATCAGCCTTGTTTTGTATCACTATTTTAGAACATTATTCAACTTTCATCTTTTCATCTATCTTCAATTTCAGTCCGACATTCTCATCATTTGCTAGCTTGAATTCTTCACTCACTTCTCTATATCTTTCTTTGAATTTCTTTAACTTCTCTTTCAATATTTGGACAAACTCATTTGCTTCGTCTAGATTTTCCTTTAGATATTTGTTTTCATTTTCAGCCTTGTCAAGATCTTCAAGGGCAGTCTGGAGCTCTTCTTTATCCGTTGTTCAATATGTAGGAGCTCCCTCAAGCTGTTAGAATTTTCAAGAGGAACCAACGCTCTCATACCAATTGTTGAATAAACTAGATATTGAGAGGTGGGGTGAATCGGTATCCACAAAACTTATTGAACAATTACCATTAATTCATTTCATCATAGAATAGATAGGATCAATAACAAAGCATAAAAGTCCATAACACAAAAACACCAGATTTTACGTGGAAAACCCAATGAGGGAAAAAACATGGTGAGGATTAGCTCACAATATATATAGTTATATAAAAAATTGGCTCATTGCCAAATATAAAAGCTCACAGCTAACAAGGACCTGTTGTCCAAAAATGGAGGCTCACTGTCTACAGAAATTGTGTAAACATAAATTGGCTAACTGCCAAGGTTGAACTGATAAATTTACACCACAAGTGTAGATTCAGTTCCTTATATGCTCAGAGTATTCGCTCGCAGACTAATCTCCTTGCACACCTATACTTCTTATTTTCTTTGCATTCACATCGCGCATCACATTCCACAATCACACCATGCTCATCTCCTCAGATCTTCTCAACATCTTGAATATATACCTGCATGCATTATTTAGGCCGAATTTAAGAGTAATTCAACCGTGTCATGCAACTTCATGTTGGCTAGAACCAAGACTAGGTCTCACATATAATTCACAACCCAATAGACTAAATATTAGGTCAGCCAAGATTAACCTAATATTGAAATACAATTACAAAAACCGATGCCAGCGCATCACCCAAACATCTAAGAATGCATACATACATGTTTCCAACCATTATAAGCCTTTTCTCAAAACTTTAGGTCATACTGATTACCAGAGAGAATATGCGGACCAAAATTATCAGATCAAATACCAAATGGGATAAACTAGGTTTGCACATCGATACAGGGTACTGGACCAACATGGTGACATTGATGACAATATAAGACATACTTCCAATAGGAAGGTCTCGCGGTTGAGTGGGAGTCTCACGATTGATTGGGAGTAGTGACATACGAGGGTAAGTTGAAGGTTGAGAAGTTCAATGGGAATAACTATCAGTTATGGAATATGTAGATGGAGGAATACCTCTATCAGAAGGATTTATGGTGGCCATTGGAAGGTAAAACTAAGAAACCCTCATCAATGTTTGATGAGGACTAGGATATTTATGACAGAAAGGCTCTTGGCAATATTCGTTTATGCCTGGCAATATAATTTTGTAAATGTAAACTTTGATGAAGAAGTTAGGGCTCTTTTGATTCTATGTTCTTTGCCTGAAATCTGGAATATATTGGTAATGGTTGTTATCAATTCTATTTCTGGTTTAGATACATTGAAATTTGAGGATATTGTTGGTGTTATTTTGAGTGAAGAAATTCATAGGAAAAGCTCAGGTGGAACATTCACATCAGGTAGTGTTTTGAATGTAGAAAGCAGAGGCTAAACAAAGGAGAGAGAAACAAATTTTGGAAGTAGTGGGAATTCATAAGGAAAATCAAAGGACAAAAGGTCCCAATCTAGAGACAAGAGGGATTGATGGTTCTATGGTAAGCTGGGTCATTTAAAGAAAGATTTTTGGTCTCGAAAAAGTAAAGAAGGAGACTAAAAGGAAGGAATTAAAGAGGCAAATATAGTAAGTAATAAATCTGATGAGGATGCTTTGATTCTTTCCCTTAATAATTCTAATGATTCTTGGGTGTTAGATTCAGGGGCTTCATTTCATGCAACTCCCCATATAAGCTATTTTTTTTTACTATGACCAATGGGATTTTGGGCTAGTTTATTTGGGTGATAACGAACCTTGTCAGATTGTTGGAAAGGGAATAATCAATATTAAGTTGCAAAATGGGAATGATTGGCTACTACATGAGGTATGACACGTTCTAAGGTTAGGCATAAATTTAATTTATGCAAGACAACTAGATGATGAAGGTTGTGTTGTTACATTTAGTGATACAAATTGGAAGGTTACAAAAGGTTCCTTAGTGGTAGTAAAAGGTGTGAAATAGGTACCTTATATCTTTGTACAGGTCATACTATTCCCTCTATTTTTATTGTTACAGAAAAAATTTAATGTTCAGGAATAGTTGCTGCAGTTTAGTAGGTAGAAGATCAAATAGTGGCTATAGGTTCTGAAACAACACTATGACACAATAGACTTGGGCACATGAGTGAAAATATATGAAATTACTTCATTCAAAGAGAGTTTTACCAGGTCTAAAATTTTTTAATATGGATTTATGTGAAAGTTTTGTGTATGGAAAATAAAAGAGAGTTAGTTTTCTCAAGGATGGGAAGCAAAAGAAAAATGAGAAATTGGAGCTTGTGCATACAGATGTATGGGGACCAGCTTAGGTATATTCTCTTGGTAGCTCTCAGTATTATGTTACATTCATTGATGATGCAACTAGGAAGGTATGGATTTATTTCCTTAGGCAAAAATCTGATGTATTTGAAACTTTTAAAAAATGGAGAAGCTTGGTTGAGAATGAGACAGGTAAAAGATTAAAATGTCTCAGATTTGATAAGTGTGGTGAGTATTGCAGCAAATATTTTGAATATTATTATTCCTCTAATGGTATTCGTAATCAAAAAATAGTTCCAAGGACTCCACAGGAAAATGGAGTGGTTGAACACATGCATAGGACAATAATGGAGCGTGAAAGGAGTATGAGGTTGCATGTTGGGATTCCCTTAAACATGTGGGAAAAGGTTGTAAACACTGTTGTTTATATAATTAATAGAGGTCCTTATACTCCTTTGGGTTGTGGTATTCCAGAGGAAGCATGGACTAGTAAAAAGGTGAGTTATTATTTTCTTTGAACCTTTGGTTGTGAAGTATTCACAGACGTAGATTTTGAAAATAGAACCAATATGGAAGCTAAATTAAAGAAATGTATATTTGTTGGATATGGCATTGATGAATTTTATCATAGGCTTTGGGATTTTGAAGAAGAAATGGAATCCTTACTGAAAAATCAGAGTTGGGAATTATGTGTGTTGCTTGTAGGTAGAAAGGTTTTACCAAACAAATGGGTTTATAAGCTAAAAGAGGAGGATGGAGATAAGAAAATATTTAAAGCCAGGTTATTTGTAAAGGAATTTGCACAAAAAAGGGTATTGATTTTGATGAGATTTTTTCTCTGGTTGTTAAAATGACTTCTATATGCATTGTTTTAAATATTGTGGCTACTGAAGATTTGCATTTGGAACAACTAGATGTTAACACAACGTTTCTCCATGGTGATTTGGAAGAGGGAATGTATATGGACCAGCCACAAGGATTTGAGGTCAAAGGTCAAGAGAAATTGGTGTGTAAATTGAAGAAAATTTAATATGGCTTGAAGCAAGCACCTCGATAATGGTATATTAAATTTGATAGCTTTATGGTTGAGCATGGCTACAGTCAGTGTGATTCAAACCATTGTGTTTATTTTAAGAGGTTAGATGATGATAACTACATTATTTTGTGTTTATATGTTGATGATATGCATGTAGCGGGGTCTAACATGGTTCACATTAAGGAGTTAAAACATCAGTTAGAGAATTCTTTCGCTATGAAGGATTTGGGGGCAGTGAAACAAATTCTTGGTATGAAGATTACAAGAGATAGGAAAAACAAAAAATTGTTTTTATCTCAGGCTAATTATATTGATAAGGTGTTGTAGAGATTTCATATGGAGAATTCCAAAGTTGTTTGCACACCTTTTCCTAGTTATGTTAAATTGACAAAGGATATGTGTCTAAAGACACAAGAGGAGGAAGATAAAATGTCCAAGGTACCATATGCTTTGGTTGTAGGTCATTTAATGTACACCATGGTATGCACAAGACCAGATATTGCACATGATGTAGGAGTTGTTAGTAGGTATATGATTCATCCTGGAGTTGAGCATTGGAATGTAGTTAAATGGATTCTTATGTACTTGAGAGGTAAATCCAATAAATGTTTATGTTTTGGGGGCTCTAATACTGATTGAAAAGACTATGTTGACTCAGAGTTGGTAGGGGATATAGATACCAGGTGGAGTACCACATGTTATGTATTTATAGTTGGTGGGACAACAGTGAGTTGGATTTCTTGGTTGCAAAAGGTGGTTGTTTTATCCACCATGAAGGCAAAATATGTTGTTGCAACAAAGGCAACAAAGGAGATGATATGGCTGCAAATTTTCATGGAAGATTTGGGAAGACAAAAGGCTAAAAATAACTTGTTTATAGATAGCCAAAGTGCTATACATCTTGCAAATAATTTTTCCTTGCACTCTAAAACCAAACACATACTACTGAGATATCATTCCATTCAGTTAGTGGGGGGATGGATAGGTAAATTTGGAAAAGATACATAAAGATGCCAATCCAACAGATATGTTTACAAAGGTAGTGACAAGGGAGAAGGTGAGCTCCTCTTTAGCTTCGGTTGGTCTTCATGGTTAAAACTATAATAGAGTACAAAAGTCCAAGGTGCTTATTTCCAATGGGATTTGTAAGTGTAGTGGTGTCATTCAGGATCATTCTCCAAGTGGGAGATTGTTTGGTGTGGAGCCTGATCAGTCTCCAAGTGGGAGATTGTTGGTATATGGTGACTGATCATGCTATATTGTAGACTCTTCCTGATATTTTCTCCTTTTTTTTTCTTCATCATTGACAAGATAACAAATGACTTTGTAAAACCCTAATTCCAGAAGCTTCTAAAAATCTTGTTATAAGCGGTTGGGATGTGAGTTGTTGTATGGAATTATTCACGAGATTGTAATATGTTTTTGTACTGGATAATACAATCATTAGATGGTTGTGGTTTTGTGGATGTAGCCCATATTGGGTGAGCCACATGTTGTCTTGTTACTGCTATAATTTTTATGTGTTTTTATTTCTCTGTTTTATTGATCAAATCTGTATTTAACTATTGGATATCTGCCTTCTAACCCTAACATAAACAAAGTAATGATAGCTTGGCATTGAGTAAATCATCAATATAAAAATTTCAAGGAAAAATTTACTCAATATAAAAGTAGATATTTAAGTTATAATAGTAAGCAAGCCTTGGTCTAAGTGACTAATTACTTAATGAATTGATGCTTCCCTTAACAGGCATCAATCAAAGAGGAATTGTTTGAGGAAAATCGGCCTTAGAAAGGGCTATGTACCCACTCATAACAATTCATATCAAACTTGGTAAAAAAATATAACTACATATATATTACACCTTGATCTCATGGATACAGGCATGTAGGCAATTTGGATAAATAAACGAGGTTCCTAGTATGTAGGCTTTTTGAAGTGGAGTTGGTATTTTTTTTCAAAGGAATAAATATACCAGCATATTATAAATATTTAAATAACTTAATTAAATCACTAATTTATGTCAATTAAAATACTAGATTAAATCTAAAGATAAAAATAAATTCATTACATTCTTGAAAGAATCCAACAGATAGATTTTATTGACTCCTTAGGGCTTTGAGTTGAATTATGAGGTGAGAAAACCATTTTTTATACTTTTGAATAACAACGACCTTAGTGCACTTCCATTAGGGATGTTTAATCTTTAGTGAGATACTAAGGATAATGGATGTCTTAATGAGTCTAAGTCTTTGGCTATAACAATAGACCTATCTTGTATGGATGGATGTGTATCCGATTTTGGATGGATAGATATATATCTCATATGGATAGATGTCTATCTCGTATGGATAGATGAATACCTAAGTATATAGATGAATGAAAACATAAGATCTTTGATTAAATTTATAAAAGAAAAAAATGGTGAAAATTTTGGGTACAACTTGAGGGTTGTTACAATATTCATCAGAGAAATGGAATTACAAAGCTTTACTCTAGCACCATCTTTCAAAGTGTCAATTTTTTCTAAATCTTAAAGGTTCTCAAAGAAGAACTAAGTAGTTACATGTTGATTGGGGCATATACTTTCCAAATAAACACACTTGAAAATAGCATCCCTGAAGTGAACATAGGAGTTGTAAAATATCTTCATCAATAAGGGGAACATGAAATTAAGGGATACACATGTAGCTAGATTGGATGTGAGGGTTGCAGGTTGATTACACAAGGTTAAAGTGGTGGTTTAAAAAATTACTAGGGCTTCCATGATTGCAATATCAAGGTTATAAATAAGCATGCAGATAGTGATGTCGTAAAGTCCTTTCCATAGCAAAATCCTTATGCTTTGTTATGGTATTTGAGAGGAGGTTGTTTCTTGTAAATTTGACTTTGGAGCTTTATTTATGTCTCCTTCTTTGGGGCTCTTCAGTATTATGGAGGGAATACCCAAACCATGACACAAAATAATGTGCAACCACAAAATAATTTGCAAGATGCTAACTTTTTGGAGGATCCCACATCTTCAAATACATCATGGGCTAATGATAAAAAAATCTTGTATCTTAATTTCATAGAGTAAATCTTTTCCTCAAGTTTTTATTAGCAAGATCGTTATACATATCATTGTAAAATATGACAAGAAAATAGAGGTGAAAGAGCCTCTAAATTTAGCTTAGATTTAAATGAGGATGTTGAATTTGAGTTTTTAGATGGTCAAGTATTATTTGGATACCTCGAGGAGAGCCAAAATGAATCAAAAAATCATAACATCTTTCATGATTTTTCAAATCATTCAAAAAAGTGTAGATTGAAGGAGATGTGTGATAGTAATGACACATTTCAAGAATAAAATATGAAAGGGAAAAGAAACAAGAGGAAATCATAACTTAAAATTGTAAATCGAAATAGGGAAATAACACAAAAAAATGTGTAGATTAAAGGAGATATGTGATGGATTTTAGGAAAAAAATATGAATGGTAAAAGAAACAAGAGGAAATAATAGCATGATATTATAGGTCTAGACAGGGAAATAATAAATGTATTCAAATGAGTATAGTATAAGCATAATGTTGCACATGTAAGCAAATCCTATATAGGACAAGATTGATTTACACAAAACATAAATATTTCAAAAACTTTAATGAAAATTTCCAATAAGTACTAGGAGGATTAGCTTTTTCCATCCATTAATGAAGTACCTCCTAAGGAAGAGGGAATCCATGATAAAATTGTTCAATTTATGGGTTGGAATGTCAAAAAATTATCTCCAACTATATATCTTATTGTTGTAGTTGGAAAGTTGGTTATATTTAAAACCAATTGACTAATTGGATGGGATTTCAAATATACTTCAACCTTATCTTCTTGTGATTGAGGGGTAACCTTTTTTTATTTTTATTGGATAAAGAAAAAGATACAGAAGAATAATTGCTACAACAACAATACAACAAGAAAAATAATGTTACAACAAGAACAAGAACAAGGAAAAAGACTAAAATAAGAAAATAAAAAATAACACTATCAACAATAGCAAAAAACATATCAAATGTTTAGATTTGGAGAAGTCATAACTATAGTTTACACAGTAACTATCAACCTTATCTTTTTACTTGCTGACCAAGCTCAAGGCACCCTTTTTTAATTGGATAAAAAACACAAACATTCATCTTGTGTAAGGGGGAAATCAGGAAGATGCAAATGATCAATTTGAGTGAATAGAAACTAATCTAAACAACAAAATGATAATGATTCATGTCTAGTACTCATGGAATGTAACTATTAGATCAAGAGTTCAAGAACAAAATTAACAAAAAGTAATAACAATGAATTCAAAATAAAATAGCTTTACCATCTCATGTCAGAGTGTGTTAACAAATATGTTGGGTTGTTCGTATCAATGCAAAGTCTCCATTGTTGCATGCAAAATCTTGAAGAACGTGTGTGTGTTGTTGATCGAAGATGTGTGTTGAAGCTTTGTCCAATGCAAATTAAGATCTTGGCATTACTTCATTGTATAAAATAGGTTGATTCTCCAATCATTTTTTAGAAGAAAGATGGTTGTTATATAGATTTTGTGTTTCGAAATGAACGCTTAAGATCACATAGTAGAATATCTCGATCAATGGTTGAAAGATGTTGAGAGGATTTAAATGGGAATAATCAGTGCAAATTGATTACGCAATCAGTGTGATTGAAGAAATCATTTTGAGTGTTCAATGGGATTGAAGAAATAGATTGAATAATCTATGGAATTGAAGAAATCATGTGGAGCAATCTATGAAATTGATTAAATCAATTTGAGCCTTCAGCGGGATTGAAGAATAGATTGATCTATCAGTAAATACATGGATTAATCAGGAAATAGAGTGAGCAATCAGTGGATCATAATTTTCTCAATCATAGAAGTGGGTGAGGGTAATTAATTAATCTTTTTGAGTTGAACATGCAAATCAAGTTTGAATTTTGCAAACAAATTTGTATTTGTTTGATTTGACCTTTTTGATGATGTTTTGAATAATTTATTTAATTATTCAAGTTTAGGGGAAAATGTCACCATTAAATTATTATGTTTTAATAATTTAATTGAATAGAGTAAATTAGTGACATAATTAAATAATTGTCGTTATTTAATTAATCAGGAGGAATAAAGTTAAATTAGGACTTTTTTAAATAAACAAAATTTATTTAATTGGTCAAAAATGATGAAAAAGTGAATTAATTAAATAATGTAATATTATTCAATTAACAAAGGAAATTAGCGTTTTTAATGTAAATGATGATTGAGGATGAATTAATAAAATAATGTTAAATTGCTTAATTAATAGACAAATATAAGAAATGATAATAATTAAATAATAATTTATTATTTAATCAGAAGAGTGAGAGTTAGTTAAATAGCGTTGTTCACCAATCAAGAAAATTTTAGGTGTCTACATTTTTCCCCTCTTTGATACAATGTGATTTTGAGCATTGTGTCAAAGAAAATAAAAAAAATCCCACTCAAAAGTTTCCCCAATATGCCCCAGATGGGATAGCATGCATGGTGCCCCCTCAAAAAATTTGGTGAAAATTTTGGATAATGAACCAAATTTTCTGATAAGCTGATGTAATGCATTTAGTTGCAAGGACTGACAAAAGAAATGGTGAAAAGAAGAAAATTTTAATAAGAAGTGAAGAATAGTTGATGTTGTTATTCATTGATGAATTCTATTTTTCTTTGCATAAAGGCTTCACATTTTTAACAATCCTTATTGATGTAGCAAACAAACATGATGCACCAAAGTATTAATAACCAAGGTGGTGTTGTATCCATTACATGGAATTTGAATCTACAAACAAGGAGTATTCTTGCTCATACCAGACATACATAAACCCTTTTAGAGTGCATGGGTGGGAAGCTTTAAAACATGTCAAACCAGTAACATAGAGAGGTATGGAGTACCTAACATGCCACTGCTACACAAAATGCTTCAAAACTGTAGACATGGAAAATATACAAATTGATCCTAAACACCTGATCCTGATCTTACTAACACTAGTTCATCCTGAATCATCTCCTCGACTAGTCATTTAATTGAATAATCTTTATTCAATTAAATTCATCATAACCCCTCTCTTAATTAAATAAATCAAATTTATCCGTTTAAGTCATCCGCTTCTATTAATTAAATAAATCATTTTTTTAAGCTAATCCTATAATCATTCTTTTAATTAAATAATTCAATGAATTTAATTAATCTCTAAGGTCATATTCTTTAAATTAAATAAATTAATCTTTATTTGATATAATCTAACACCACCCTCTTTAATTAAATAAATCAAACTTTATTTAATTAAATCTAAATTCATATTCCTCTCAACTTTGATTTAAATTAATTCAAAAATCTAAGTCAAATTATCAAATCAACTAATCTCCATCTAAATTAATCAAATCCTAATTAATCTTAATCCTAATCCATCAAATCCTCTAGATTTCACAACTTGCACAAGTAAATCAATTTAATTGATTTATAAATTCTTCTATTTTCTCTCAACTTGGCATCAATAGGGGAATATTCCTCAAATTCAAAAATCCCTCCAAAAGGGATGAGTACATCCAACAAGGCATTAAAGGCCTCTTACATGTCCTTTTCCTTGAGCCAAGTGGCATTTACTCCATTCCTCTTTCCCTCCAACTTGTCATTTCACAAATTTCAAATTCCACTAAACCATATTTATTTGCACATTCATCAAAATGTGCTCATTCCTCTTCCAATCACATGTGGACAAGTGGAATCTTCCTATCGGTTGGTATTTTATCCCACATCCATCCATTTTGCCTCTTTCTCCATCATTCTCTTCTATAAATAGAGATTTTCTCTATTGATTTTGGATCCATCATCTAAGAGCATAATCACTATAGGCATTTAGCATTGGAGTTCATAGTATTTCATATTTTGCAATCAATTTAGCTAGGTTATTGGAAAATTTCATCAAGGAAGCACAATCATCATCAAAGATCATCACTTTACATCAAGGAATTGGGAAAGGGCCATTTTCCATATCAAAATGATACCAATTCCCCCATGGGATTAAAGTTTGTTCATTTGAATAGGATTTAATAAGATTTGTTATTGTGTTCATTGCATTTCTTATTTTTATGTTTCAAATGAATCTCATGAGGAATGTTGCTTCTAACTTGCTTAATGAGATAATTATATGTTTTTTCTTTGTGTTTGTGCAGGTATAGAAACACCACACATTTTGGCGCTAGAAGGAAGGTGAATCTGGAGAAAATTAACACATTTTTCTAAAAATTCCATGAATTTTTGTTGATTTTGTTGTCTATAGGGAAACTGCATCGCTGGCCATCAAATTGTGCCACTATCAATCCAACGGTGCCATATTGTGACGCTTTCAAAATCCAAACTACGCTACTGAGGTCTTCCCGCCCAAAAAAATTGAATTTCAAACTGTGATGCCGGTCACTTAAATCTCAAACTTCGTCGCTGATTGAAATAGCGTTGCAATCACACTCACTATTTTTATGTAGAGCACCGCTATCAAATCCAATGCGTGCTATATAGTGGTGCTGACTTCCTCAAACTACACCGCAATTGTAGATTGTGCCACTTGAGTGGGGTAAAAGGAAGTTTTCAGATTATTTTCAACATGTGTTTTTTTCTTTTTAGTTGTTTTTGACTTCTAACTAGTTTTTGACCTCTATTTTTGTAGTATTAACTAGTTTTTGTAGGTTGGCTTGCTCAAAACTGAAGGAAGGAAACCAAGACCAAGATTTCCATATGACATCACCATCTCATTGTATCAAGTGTTTTTAAACACTTTAGGGAGAAATTATAATCTCTTTTCTAAGGATTTGTTATCTTCTTTATTTTTAGGACTCAATATCTTTCATTTGGACTTAAAAAGAACAAAACAAAGGGATTAAAAAGAACCATAGGCAACTTACTAGATTTTATTTTGGACTTAACGAATGAACAAACAAGTCTCACACTTCAAAGTTAGTGCTTAAAAAGAATTCATATTTGCTTTGTGGTCTAATATGAATATGTGTACTCTTTGTTTTGTAATTCTTTTACAAGTTAATATCCTTTAAAAAGACGTATCCACTTCTCTCGTGCCTCACAATGATCTTGAGAATCAAAAACCTTTTTTTTGAGATATTTAGTCATGTAAGTGATTACCTCTACATTTGAATTTGGGTTCCTAAAATTGAACAAAATATTATTAGTGTGAGTGGAGTATATCGCGAGTGTTCTCTCTTTGTTTCTCAACAAAGATTGATCGAGCTTCAGATGTGCTTACTTTCTTTTGTTTAATCCTTAGAGGAAATTCCTTGGTGGGAAAAAATTACTCACCCCAAGGGAATGACCCAACCAGTAACACGCTAAAGCCAAGTGACTTCCAACCAGTATACAAGTGTGGGTACTTGAGGAAAGTTCAAGTATCACGAGGATTGTTCCGACAAGAAGGGAAAAAATGGTCTCTTGTAGTATGAATGATCCCCCATGAACATGTTGTGCAATTGTCTCTTTCCATATGAATGATCCCCCATGAACGTGTTGTGCATATATTGCACACACACCTCACCAAAGGTAGGGACCCCCTTTCTTTTGCTCCCGACGGGTCAATTTTGCTCCCGATGGGCTGTTTTGCTCTTGCCTCATTTTGTGTATCCCTATTCCCAAGCCTAGGTTGGTCATATGCCTTAAAATGACTAAATTCCCTTTGACCAAATTCGCCTATCTGAATTTGCTAAGTCTTTTGCTTTTGTGGGCCCCCCCCTTTTTCTTTTGCCATGCTCTTGCCGACTAGGTCCCTGCTTGCTTGACTTCTCTTTTTCCTTCATTTTTGAATTTGGGGACAAGTTTCCTATGGATTTGGGATGTTTTCATGATTCCTAAGTGAACTGCCAAGGTTTCGTTAAGTTTTAGGAAGTTGCAAAAATTTCATTACGGGCCACCGCCCCTTCGTTGTCGTTCGTGGGAATTTCCTTGCGGGTCACCGTCCATAAGAATTATTTCATAGGCCGCAGTGTGGTCATTGTCATTTCAAAAGGGTGATGACCCTCTGAATTGCCCCTTCCAAATCTCCGCCTTTCCAAAAAGGGGTGCAAACTTCAAGTTTTCATGATCTAGGACCCATAAAATGAATGACTTCACATGCCTAAAGGGGTTGGCATTAATTTTTCCACGTGTTTAGACATTGTGGAACTTTCCTTGTAGGTCACCATCCCTCTGTCACCGTCTGTGGGAACTTCCCTTGTGGGTGGTCATCCCTCCGTTGCCGTCTGTGGGAACTTCCCTTGCGGGCGATCGTCCCTTTGTCACCGTCCATGGGAACTTCCCTTGCAGGTCATTGTCCCTCTGTTACCATCCGTGGGAACTTCCCTTGTGGGTCGTTGTCCCTTTGTCGTCATCCGTGGGAACTTCCCTTGTGGGTCACCATCCCTCTATCGCTGTCAATTGGAACTTCCCTTGTGGGTCGTCATCCCTCCATCGTCATCCATGGGAACTTCCCTTGCGGGTCATCGTCCCTCCATCATCGTCTGTGGGAACTTCCCTTGCGGGTTGTCATGCTTCCTTCACCATCCATGGGAACTTCCCTTGCGGGCCACCATCCCTCCGTCGTCGTCCATGGGAACCTCCTTGCGAGCCGTTGTGTGTGGGTTTTCGTTTATGGATTGCCTCTTTTAAGGCAGTCAACCCTTGACTTCCCCTTGCCTAGCAGGCTTCGCATTCATTTTATTTGTCCGCCTTTTGTTTGTCGTCTGCCTTCTATTCGCCTTCCATTCGCCTTTGTCCAACTTTCATCCGCCTTCCCATCAGTTGTTCGTTGTCCGTTCGCCATCTGCCTTCTAGATGTTGTGGTCGCCAATGTTGTCTTTACGACGCAAGCTTGTCAGGCTTCCTACTTCCTAGCTTTCGCATTTCTCTGGCCCTCAAAAGTGAAATCTCGTTGAAATCTGATTTCTTGAAAAAGAAAGTTTCCCAACATGTCAAAAAGGAAATTGTCTTGAAGTGAGAATTTTTTCCAAAATAGAAATTCTTTCCCAAAATAGATTTTTTTTTTTCAAAAATGGAAATTTTTCCTGAAAATGCAAATGTTTCCAAAATTGTTTTTTCTTCCTAAAATAGGAAAATTTCTTTCGAAATATGAAATTCTTAATGGACTATAAATTGATACATTTTAATTCTTTAAATGAGAGAAATTTGCCACTTTTGGAGATCTAAATCATGATATCTTATGGCATGGGTACTTTTAAGGAATCTATTTTGGGTCGCCCAACAATTGAAGAAGTGCTTTCAAATAGTGCAATGGAGGGAGCTATTTTATTTCACCAAAATGATGATGATTGTCAGAGCTGTCCATCCAAATCAGGAGCAACATATCTACCTCTCAGAAGCACCAATCTACAAAAAGAATGCATTTAATTGGCCATAAGATTGTTGTGAATACATCAAGCAAAAGGGCAGCCTTTGACAACTTTTAGTTGTAGCAAAGGTAGTTAGCTAGAAGATAAAAGTGCTACAGTGCATGGGTCACTAGAGGACAAAATAGGGAAAAGACAAAGAATGTATTTTAAATTGTTGAATATTTGGGGGTAGGTGAAACCCTAACTTGTAACAAATCTGGGCCACACAATGAAAATTAATCCTGGGCATTCATTTGGGCTTTGGAAAACTATAAATAGGGGCTTGCCCCTCATTTGTAAATGGTTGGAGAATTGGTGCAAAAATAATTTGCAACAATAAAAGACAACATTGCATGATTTTATGGATGTTTTATTCGATTTTGTTCATATTACATGCATGGTTCTACTCCCATATTAGTTTTAGCTTGTAGTTTCTTGGATGGTTGTGATAATGTTGCTTGTTGTTATGGTATGTTGACGAATTTCCAACCCATACTTTTGGCACTTGTTGATGACAAGTTGTGCAAAGTTAGCTTGGGCTTCCATATTTCATTGTTGCAACTTAGTTCAATTGCATGTTCATGATGTGCATGTGCAATATGAAAATCAACAGACCTTAGAAGATTGCACTGGTTTTGTGTAGCTATAGGCTTCTCTTGGTCAAGCAAAACCCAGTTTAGGAAGTTTGTCTATTGTAGCAGCCTCCATTATTACTGTTCATTCATAGCGTAGATTTAGAAAAAATATCTTAACCTTTCTCCTTTTGCTAATTCTTTTAGTCCTTTGTTAGAGTAGGATTCAAAGCATCAAAACAATGCCAAATTTGATGAACATGGTGAGTTTCAACATGCTAATTTGAGTGGACAGCCACTATTCATTCACCTCCAGCACTGTGAAACTCCATTTGTAGACCCAACTTCCCATGCTTTGTAAACCATAAAGGTTGGCCCTGTGTTACCAAAAAAACACATCAACCACTGAGATATTCCAAGCATTGTCATGACCTGACACCCGAGAGACCTTGGGGTCATTTTCTGCAAATTGCTTGTAGGAAATTACTTTTCAAGAGAGGTAGTTCACTTGTGCATTGCTTGTGTTGAGAAGGTGCAAAAAAACCCATCAACAAAACTAGCGCTAGAAGGAGGGCATGGCTGAGCTTGAGGCTACAAAGCTGAGAATTGGAAGTTGAAAGGAACATTCAAGTGAAATATGAGATAATGAGATCTCCTTACATGCTGGAAAGTTAAAATCAGAAATTTGAAGACCAGCAAGAGTTGAGCTAAGATGGAACAACATTTGCAAGTCAACATCGCTCAACTATATGCAGATTTAAATAGGATATTGAGGCAACCATTGCAGAAATTTCCATTATCTGACAAGTGTAGGATCCATAACACATGCAGACACAATGAATTGGACTGCCTAACTTTCTTGGGAAGAGTTGAGATGGCCTTGCAGGGAGGAATCCTCTTTTTGGGAAATATACCAACCCTTGGCTCCTCCAGACTCAAAAGAGGAATTTGCTAACATGGTAGCCAAGGCCTTCAAGGAGTTGATTCAAGAACAATTGAGCATTGAGGATGGACCGAACTTAGAAGAAGTGTTGATGTCTAGATGGTGCAAATTCCATAACACACCCCACTTGGAATTCACTTGTCCATCATGTGCAAATGTCATCACCCAAGCTAGGAGTTGTTTGGGCAAGTTAGAACAACCAACTCTCAATGAAAAAGAGCCATCCCATGAGGCATGCGAGCTATCAACATCTGGGAGATAGCATACCAAAGTTGAATCAAGAAGCTCCATAGAGGTAAGTGCTGGGACAACACACACTAAGGCTGAAAATCAAAAGGAAGGAGTTGAATTCCTTGGTATAACAAGGAGATTTGATGAAAGTTCAGTTGGAGGGGAAGTAGAAAATATTTTCTCCATCGGTAAAGAAAAATCCTCCACTTAGGAAGAAGACTAGCCCACAACTGAGAGGCACTTTATGGAAGATGAATCTACAACACTATTTGTTGGGATAACCAACACAAATGTTGAAGAACAAAAAGAAAAAGAGGCTAGAAGCCCTGGGGTAGTACAAAATGACGATGAAAGCATAAGTGAAATAAGATTAGAAGACCTTTCCTTCATAGATGACAATGATCAAGCATCCGAAAATGAATATTTGGAGTGCGAACAACTAGACGTCACAATTGTCTACCATAAAAATTCCTTCCTAAGTGATGATGAGGATCTGATGGTGGAAAGATATAATGAACTTGTTTCAAGACCCACGAGGGATTGGTTGGAACTAGGACACCAGGTGGAATTGGAAGTTTTATTTATGCCAAGTTGGTGTAGGCTTCATGACTTGCCACATTCAGATTTCACGTGTGAACTATGCCAAGACACCAATGTGCAAGTTAAAGAACAAGTGGGGCATCCAAGTGCACCACCTCATGTGGTTGCTTCAAGGATTGAATTAGAGGTCCAAGAGCTGGAACTAGGCGACAACTTAGCTAAGAGAAACCTCCAAGAAGAGGTTGGGACAACAACGGCGGGAGAACAATATAGTCCTGAACCCCCAAAAAATGAAGTGGATCAAATGGGAGAGCTGTCCATCAATCGTCAAGAGTTTTTCCCTCTTGAAGAGCATTTATACGCAAGGAATGATGGGTTCTATGAAGAAACCTTGGAGGGAAATCATATAGTAAATTTTGGCCCCCTTGATGAGGCACCGTCAATTGATGAATTCTTTCCACTAGGAACTATACTTCAGAGGTATAACAATGCTAAGGAGGAATACATTTCAGAAGTGGGCAACAATGAAGATATATTACTAGAACCTCAAGAGGGTGAAATATTAGAGCTTCCAGATTGGGAGGGGAACTCCTTCTCCATTTACAGCGACAATGATCAAGAGGAAACAAGTGAACATCATGGTGAGCCACACAAATTGCAAGAAGAAGAAAAAGGAAAGGGTGTTTCGATAGTTGCCAACGAGTATGACACATCGGGCCAACTACAAGATGCAACAAGGATCCCTGCCACCATGATCATTGTTGATCCTCTTACATGTTCAAAAGGATGAAATAGAACAAATTCATCCATGTCATGTTCCTATGACATTAAACATCATAAAATTGAGATCAACATGAGGGAAATGAGATGGGACAACATGTTGCCTTTTAAGGACAATAGTCAAGTAGACACTAATACTGTAGAGGATCAACAAGACGAAGTGTATCTCCTTGAAGAACAATCGATGGAGGTTGTGGGTCCCACTAGTAGATTGGAAGAGGTGTTCGTTGTTCCATTCTCCCAACCTTATGCAAGTCTGAGATCAGGTATAAGGTTCTTGCATTTGAAAAAAATTCTTCAAAACGTGTACTACCTGATCAGTTTGATGGTGATCTATAGATTTGCAATGCAAGAGGGATGTTGCACCATCCATTGCATCCACCTGAGGCTGTTGATGCAATGACCGATGATGCAACACTTTCTCTCGACTATCAAACGTTGCCACCTTCGCATGTCAAAATCTAGGTTCTATCCTTCCTTTCTCCTACAAATTCTTATAGCTATGTTTATCATTTTTATTATGGGAACAAGGGGAGATGAGCATGTTTATGGATCAAACATGGGTTTAATGAACCTCCTCAATTGTTGTTTCTTCCTGAATATGCGATTGAATTTGAATGTTGCAATGTTGAGCTTCTTTTCTCTGAGTATAAGGATGAGTGTGCATGGTTAAGAACTGTAATGATCACTCACCTACTAGTGCATGCATTACGATATCCAACGGGCATAAGTGTTAGTTTTCCTTACGTAAACATCGCGCTTTGTAAATATCTCTGTACATAGTCTATTTTGAGTAGTGTAGGTGTCATGTAAATAGTCTCTTCTTTCTTGCTTTCGTTAGGTTAGTTGGTTTGTTGTAGGCTTGCTTGCTTTAGAGTAGTTTCCTTTCCATTTACTTTTGCTTTGCTTCTTTGCTCGAGTTCCCTTTGTTTTTAGTTGGGTATGTTTATGTGCACAACCATCATTTTATTGGCTAGGGCTGTTCTATGTATTTCTTCGATAAACTTTAAACAAGTTTTCAAAGTGGATGGTGAGGGTCTTCTGTTAGTGCCAAGTGACTTGGATGTTTGGTTTGAAGGAGATAGGTCATTGGTCGATTTGACTCAGTGTATTCTGAAATCTTACATATCTCACATACTTTAAGAATCTAGCGGTTCCTATAGGTTCCTTTGTGAGGTCTAGTTAAGTGAAAAATCTAAAATTATGCTTCAGCGCCACTGTGATTCTCAACCTTGATTGCAAACTTCACTGCTTGCGGGTTGGAAATAAAGAAGAGAAGAAAATCAAAAGGAACAAAAAGTGTAAGTGTGTAATAAGTAAATAAGTAAAACAACTAAAAACACTTCTTAATGAAACATTATATCAAGTTTTAACAACAATTAACTAATTTAAAGCACAAAAAAACTTGAAAATGTCTCATTGTTTCCTATCTCCAAAGATTTATTAAATCACAGAGGGCTCTCAGATTTGGTAAGCATTGTGACTATTAAAATGTCAATCTAGAGAATGGAATGATGCTAAATGCAATGATCTACTTCTATATGGTGATTTCTAAATGATATTGATGCTATTGTAAACTATGCTGACATGAAAACTGATGGATGAAAGCTACAGTAATCTAAGATGCAACCATGATATTGATTCTACAGATGTTATGATTGCTTTTTCTGCAGAGTAAGTTTGCACAAATATGAAAGATACATTTCTTGTGGAATGAGGTTGTATATATAGATTTAAGACAACAATTTTGTGAAGAGTCAACACAACAAAGGCTTGGATTCAATCTGGAGAATTGAATGGTAAGAGATTGAGAAGCTTGAGCTGATCATGGGAATGGTTTCTCCCCCTGAAAATATCATGCTAGATGATAGGAAGAATTAGAGGAAGGAGATTGAGAGATTGATTCCAATTTGTCTCCAAAGCTTTCCCGTGAAATGCCAATTGAATTAATTTAGACATAAATTAGACATATAATATCTAATTTGATAGTAGAGCGAATAGAGGAAATTTTCCTTTATGCCTTTATTTGAATATTTTGGTTTATTCAAATTTGTAAAAGGGGATAAATAATTTAATAAAACAAACTATAGAATTTGTTTGTTAAACAAATATAGAAGGGATATGATAATTAATCAACAAAGTATTTAACCTTGTTTAATTAATTAAGATTGAATGATGTGATAATTAAATAACACAAACTATTGAAGCTGTATATTTAATTAAAATTGAAGAATAAAAGAATTAGAATGTGAATTATTTAAATAAATATTTCTATTTATTTAATAGTAAATGAATTTAATTATGATAATTAAATAAAACAAAGTGAAATTCATTTATTTAATTAAGACGAAAATAATATAATAAAGATTGAAATTTTTTAAATGAACTATATACATAAATATTTCTATTTATTTAATAGTAGATGAAATAAAGGTTAATTAATCAAATAAATTATATTTAATTAATTATATTCGCTAGACCATTTTTTGGTGCATACAAAAAGAAAGAAAGAAAAATGATGAAAATTAAAAGAAAGAAAATTCAACTTTTAGGAGAATCTGAATAACTCTATCGGGGCTATGGACGCCCGACCGATAGTAGAGAAATGTTCGGGAGAATCACAACGACAATCTCATCAGGGCTATGGATGCCAGACTGGCAGCGAGGCAATGTCCCGGATTTTTTTGGAGTGAGAATAAATTACGTAGCTTAACTTGACAGAGCTTAGGTTCCTATAGTGACCTAAGGATAGAAATGAGCGCATTTGCACACACTTGGATTTTCAAGATATTGAGGGTTAGGTTGACTAGTGGTTTTGATCCTTTGGTTGAGTGCCTGGTTTGTTTGCCCTAGCATGGGGATCAGAACCAAAGATTCTGGGTTCGTGATTCTAATTTGTCATCAAAATGCTCTGGAGCATTTCCCTAGGAGTCACTATTTATTGTGCATATATTGCACACAGACCTTGTCGAAGGCAGGGACCCCCTTTCTTTTGCTCCCGACAGGTCATTTTTTCTCCCGATGGGTTGTTTTTCTCTCGCCTCATTATGTACACCCCTATTCCCAAGCCTAGGTTGGTCATATGCCTTAAAATGACTATATTTCCCTTTGAACAAATTGGCCTATCTGAATTTGCTAAGTCTTGCTTTTTCCATGCTCCTGCTGACTAGGTCCCTGCTCGCTTGACTTCGCTATTTTCTTCATTTTTTACTTTGGGAACAATTTTCCTATCGATTTGAGATGTTTTCATGGCACCTAAGTGAACTTTCAAGGTTTCATTAAGTTTCGGGAAGTTGTAGAAATTTCATTGTGATTTGTCACCCCTCCATCGTCGTCTATGATAATTTCCTTGCAGGTCATTATCCCTCCATCGCCGTCTGCGAGAATTCCTTTGTTGGCTATTGTGTGCAGGTCTCCATGTGCTCATTTCCATTTCAAAAGGGTGACAACCCTCTGGCTTCCCCTTCCAAATCTCCTCCTTCTCAAAAAGGGGTGCAAACCTCAAGTTTTCATCATCTAGGACCCATAAAATGAATGACTTCATATGCCTAAAGGGGTTGGCATTAAGTTTTCCATGTGTTTAGACATTGCAGAACTTTCCTTGAGGGTTGTCGTCCCTTCGTCGCCGTTCGTGGGAACTTCCCGTGTGGGAGGTCGTCCCTCCATTGTCGTTCGTGGTAACTTCCCTTGTGGGCGGCCGTCCCTCCGTCACTGTCTATGGGAACTTCCCTTGCAGGTCATCGTCCCCTCCATCGTTGTCCATGGGAACTTCCCTTGGAGGCCTTCGTCCCTCCGTCACCATCTGTGAGAACTTCCCTTGTGGGTCATCGTCCCTCTATTGTCATCCGTGGGAACTTCCCTTGCGGGTCATCGTCCCTCCGTCACCGTCCGTGGGAACTTCCCTTGCAGGTCGTCGTCCCTCCATTGCCGTCCGCGGGAACTTCCTTACAGGCCACCGTGTGCAAGTTTTCGTTTGTGGATTGCCTCATTTAGGGCGGTCGACCCTTGACTTCCGCTTGCCTGACGGGCTCCGCATTCAGTTTCTCCGTCTGCCTTACATCCGCCTTCCGTTCATCGTTCGTCCGCTGTCCGTTTGCCTTCCAAATGTTGTGGTCGCTAGTGTCGTCTTTACGACACAAGCTTTTCGGGCTTCCCACTTCCTAGCTTTCGCATTTCTCTGGCTCTCAAAAGTGAAATCTCCCCGAAATTTGATTTCTCGAAAAG
Organism: Sequoiadendron giganteum; assembly: GCA_007115665.2. NCBI lineage: Eukaryota > Viridiplantae > Streptophyta > Pinopsida > Cupressales > Cupressaceae > Sequoiadendron > Sequoiadendron giganteum. The sequence continues at coordinate 2,108,494 of CM021106.1, read as the reverse complement.
GAAAGTTTCTCAACATGTCAAAAAGGAAATTGTCTGGAAGTGAGAATTTTCCAAAAACAATTTTTTTTCCAAAATATAAATCTTTCCTGAAATAGATTATTTTTTCAAAAATGGAAAATTTTCCTAAAAACGCAAATGTTCCCAAAATTGATTTTTCTTCCTAAAATAGGAAAATTTCCAAAAATTGAAAGTTCCTTTTGAAATATGAAATTCTTGATGGATTATAAATTGATACATTTTAATTCTCTAAATGAGGGAAATTTGTCACTTTTGGAGATCTAAATCATGATATCTTATGGCACAAGTACTTTTAAGTAATCTATTTTGGGCCGCACATTAATTGAAGAAGTGCTTTCAAATAGGGCGATGGAGGGAGCTGTTTTATTTCACCAAAATGATGATGATTGTCTGGATTTTTCCATCCAAATCAAGAGCAACATATCTACCTCTTAGAAGCACCAATTGGCAAAAAGAATGCACTTAGTTGGCTACAAGAGTGTTGTGAATACATCAAGCAAAAGGGAAACCTTTGACAGCTTTCAGTTGCAGCAAAGGCAGTCAACTAGAAGACAAAAGTGCTACAGTGCATGGGTCACTAGAGGACGAAATAGAGAAAAGACAAAGAATGTATTTTAAATTGTTGAATATTTGGGGGTAGGTGAAACCCTAACTTGTAAAAAATCTGGGCCACACAATGAAAATTAATCCTGTCCATTCATTTGGGCTTTGGAAAACTATAAATAGGGGCTTGCCCCTCATTTGTAAATGGTTGGAGAATTGGGCCAAAAGGCATTTGTAGTAATAAAAGACATCATTTCATGATTTTATGGATGTTTTCATTGATTTTTCTCATCTTGCATGCATGGTTCTACTCCCATATTAGTTTTAGCTTGTAGTTTCTTGGATGTTTGTGATAATGTTGCTTGCTGTTATGGTATGTTGATGAATTTCCAGCCCATACTTTTTGCACTTGTTGATGACAAGCTGTTGTGCAAAGTTAGCCTGGGCTTCCATATTTCATTGTTGCAACTTAGTTCAATTGCATGTTCATGATGTGCATGTGCAATATAAAAATCAACAGACCTTAGAAGATTGCACTAGTTTTGTGTAGCTATAGGTTTCTCTTGGTCAAGAAAAACCCAGTTTAAGAAGTTTGTCTACTGTAGCAGCCTCCATTGTTACTGTTCACTCATAGCTTAGATTTAGAACTACTCTCTTAACATTTATCCTTTTTCTATTTCTTTTAGTCCTTTGTTAGAGTAGGATTCAAAGCATCAAAATAATGCCAAATGTGATGAACATGGTGAGTTTCAGCTTGCTGATTTGAGTGGACAACCACTATTCATTCACCTACAACACTGTGAAACTCCATTTGCAGACCCAACTTCCCATGCTTTGTAAACCATAAAGGTTGACCCTGTGTTACCAGCAAAACACATCAACCACTGAGATATTCCAAGCATTTTCATGACTTGACACCCAAGAGACCTTGGGATGATTTTCTACAACTTGCTTGTAGGAAATTACCTTTCAAGAGAGGTAGTGCACTTGTGCACTGCCTGTGTTGAGAAGGTGCAAAAATACCCATCAACAGAACAAGATGCCCATATTAAAACCCTTTTTTTAGAAGGCCCAAATCCTTAAATTTATTTGTTGATGCAAGAAAAATTGTTTTGAGGTCGTCCCACATTTTTATGGCTCTTGCTAGAGATGAGAAGTATGCCTTAGGAGTTTCATGGGTACTAATGCTTGGTTGATCTGAGAAGTGAGTGCACTGCAAGGGGGAACTTCTGTGGTCAAGCATCTAATCATCCACTAAGGGTAAGCGTAGCTAGATTTATCCAAGTGGGAGCTCAACAAATATTGTCTCATTTTATCCTAGGATTGTGCATCACTTTGAAATCAAAATACTTTGCTTGGATCTAGAACGCTTGAAAACAAACATTCACCAAATATTCAAAATTTCAAACCCTTTAGGGGGAATGAATACCTTTGACAAATCCAAGTGCTCTTGCTTTCCCTATGGATTTCATCCTTAGAGGCTTCTAAGTATTTGGATTTTTACCATAATTTGTTCTCACTAAAGTCAACATTAGGAAACTATTGCCTTGATTTCCTTGATTTCCACATAATGGACTTTGTGGGATGAGAATAAGTTAGGACATTAGACATCTAGTTTGAAAAACCTAATCAAGAATTGTTTTTGGTAAAAGGAAATCATTAAGCAAATCTAAAAAAGGCAATTGAACCCCACACATGTGCTCTCCCAAATGATTTCCCAAAAGATAAAAATTCGAAAACCAAAGTCCAAAGGTCTTAGTCAAAAGGCTCACAAAAAGCATTTTTCTATGCCTTATGAATTTAGAGAAAGATTGACCTTCAAATTTTACAAATGTGCATCAAGGAACAATCCAAATTTGTATGAATTTTATTGCCAAAAAAATCCAAGTCTCTTTCAAAAGTTTTATTTTCTCACATAGGAAGTACCAAGCATGTTCTTCAATACCAAGGTCTTGTAGAAAGGAGTTATATCTAGGTCTAATCTAGGATCAAAGTCAACATTCTCATCCATCTGTCAAACATTAATCAAAATCACCTCACCAACAAACTCTTGGAAATATTGAAAAAATCATTCATGCTAGAATTTTGGCAAATCCAAATCATCTTGTTTGATTAGATGTGTGTAGATGAATCCTTCTCCACATATTTAGTCAAATTGTCAATCCTTGTGAACAAGTCTACCCCTTTATAACACCCAACATCTTGAGGTTTATAAGTTCATTATCCAAAATTCAAAAAGCATATCAAACCAAAACCATCTTGTTTGACCAAGGTTGTTTAGACGAATCCTTCTTTACACAGTTAGTCAAATTATCATCTTGTGTACAAGTCTACTCTAGGACAAAATCCAACATCTTAGAGTTTACGAGTTCACTATCCAAGCCAAAATCCAATCAAGCCAAGGTCGAGATCAAATAAAACCCAAACCAAATCAAAATCTAAAAAGTACTAAAGTCTAGTATCTCCTTCAAGATTTTTCAAGAGTTCATATAATTTGCATCATTGATCTTCCATTTTCCTCATCATCACACTTTGATCCTTAATCATCCTAGATTTTCTCTTTTATGCCTAAATTTAGATCAATCTAAAGAATTAGAGGTTCATCTCACATATATTCTTGAAAATTGATCCCTATTTTATGGTGAAAACTAGATCGCAACACAAGAAGAACATGGAAACCAACAAAGAAACATCAACTTCAAGTGATTTAAGCCAAACCGCTCCTGAAATGAATCCCATTGGATCGAGAAATCCCCTAACTAATCTTCCTCTATCATCAAAAAATCCTCAAGAGGAAGGTCAAGTGGAAGACATCACCGATAATGTCTTAGGGATGACACAAGATGAAATCCTTGAAATGATTCAAAATCCCGAAACTCATAGAATTGCCAATACCATGATGAGGCTCAATTTGCTTGAATTGGCAAAAGAAGGGGCTAAACTCCCTTCCGATTATGACATAAGCACCATTGTGGAGAAGCCTCTACGGATCATGCCCCCAATCTCATCCACACCTTTGATTGAAAACATCATTCAAAGTATCTCGCAAATCACATCATCCATTTCTCCAACTCAACCAATTGTCAACAAGGGAAGTTCATTGCTTCAGGCACTTCAAACACACCCCCTTGTGAATAATCAAGATTTTGATACAAATACCATATTGGGTCAATCCATCACATTGAATCCGTTGCACCCATACGTTTTTCTTGCATTTCATGATCCTACCCATCCATCCTCTTTTCATGCAACACCGACATATCCTCTCAACACACAAACCTCTCTCCCTATGACCTCACAATGAGAAGGTGGATTATTCAACTCAGGGGGAATCTTTGATCCCTCATCATCATCATCATCATTTATCCAAGGAGATACATCACCCATTTTCCCACCATTTCCACCTTTTCCATTAACATCCACACCACCCCTTGGGTTAGGCCTTCCCCCTTTACCTACCATCAATCAATAAAATATGAGCAACCCTCCAATCATAAATCAAAACATCATACTAAATCCTCCCATATTTCCATCGATATCATAAAAAGAGGTGACAACCATTCAAGCAACCCTAGCAATTAACACATCATATACCATCCCCCAAGTATCTCAAGACATGGTCTCCCAAGGACCAAGCATATCAATCAGACCATCCACCACACAAACCCCAAATATCAATACAACAGTCCCTCTCATCACAACAGTGAACACTATTCCTAATCCACCACCACCACCACCACCAAAAGCCAACATGACAAACTCCTTTAGCATCATGTTGCAAGCAGCTCAACAAGCTGCCTATCAAAAGGCACTTGAGAAAATTCAAAATCAACAAGTTGCACAACTAGCTTCCCAACAAGCACACGCACAATTAGTGGCACAATAAGCGCAACATGCTGCCCAAGCTCAAGCTTTACTGCAACAACAACAAGGTTCCCAAGTTGTGCAAGAAGCTCAAGCCGCACAGGTTGCCTAGGCTACACAAGCAACCTAACAACCACAGACTCAAGTTTAAGCCCAATATTAAGCTCAACAAGCGCAAGCGCAAGCTCAATACCGAGCGCAACTGCAAGAATCCCAACAATAAGCATATCAACAAGCCCTGCAATAGTATCTAGAATAACAAGAATCCCAACAACAAGCTTTGTTAGCACAACAACAACAAGACCAACAACGAGCGTTGTTGGCACAACAACAAATGCAGGCGTATCAACAAGCCTTAATCGCACAACAGAGCTTGCAACAAGCTCCCACCAACATATGTAACACTCCACCCATCACTCAAACACCTCAACCACTTCAGAACACATTCACTCCACCTCCTAATCCGCAAGATGACATGGCAACACAAATCAAATTGTTCTCGCAACAAGTTCTTGATCTCCAGTAAGGGAAAACAACAAAAACACCAAGCAATGGTACCATTCCCAAAGGGTTCTGAAATCCCTAAATTTGACAAATATCATAGGATGGGAAACCTTGAGGATCATATCAGGGAACTCCAAGTACATTGTATGGAATTCGTATATGACGATACATATTTGATGCGGCTATTCCCTTGAAGCTTGGTTGGCCCTACCATGGAGTGGTTCTCTTGCTTACCTACTGGCATCAAAAGATTCCAAGATATCGTAGACACATTCATAAATAATTATGCATTCAAAATTAGCATGGATTTTAGTCTAGAGGAACTATCTACGCTCAAACAAGGTAAGGGGGAATCATTCAATTCCTTCCTACAATGATGGTGATCTAAGGCCAATAGGATCAAGTGGGCCATGCCGAAAGAGAAAAAATTTTGCACCATCATTTCTAATCTTGAGAAAACCTTGGCATTTCATCTAAAAATGTAGTGCATCACCACTTACAATCAATTAATCCCCAAGGCGCTCAATATCAAACGAGCCCTTATTGCACAAGGGGGTATGATGAGGTAAAAATAACCTCATCATAATAAAATCTGGAAAGATTACTTCTACCAAATCAATCCTAAGCCTGTGCCAATTTATTAAAATTTAGGAGAAATAATTTCTTATTTTAAGGAAAATTATGCTTTCTTTCTTTCTTTTGATCAATTGAAGAAATTTGCCAATGCAGGTTTAATGGGTTGAGTTGAGTGCTTTTGTAGGAAATAGTCAGTCATCGAGCAACTATTGCAAAATTTGAACCAACACATACCTCAAGTGTGGTAAAGAATAGATGTTGCTAATCTACTCCTGAATACGGGGATGATGCACCAAGGATTTAGTTATGTTCTTTAAAATTATGCTATTAAAACTTCATGGCTCTTCTAGAGCCTTCTATATGTTTATGAGCTTTAAAGACATAAAAGTTAGTTTTTAAGTTTTTGAAGACTTTTTCAATGGCTATCCACACCATCTTAAATTTAGGATTTAGTTACAAGTTATCTATAATAATTTAATTTCATGAGTGATGAATAAGACATAAGAAGTATCGTTATGCTGTTCACATTGTTTTCAAAATACTGTTGAATTATGAGTGATGATGACTGTTCATAACGGATAGACTCCAAAAATTGTAGCTTATGTGATTTAAAGATGAAGTATTAACCCACGAGCTGGCCACTCGAGGGGAGTTAATTAGATAAATAATTATTTTACTATTTGTTGTTCATTTGTTTAAAGTTAGATAACTGTTCAGTAGGAGGTAACTAAGTTTGTTAAGAGTTGAGTCTAACATTCCAAAGCACCATTGTTTTTAATTTGTATGAGTTATCTTTCATAGTTGATAAAATCCTTTATTGTTTAAAAGATGTTTCATTGTCTGTTCACTTATTTTTCTGCTTTCGTAGTATATCAATTGTTTAGTTTGCTTGTTTCTATGCTTTCTAGTTTAGTTGTTTTGCTTTCTAAACTAGTTGTCTTACGCTTTTTAGTTTAGTATTTCCATTTTTTCTTAGAATAAGATTATTTTCTAGTTAAATAGTAACGACCTTAGGTTAATCTTGGTTCCAATAGTTTAAAGTAAAACAAAAAATATAAAATGAGTTATCCAAATCATCTTTTGCAAACTGCCTTGGACATTGCCCGATCGACTAATTGGTATTCAATATTCTAAAGTAGTAGGACCTAATGATAGCCTATCAGGGTACACTTTAATATCCATAACATCAGGACAACCACCCTTCCACCAGCTATAACGAAAAAAACTCGCACATGGGTGAAAAATAGGAATGTCACTAATGATGGTGTGGTTGATGTCAAGGTCATAATCAATGCTCTGAAATAGAACACCCAAACATATCAACAACCGCAAAACAACAATTGTAACAACATGCAAACCAATGCAGTATCAAAAAAATGACCCAATAATCAAGTCAACAATCTAAATAATCAAGGGGGGCCACCTCCGCGAAATAAACACCTCCCCAAGAGAAAGTTTACAACCCTTGGGGAATCAGTCAAATTCGTCATGAAGAAACTGGTAAATGAGAATCTCATCAAAATCCCCACCTATTAGAACTATCAAGAGCCCCAAGTGAAACCACCATGGTACTATTGGCATATGAATTCTAGAGATTTTTGGCATTTGGTGTTGTCATTGATGGCAACCTAAGTCTTTGATCCAATACACACTTCAGTATCTATTCATACCGGGAGTCAGGGTGAAGAACAGGGTATCCGTCTAAAGTTGAGTATGTCGATCAATATGCACTATCGACTTATCAGCTCATGTTGCACATCTCAGGGAAGGTCGTTGGGTATCTGGAATACCTTATTCTTGATTCATGTGCCTTTGCATCAATTGGTGTATGAGTTTGAAGATCCAGTTTATTGATTTTTTGTTTATCAGTGCTAGAAGGCCGACTTGGTGGATATAGCCGTTGCAGATGTTTAAGGAGTAATTTATTAAAAAAATTATGTTCGAACATGTTTATTTAGGTCCTCACTATGCTATGGCCGACTGTGGATGGTACACATTGAAAATCATTTGTTGATTTAGCCGACGGTTGAAAAGTATTTTGTTTTATTAAGGCCGACATATAGATGATATTATCCTTTGATGCAGATATATAAGATCGATTGTTTATATCATTTTGGTATCGAAACAATGATGGATGCAAAGTGTGTTGTTGTGTGATGCAAAATTCAGAAGGGTAGTTGTACGATTTCATTTGCGTATATAAGATTTGTGATGCGAGTTGCAGCAGAGTAGAGCAGAAGAGCAAAATCTAGCAAAAGGTCAAGAAACTGACTGACGGGCTTAACCAGAGCTGTAATTTGGCATTAGAAGATGTTATTCCTTCAATTCAATTTATTAGATAGATTTAATATGAACATTTTTTAAGGCAGCAAGCCTTCCTATTTTGTGCAGTGAGCTCTAGGTAGTGTGCCCTAATGCAAGTGCATTCCCATTTTGTAAAACTTATATTTGAGTACTCAAATTGTGGATTGACCTCCATCGTGGTTTTTCCCCTACCAGGGTTTCCACGTAAAAATTCTTGTGTTACAGTGTCGTGGATGATTGATTTGTGTGTTTGCATAATTCCTTCAATTCAAAGTTGTAAATGGTTTAAATATCAAATTAATAAAGTTGAAGATTGCAGAACAGTGATTCACCCCCCCCTCTTAGTGTTCCCTGATTCCAACAATTGGTATTAGAGCCTAGTTCCTCGAAAGAAGTTTGACAAATTGAGGTGGATCTTGGAATTTAATGGACTCTAGTACTCTTCAACAACAAGTTTTGGTGGCACTTGATGATCTTGATCAGTCTAAAGCAGAAGTCTAGGAATTGAAAGAAAATCCTAGGGATGTTGAGAAATTCATTCAGTCATTGAAGGATCATATTGTTAAATCTAGGGAAAATGAAGGGAAAAGAATGCGGATCTAATGACCCAATAGTGCGGAATACATTCCCTTAACACCTTTACTACAGGGGAGAGAAGCAAAAATGAAAAACTAACAGTTTCTAGAACTTATAGAGATGCATACAACCATGGCAATGAGAAACCAGAAAGATAAGCAAACAAAGATGACACAGTATTTACGTGGGAAAACCCTTTCAGGCAAAAAACCCACCACACAAAGTCAAATCAATTGTATTACAGTAATGAATCGATTACATACAATATCCAGACTTCTTTGCTCAGCTCATAATCACCCAGAGAGATTCAGATCCACTGTTACAATGTTTTCACAACATACAGTTCAAAACCCTCTTCAAGAACTCACGTCCTTCAGCTCGCGACTTCAACTTGCTTTGCAACTTCACGGCACAACTCAACTTGTGTAACTTGTGAGAAATAACACATCTCTCATCCAAATGTAACCTACTCAGAAGAGCAATGAAGTCCATCCTCAAATCACGCATCTGGTCGGATCTGACAGATCTCCTGCAACAAGCCGTCATTGCATTCAAAGCCATTACCAAAATGGTTGAGCTCGCCACCCTTCTTTGACAAATGCAACTGCCACAATAACTATCTTGGTATCCATCCAATCACTATTCAACTAGGTGCCATGCGTCCAAGACCCATCAACAATCACAACTGATAGAGCAACCAAAATGATCAAACAATCATCGGGCGCGACCAAGACATCAAGTCATTTCAAACACTGCCAGAGTCGGAGTCGAAACAGGACTCCACCAAAAATACACACTGCCGGAGTCAGAGTCGGAGTTGGAACTGGAGTCAAAACAAGACCCTACCGAAATTTCAGGTTCAGGAACCATTTCAGTTCCGCGTCCGCCCATGCCAAAGAGGAACTCATTGGAAACAGTTATGACCGGGTAAAGTCAACCCGGGGTCAAACCAAGACGGGAACACAAAAGATCAGAGTCGGAGTCAGGAATGGAACAGGAATAGAAACAGGACTTTACCAAAAGTCCAAGATCAAGAACCAATCCGGTTCCGGTTCCGCCTCCGCCAACTGCAAGAAACATCAATCCAAAAATAGGACAAGGCAGAGGAAAACACCCCGAGTAGAATCCAAACATCCAGAAGAACCAGATCGTAAAAGCAAGAATCATACTCAAAGTCAGAACAGAAACAAAAACAGGAACCTGGAAAATGGACATTGCCAACTTCCAAAACTGGTTCCGCCTCCGCCAGAACCTGCGAAGAGAAGTGAGAAGGAACAAACGGTAGGAAGCGGAGTCGGAGCAGGAACGAGAACCAAAACCTAGAACTTAGGCAAACAGAACAATGCCTAATTCCATTCCGGTTCCGCCTCTTCCAGAAACTCAGAACTTAGGCAAACAGAACAATGCCAAGTTCCATCCCGCCTCCGCCTCCGCCAGAACTTTGTAAACAACACAAAATCACCAAGGCATGAAAACGAGGACTTCAAGCTGGAAGTTGAGACATAATTTCTCAATAGAAAAAAGGAAGGATCTTTGTGATTAGATTAAGAAAAAGAAGAGTGAAAACATGGATGATGCTCATCTGAATCAAACCTTTAAGGAAATAACTCAATAATGTGAAAAGCTTGCCAGAAAAAATGCTACCCTAAAGCATGAAATGGAATCTATGGTGATGAAGCTGACTAAGGAAATTGAAGAAAGAAAGAATAATGAGGAGAACTTTCCCAGTCCTTAAAAGAAAGATTTGATGAATGAAGAAAAATTAATAGAGAATTCATTCAGTTAGAAAATGAACTGCAACAATCCAGAAACAATGAAGAAGAATTTGATTTTTTTTTTATTATTCTTAGGGATGAACTTGCTACTGCAAATGAATACAAGGAAAATTTCAAGATTAGCTCAGTTAAGCTTGATGAGCTAACTCAAGGTTAGAAGAATGGAAATTACAAATGAGGCCTTGGATATGAGAAAGGAGAATGTTCTGGATCTAGACAAAGGAATTTCAGGCAATGAAATATGGTGAACAAAGCTAAAAGGCATCCAATAAGACAACCTAATGCTCAAAATTTTAATGGATATTATTTTTATTGCAATAAATTTAGTCATATGGCTGCTCAATGTAGAAGTAAATGAAATCGAGTGATCCATCATTCTCTGGTCAGTGTTTCAATTGCAAAAAGTTTGGTCATAAGTCAATTGAATGTAGAAATATGTCAAAAAACTCTATTAGTAGAAGGAATGTTGAATGTTATACCTGTGGAAGATTTGGGAATATTGCTAACAAATATTGGTCTAGAAAAGGAAATATTGTGTGCTATAATTGCAACAAATACATTCACATTGCAATATTTTACAAAAATAAAAATGTGGATAGAAGAGGTCCAGCATGTAGGGGCATAAATACACAAAAAAAATGATAAAGAAAAAGGAAAAGTAATTGCAGATTAAATAATAAATCAAATGAAGAAGACATGGGTAAGGAAGATCGAGTCTAATGAAGGAGATGGTTCTGTACCAGAACTTGCTTTGAGTAATTCCGTCAGAAACTGATCGCAAACCATTGCCCTAGGGGGAGTTTTTCAAGAAAATCCTTTTTCCCTTGTCCGTAGCTGGTACCAGAACGTGAAAGATTGTCAACAATAGTATTAATGATCTACAGATGCTTTGGAAAACATTCATAAGGAAATTCAAGAAATCATAGGTCTGTAGAAGAATTTTCCTTTCGCTGTCTGAGAAAACAGGGTATCCGTAACACCTAGGGCAAAAGCATTTATTACAACAAAAAGTTAGGTGTGTGAAGTTATAAAAAGACATGTTGAAACCCTCATTTTCCATTTTATCAAAGAAAAGAAGGAGAGTGCTCTGCGAAAGAATCTCAAAGGCATGGAGACAATTTGGCAGCGAAAACCAAATTCATCAGGTACTTCAGAATTTTTTCATTTTTAGTGTGTGGTTGATAGAAACGAAACATGAGTATGGAAGGAAAAATGGAACAAATCAAAGGAATGATCAACCTAGATGAGTATAATAGTGTGAATATTAGAGCTGTAAGGAACTTGTAGTCGCTCGATGAGGTTAAATGGTTGAAATAATCTAAACACAAAAAAATGGACATTTGGAATGAATTTCCCTATTTCGAGAACACATAAAGCATTAAGTTTATTTTAAGAAGATTGAATGACAATACTCTAATTTTGGACAAACCCTATCTCATTTCAAAATAAGTAATTGGGAATTTAACTGGATTATGCAAAGCTGGGGATATACCGAGAAAGAAGTCTATCCGAAATAAATAAGTCAAAACCCTTACTGGAGTTCTTTGAGATCAAAGGGCATTAATAATCTTGAAAATCAAAGATTCAGTGACAATGTACATTGCGCATGGAGTATCCTACAAAATAATTTTTTTAAACAAAGAACGTGCAACTTCGGAAGGTGTTGTTTACATTTCTCACAAGATGATAGTGGAAGATCATGATTTTGATCTTTGCGGATTACTGAAGGATCAATTGTTGGAGAACGTGCAATTGTCAAAGATGACAGGTCACCCTTTCAGGTTTGGTTTGGTTATATGTCTAGTAATGTACTTTTTGAATTGCTTATCGATGAACAACAATGTAATATGGAAAGAGAGTGAACCAGTGTGCAAAAAAATTTATATGCACTCTAACAATGTGGAAAAGTGTGATCAAGTATATGAAAGTTTCTTTAAGGTTTTTCTAAGAAAATTTGGCTCAGTTGGTATTTTCCTTCCGGTAAGGGCACTTGAAGTTGGTTCGTCCTCCGGTGAGATGGAAAAGAAGAAGATAGGAGCAAAATAAATTGTTGTCTATACTCCTCTGATATGAAAGACTCCAAGAGTTTAAGGGAAAGGAAAAGAACAGGTTATTGTAGATATTCCAGATGAGGAATTTGATAAGGAAATTGAGGTCACCTAGGGAAAAGAACTGGAATCAGTTGAACCAAAACAAGAAAATGCAATTTCAGATGGAACTGAAGAAGAAGGTGATTTAACCAAAGAAAAACTATTGCAGCTTATTCATGAGGAAAATGGAATGCAAAAAAGTACAAAATTATGGTCTTCAGACCTGTTGGATGTTTTGGTTGAGTTTTTGATATGTGGTTGTCATTCATGTCAACACTATTAGCATTGGTGTCTTGAAGGTTGTATATGTTGAGGATATTGAGAAAATTATAATAAATATGTTGAAGGTTTTCTGTGAAGCTATGAAGTTCAGCGTATTGGAAAGCTCAGCATGTTGGTATTTAGAAGTTGTGGATTAAATTTTTTTTTTTTGAGCCTATCTAATTTATCTACCAGAAGTTTCAGATGTGCACATCAAGATTTGAGCAAGTTGTGAGTCTCTGTGTTCCTACAGTTATTCTGTTACTGTAGCTGGTGTTTCTGGAAGAAGAGAACGCGACTCTGGTAATTTAATTTGTTGTTTATTCTCCTGTGATGATCATTGATGTTCCTAGATCATGCTCTATGTTTGTTGCACGTTCACATTGATTAGTGTGTTTGTGATCAGATATTTTTCCTTTGCATGTTTGGGTTTTTCATGTTCTTGGATGACATGGTGGTTGTAGCGTGTTGTGGATCCTTGTGGATTAAATTTTGAATGTTTGGCATGTTCGAGGATGTTGTTTTCGGTCTTCATTATTTTGTGACCAACTTCAGTTGGTGCGCATTGGGATTTGTTCATGAATTGGGCCGATAATTTGTATTCATTTATTATTTTATTTTTGGCCGACAAAGTTGTTGATGCAATTTCATGTAGCGAATATATAAGAGCGATTGCCTTCTTCATTTGAGGTATGGTGTATGTGTGTGTAATGAGAAGTATGCAAGTGTTATGTGTGAATAAAGATCAACTCATTCGATTGCAGAGCAGAGTGTGAAGAAGATTGAGCGAAATGTGAAGAAGTGTTTATGTGCTTAACCGAAACTGTAATCAGGCTTTTGAAAAAATAAATTCTTAGTTCAAATCCTTCAGATGGTTTTAATCTGAATGTATTTGTAAGACAATGTGTCTTATTTGAGCAGTGAGCTCTAGGCAATGTGTCTGAATGCATGTGCATTCTCATTATTCATCTCTATACTTTTAACAGGGTATAATATTGTGGACTGACTGTAATGTCCCTTACCTGACTTTGCCCTAGAATTCACTCGTTGATCAGGTTTAGGGTTTCTTCTTTTTCAAATGAATGTTCTCTTTGACTAAGTAATCTTGGATTGAAGTCTGCATTTAATATTTCCACATATACATATATTTGTTAGCATTAATATCTAGATATCCAAATATAAATATAATCACAAATCAATAATAAAGACATATGAGGAGTGGCATGGGTAGAGTCACCCAAAGCTATGCATCTAAGCCCAAGAGCACAAGCGTCCTATCAGGACAACCCACCCCTTGGCCCCGAGTGACATGAACATCTCAGAGTGGTGTGCTTAGAGGAAACACTTGTACTTGCTTTCTCTACCTGTGCCATCACTTCGAAAGACACTCAACCTACTAGGGGAAGCCAACGGAGCTTATAAGTGGTTCCGGGCCTACCACCCCTCCATGGCCGCAACGGATTGTTGAGTGGGACCCCCACCCCTTAATGGCCGCAGCGGATTGTTAAGTGGGGTTTTTAGGCACCACTTTTCTCAGGCCCTTCCTCCCTTGTAGGCTTGCAAACACTCAGAATACAATCTTTTAGCAATCAAATAAATTTGCATTTATTACTAATTCTTTAAGTTAATATGAACATCATTATCATCATGATAATACTAAAGAAAGCATTTACACCAATAATCAGATTACAAATATATGTTTCTTATATTCAAAATATGCTAAATATTATTGCTAAGTGAATACATCACCTGAGTTGCTATATCTCTCCATGTTTCCTTACTTGCCTCCTTCAACCTTATACTAAATTGATCATATGATGAGGACAATTCATAAATATATATAATCTACTTATGTTTATATTAAAGAGTCATCATTACTTATAAGTATCATCATTAGTATTCATATATATATGTTTATATTATTATTCTTTCCTTATTTATATATATTCTTTATTCATTGCATATTATTCATTATAAACTTTATCTATATCTATGCATATATACTTGCATGCCTATTAAATAATATATATATATATTAAATGACTATATTCCAATGCATAACAATCATTGCTGTTGCTGTTCTAATTTACAGATTGTATTTCTCCATGTTTCCTCCCCCTTCCTTATTTTCCTTCCTTCTATTTATACCATTCAAGGTAGGTGACTCATGGGGGGAATGTATTGTTTGGTGAAAGAGGTGACTTTTCATAAAATACATCCCTTTGTTAGATTTAATTGCTGCCTTTATTATCACAATAATATCTATTTTTAAAATAATATATTATTACAATAATTATGATATTTCAGATTTCTATTTATTTTATTATTTTATTTTGATGTTTTATTGAACATATTTTAACATTAAAGTATAATAATAAAACAATTTGCTAATATCTTATTATTATTTTATTCTAATGTATTACAATCTTTGACGTGTAATGATTATAATATTTATTTATTATTATTATTTTTGATATTAAGTTATTTAATAATAGAATGTAATAACAATAATTTGCGTATATATTATTATTATACTTGTTATTTCATTTTTATATTGATATGATACACATTTATTTTATATTTTAATATTAATATTGCTATTTATTTTATTTATTAATTTATTTGTATTTTAACACTTGGTCTTTATAGTTCTGCTATTTCGGGGACATGACACTAACATCCACCATGGTTTTAACCCTAACAAGGTTTCCACGTATAAAATATTGGTGTTCTTTGTGTTTGTGATGTGGTGATTGTTTATGCTTAATGTTCTTTCATCAGATCTAAGAATAAATAAAGTAAGGTTTAATAAGTTGGAATAATTTGTGACAATTGATTCAGCCCCCCCTCTCATTTGTCTATCCTTGTTTTTCCAACAATTGGTTTTAGAGCAGGTTCCTCTGAATAATTTTAATAGCTTGAGGTGATCCAAGATGGCATCATACAAGAAGGATAGTCCTAGATTCGATGGAACAAACTACTCTCTGTGGAAGGCTAGAATGGAGTTTCATTTGAAGTGCATTGGTGAACCCTTCTGGAAGATTACAAACAATAGATATTTTATTCCTCATAATGTCCCCTCTACTCCTGATGAGATCAAAATAAGCTAAAACAAATATCAGGGCTATAGAAGCATTGTTGAGTGCTCTGACAAATTCAAAGATGACAAATGTGATGGATCTAAAAACAACACATGAAATCTGGAAGAAGCTGGAAACATTGTATGAAGGATATGCACAAGTGAAATTTGCTAAGCTACAAAGTTTGAAAGGCAAGTGGGAAAACTTGAAAATGGGCGAAGATGAAAACATGATTTCTTTCATGAAAAAAATAAATGAACTAGTGATGGGTATTAGATGTGCCGGTGGAATCTTCGATGAACAAGATATTGTAGCTAAAGTGCTCAGATCATTGCCTACTTCTTACAAATCGAAAGCTCATTCTATTGAAGAGCTCAAGACAGTAACAAATGTGACAAGATATATGCTGATTGGTAAGCTTGCTGCCTTTGAGTTGAGTGAATTTGGTGACTCTATCCCTAAGAAAAAATCTGCATTTAAAGCTACTGCATCCAAAAGAAACAAACAGAGATATGATCCGGGAGAAAGTTCTAGAAAGACATTCAACTATGAAGATGAGATGAAACAAATTGAAGATGAAGAAAGAGAGGTAGAAGAGATGGAAGCATTGATTGTGAAAAGAGAATCCATAGGACAAGGTAAGTACAAAGGAAATTTTCCTATTAAATGTTTCTCTTGCAATAAGATAGGTCATTTTGCATCAAGATGTCTGAAAGAGTTCCTAGGTTCAAACCAGACAAGCCTAGATTTCAAAAGAAATGTTATTATGCTGAAGAAGGTGTCACTGATGAAGAATCTGATAAAGAAAATAGAAATGAGGATGGATGGGTATTCATTGCTATCAAGGAAAATGGTCTGGTGTCCAATGAATCTGCTAGTAATAGGAATGTTGAGAAAGCTCTTGCAGCTAGAATTGAAGAAAAAGATGAGTGGGTGATTGACAACGGATGCTCACATCATATGACTGGTGACAAAAGAAAGTTTGTAAGCTTGGAGAAGTACGACGGTGGTGCTGTAAGATTTGGAGATAACAATGCTAGTGTGATTTGTGGCAGAGGCTCTATTTCTCTTTGTGGTAAACATAATACTGATGATGTCCTTTATGTTGAAGGCTTGAAGAATAATTTGTTGAGTGTTGGATAGATGGTTGACAAAGGATACAATCTTCAGTTCAAAGATGGAAAGTGAAGGATACTGAGAAGTTCTGGACATGTAATTTCTTTAGGTACAAAGACAAGAGGTAATATTTTTCACCTAAGTGTTGCTAGTGAAATTTGTTTAATTGCTCAAGTTGATGAAAGCTAGTTATGGCATAAAAGGTTGTGTCATGTGAATTTTGATAACATTGTCAAGATAAGCTCCACTCAAGAAGTAAGAGATCTTCCTAAGCTAGTGAAGCCTACTAACACCATATGCAAGGAATGTCAGATGGGAAAGTAGACTAGAGTTTCTTTTCAAAGAAAACAACATCATTCTAATGGAGTATTGGAGTTGGTGCATACTGATCTATGTGGTCCCTCTAGAATGATAATTCTACAAGGAGAAAGGTAATTTATGTTTCTTATTAATGATTATCCTAGGATGATATGGGTTGCTTTCTTGAGGGAAAAACATGAAGCATTAGAGAAGTTCAAAAGTTTCAAAGCTATGATAGAGAATGAGACAAGTTTGAAGATTAAATTCTTAAGGTCAGAGAGAGGTGGTGAGTTAACTTCCTGAGAGTTCAATTCTTTCTGTGAAGAGCATAGAATCAAAATAAATTTATCTTCTCCCTAGAATCCTCAACAAAACGGAGTTGTAGAGAGAAAGAACATAACAATTCTAGATGCTGCTAGAACTATGATGTTGGAAGGTAATGTACCTCATATCTATTGGAGATAAGTTATAAGCACTGCTGTGTATACTCTTAACCAGGTAAATGTCAATGGTAATTCTGGTAAGACTCCTTTTGAGATGTGGTTTGGTTATAAACCTATTGTTAATTATTTCAAAATCTTTGGAATTAGATGTTACATCAAGAGAGATGAAGATATAGGCAAGTTTGATGCTAGGAGTGATGAAGGAATATTTTTGGGTTATTCTACTAAAAGAAAGGCCTACCGATGCTATAATAGAAGATTGAGGAAAATGATTGAAAGTGCAAATGTTAGAGTTGATGAAGACACTGCTAGATCATCCAGATACTGTGGATATGAATCAAATGACCAAGTTGATAGTACTGATAAAGTAAAAAATGCTCAGACACAAAATCAAATTCAAATTGTTCCAGTGAATAAAGAGAATCAAGAAGAAGAGGCTAGTGGAAGTGCATAAGAGAGAACAAAAGAACCAAATGTTCGAGAGAATCCTAAAGTTCCTAGGTATGTAAAGCTAAATCATTCTGAAGATCAAATTATAGGGGATAGGAAGAAAGGTGTGTAGAATAGAAGAATAATTGAAGAAGAGTATTGTCTGATTTCCAAAATTGAGCCCAACAATGTAAATGAAGCATGTAGAGATGAACATTGGATGGAAGCAATGAAGGAAGAAATGATGCAAATAGAGAAAAATGATACATGGATTCTTGTTCCCAGACCTCAGGACAAAAATATGTTTGGAACTAAATGGGTCTTTCAGAATAAGTTGAATGAACAAGGTGAAGTGGCCAGGAATAAAGAAAGGTTGGTATGTAAAGGGTACTCACAGATGAAAGGTATTGATTTTGAAGAAACTTTTTCCCTTGTTGCTAGAATTGAAGCTGTAAGATTGTTTCTTGCTTATGCTGATTTTAAGAACTACAAAGTCTATCAACTGGATGTAAAGTCAACATTTCTGAATGGTGAGCTAGAAGGAGAATTATATGTTGAGCAACCAAATGGATTTCAACTGACTGATATGGGAGATATGGTTTTTCAATTGAAGAAAGCATTGTATGGACTCAAGCAAGCCCCTAGAGCCTGGTATGCCAGACTGTATAAATACTTGTTGAAGATTGGACTTAATAAAGGTATTGTTGAGAGTGATCTGTATTTTAAGATGGGTCATGATAAAGAATTGATTATTAAAGTATTTGTTGATGACATCATTTTTGGAGGTGATGATGACTTGTGTATGAATTTTACTGATGAAATGAAGAGTCAATTTGAAATGTCTATGATTGGAGAGATGAAGTTATTTTTGGGATTGCAAATCACTCAGTTAGATAATATATTTTTTATATCTCAGTCCAAATATGTAAGAGAGCTACTAAATTTTTTTGGCATGGAAGACTCAAATCCTGTTGGTACACCCATGGTAATTGGATGCAAGTTAACACAGAATGATGATTCTCCTAAGGCAAATCAGACAAGATACAGGTCAATGATCGATGGATTGCTTTATTTAACTCAAACCAAACCTGACATCATGAATGTTGTATTTATGGTTGTTATATATCAAGTTGATCCAAAGGAATCCCATGTGACTACTGTAAAGAGAATTTTCAGATACTTTAAAGGGACAATTGATTTTGGCCTTTGGTAACCTAAAGATGACGATCTCACTTTGAGCACCTTTACTGATGCAAATTAGGCAGGTGATGCGGATGATAGGAAAAGTACTAGTGGTGGTGTCTTCTTCTCGGGGAAGAAGCTGGTGTCTTGGTTGAGTAAAAATTAGAATTCCATTTCCTTATCTACTGCTGAGGTAGAATATATTGCTGCTGAAAATAATTGTACTCATGTAATATGGATGAAGCAGATGTTGAGAGATATCAGAATTCAGTATGATGAGCCTATTGCTATATTTTTTGATAATTAAAGTGCAATAAACATTTCTAAGAATTCGGTGTTGCATTCAAAGACAAAGCATATATCTATCAAATATAACTTTTTGAGAGACAAAGTGAGTGAAAAAGAAGTTCGACTGGAGTATGTGTCTACTAAGGGACATATTGTAGACATCTTTACTAAGCCTTTGCCTAAAGATAATTTTGAGAATCTCAAAGAGAAGTTAGAGGTGATTACCCCTCCTAATAAGAACTAAGATGCATATTCTTTGCATCAATCTGTGCATTCATAGTCATATTTTGATCCAGATTGATGTTGTGGTGGCTACTACTCAGGGGGAGTAGTCGGATGATTGAGATACGTGATTCAAAGCATGTGTACCTTTTCCATTGATGTCAAAGGGGAGAACAGTAATGTGAAAAACTATGAAAGAGCTAAAAGTAAGGAGAAGAAGAATAGTATGAGAAGAGCAATATGTAAAGGAGAGATTGTTGGAAGAAGAGTTAGTTGCGTTGATGGTGTATTTTTCACATGTGTTTCCATCAATTCCAAAGGGAGAGATTGTCAAATGTTGTGGTTGTCATTGATGTCAGCACTATTAGCATTGGTGTCTTGAAGGCTATATATGTCGAGGATATCGAGAAAATTATAATAAATATGTTGAAGGCTATCTGTGAAACTATGAAGTCCAGTGTATTGGAAATTTCAACAGGTTGGTATTTAAAACTTTCGAATAAAGGGTTTGTTGCTAAGCCTATCTAGTTTATCTATAGGAAGTTTCAGAGGTGCGCATCAAGATTTGAGCAAGTTGAGAGTCTCTGTGTTCCTACAGTTATTCTGTTACTGTAGCTGGTGTTTCTGGAAGAAGAGAACATGAATTTGGTAATTTAAGTTGTGTATGCTCCTGTGATGAGCATTGATGTTCCTATATCATTCTCTATCTTTGTTGCACGTCCGCGTTGATTGGTGTGTTCGTGATCAAGGATTTTTCCTTTGCATGTTCAAGTTTTTCATGTTCTTGGCTGACATGGTAGTTGTAGCGTGTTGTGGATCCTAGTGGATTAACTTTTGAATGTTTGGCATGTTTGAGGATGTTGTTTTAGGTCTTCATTATGTTGTGACTGACTTCGGTTGGTGCGCATTGAGATTTGTTCATGAATTGGGCCGAAGGTTTAAATTCATTTATTATTTATTTTTGGCCGACAAAGTTGTTGATACAATTCCATGTAGTGGATATATAAGAGTGTTTGTCTTATTCATTTGAGGTATGGTGTATGTGTGTGTAATGTGAAGTTTGCAAGTGCTATGTGTGAATAAAGATCAGATCATTCGATTGTAGAGAAGAGTGTGAAGAAGATTGACTGAAGTGTGAAGAAGTGTTTATGTGCTTAATTAGAACTGTAATCAGGCTTTTGAAGAAGCTAATTTCCCAGTTCAAATCCTTTAGATGGTTTTAATTTGAATGTCTTTGTAAGACAGTGTATCTTATTTGAGCAGTGAGCTCTAGGCAGTGTGTTTGAATGCATGTGCATTCTCATTATTCATCTCTATACTTTTAACAGGGTATAATATTGTGGACTGACATCCACCGTGGTTTTTCCCCTATCAATATTTCCACGTATAAAATCTTGGTGTTCTTTGTGTTTCTGATGTGGTGATTGTTTATGCTTAATGTTCTTTCATTAGATCTGAGAATAAGTAAAATAAGGTATAATAAGTTTGAATAATGTATGAGAACTGATTCACCCCCCTCTTAGTTGTCTATCCTTGTTTCTCCAACAAGACCTTCATATGAATAGGATATGATTTTAAGTTTATTAAGTGCTCATGTTGTGCACAACCAAATCAAATTGGAGTGTTTGTAGAATTCATTGCCAGAAGAGATGACTGAATGTATGAAGGAAATCATGAAATCTTAGTCTCATCAGAAGAAATAATTTTACACTTGAAGGAGCAGTTCAGGCTATCACTTACCAAGTTGAAAAGGAAAATGAATGAGCGGAAGCAATGAATAAGTACAAAAAACAACATCTATAACTATTGCTTCCGTTGGCCTCATGCAGTTGGGAAATTAAAGAAAAGTTGGAGTAAATTGAAACAAAGCTAAATAGGATTGGACAAAGTTTTGATATGTTTTAGGATCAAGATGGTGCAATCAAGAAAAGAATTCAAGTACTAGAAACAAAGCATACAAATGTCCAAAACACCAAAAATAGGATTATTGACACCTTTTGGAAAGTAAAGGACACAAAAAAATGCAGACTAGAACAGTTGATTTAAATACTGAGGAAAGGAGGAAAACTAGAAGAAACCATCACTATTTTAGAATCTCTCATCAAGATTATCAACCGAACATCTGAAAACAACACCATGATCATAATCTCTGGGATTGCAGTAGAAGCATGGAAGAATTTTCTTTCGGAGATGAAATAAAAGTACAAAATAATCTTTTAACTCAAGTAGCTGATGGATGTCATCAAATTTTGAACCAGTTTTTGGATAAGTAAGTTTTTGAATTTTTTTTGGCTATCATTGATGTCAAAGGGGGAGAGAGAGAGCAGTGAAAAATGCCTTATCAAACTTAGGGGGAGTTGTGTCAGTTATAACTTTTTGAAGTATTGAAGGATTGTAGTATGGTGGTTTCGACACTTAGTCATTTTTTACTAAGTGTTGCTATCAATGCCAAAGGGGAAGATTGTTGGCATATGGCTTCTAGAGATTGTTAGAATTTTGTGTTGTCATTGATGGAAACCTAAGTCATTGATCTGGTACGCACTTCGGTATCTATTCATACCAGGAGTCAAGGTGAAGAACAGGGTACCCGATTGAAGTTGAGTATGTCAATCAATATGCATTATCAACTTATCAGTTCATGTTGCGCATCTCAAGGAAGGTCGTTGGGTATCTGGAATACCTTATTATCGAGTCTTGTGCCTATGCATCAATTGGTGTACAAGTTTGAAGATATGGTGTATTGATTTTCTTTTTATCAGTGCTAGAAGGCCGACTTGGTGGATATAGTCATTGCAAATGTTTAAGGAGTAATTGATTAAATGTTTTTGTGTACGAACATGTTTATTTAGGTTCTCAATATGCTATGGACGATTATGGATGGTATGCATTGAAAATAGTTTGTGGATTTAGCCGATGGTTGAAAAGTATTTTATGTCTTATTAAGGCCAATATATAGATGATATTATCCTTTGATGCAGATATATAAGATTGATTGTTTATATCATTTTGGTATCAAAACAATGATGGATGTGAAGTGTGTTGTTGTGTGATGCAAAATTTAGAAGGGAAGTTGTATGATTTCATTTGTGAATATAATTTTTGTGATGCGAGTTGCAATAGAGCAGAGTAGAAGAGTAGAATCTGAAAGAAGGTCAAGAAACTGACTGACGAGCTTAACCGAAACTATAATCTAGCATTAGAAGATGCTATTCCTTCAGTTCAATTTCTTAGATGGATTTAATTTGAACATTTTGTAAGGTAGCGAGTCTTCCTATTTTGAGCAGTGAGCTCTAGGCAGTGTGCCTGAATGCAGGTGCATTCCCATTTTGTAAAACTTATATTTGAGTACTCAAATTCTGGATTGATCTCCGTCATGGTTTTTCCCCTACCAAGGTTTCCACGTAAAAATTCTTGTGTAATAGTGTTGTGGATGATTTCTTTGTGTGTTTGCATCTTTCCTTTAGTTCAAAGTTGTAAATGGTTTAAATATCAGATTAATAAAGTTGAAGATTGCAGAACACTTATTCACCCCCCACTCTTAGTGTTCCCAGATTCCAATAGGTACAATGAAAATTACCTTTGTGATTTTTATAAAATCAAGGGGCACACAACAACAAATTGCATGAAGTTGAAAAATATAATCTAAGACCTCATCGATGACAAGATCATAAATGTGGAATAACCAGTTGGAAATCAAGGCCTTAAGATATACAAGAATCCGATGTCGGATCATAACAAAGGAAAACAAAAGTATGGAAATGTGAATCATGTGTATGATCAATTTGTCGCATCCCTAGATGAATGGGTCACTGTTGTTAACATAAAAGGATCCAAAGCTGATTGTGGAGTCACCACACGTGGTGAAAAAATCACCATTGTTGGGTCATCACAACCACCTAGGGTATCCACCTCAAACCAAAAATTCGCTCCTAATTGCTACAATGTCTTGGACCAATTGAAAAGAACTCCCAATCAGATCTCCATCATGGAGTTACTGAAGACCTCATCCGCCCATAGAGAAATCCTTGAGGAGGCATTAGCCTTATCTACCGTCTCTGCCAATCTTGATACTGAACAATTCCAAGATATGGTTGAAAACATTACCACCACAAAGTCAAAAGGGTCTTGGTGGATGGGGTGCAAGTCTAAACATCTATTCTCTCAAGCTCATAAAGAATCTAGGATTCTCTGAGGACTCCATCGAAAAAGGTAAGGGAATCACAATTAGACCTTATGACGACCAAAAAAGAGTGTCTTAAGGCACTATCAAACTCCCTATTCAAGTAGGGTCAACCATTATGGAAACCACCTGCCAAGTCCTTGCCCTTGATTTGCCTTATAACATCCTCCTAGGGCATCCATGGATCCATGGGATGCAAGAAGTTGCATCAACCTTCCATCAGTGCATCAAGTTCTCATATCAAAATCAAGAGGTCACAATCTACGATGATCCTGAGCCCTTTGCTTACTGCACAAACTTGGAAGCAAAATACTATAAAATTCCCAAAGTCCCAAAGAATAATGAAGGCCCTTCAAATCCGTATATAGACCCAACTAACATTGCATTCAATTCTGGGACAAAGACTCTCGCCATTCCTGATATATTTTAAATCAAGGTCATTATCCAAGACAATGGGTGTGGAGATTACAAAATGAAGAAGGGAGCCTTTGTAGTAGGGGAGTTACCTCAATCTCCTAGGTCCCATGGACAACTACAACCTGCCAATACAACAACTCAAACCTTCAGAGCGAATCCCTCCCAATTCAGAAGCTGGAGGATCTAGGCCGAGAAGTGGTGGATGAGAGAGACATATCCGGTCTCCTCTATTAAGATGAAAGACCTATACCGACCCTTCCTATGAATGATGCTAACAGTGGACTTCAATTAATGTTGGGCATGGACTATAACAAGAATGAAATTCTTGGAAAAATTAGCAATGGCCAATTGGAACCTATCATTGTTGAGAAGCACATGAAAAATCTTGGCCTTGGATGTACCCCTCCGAGTATAACCATACATGGCGAAATTCCCCCCGTTAAAGAAGTTAAAACTACCCCTCAGCTATCGAAAATCGCCCTTCAGTTACCGGTATCTATAGGTCTACCTTTAGACAATTTTACCTTTGACATAACCAATGTGTGTAGTAGTGAAGAGGATCTTATAACCAACTTGCCTATTCTTTTCGAAGATTCCTCCCTATTAATGATCAGTACCTTGTCTTTTGAGTTAGACCATCAAACGCATGCAATAAACCTAGTCTATCCCCAACTCATTGATTACAACCAATGAGGACCACCAATTTTGGACACATTCAAAAATGATAAGGCGCTCTCAAAATTCATGGGATTGCGAGATATAGTACCATATGGAGATCAAAAATTTGGGTTTCATATCATACTAGATACACAAGCCTATTATGGGTAAAGGATTGAATCTTTCAGTCGTAAAATTGAGAAATTGAGAATAATGTCTAGGTCTTTGAGTGAAAACCACACTGTGGCATTCTCTAACTCAAAAAAAGTAAAAATAAAGGACACATCCAATGGTGAAAACCTCTCTCAGGCATCAGAGGATCAAGGATTTAATCTTCCTCTCAATGCTATTCATCAGGTGAAGTCAGCGGTTCTAGCATAACAATGCAATCCAGTTAATTTGGGAACAAAAGAACTACCACTTATAACATTCTATGTCGAGTCACTTCTCATAGACGAACAAGAACTCCTAGTTGTGTTCCTAAAGGAAATGAAGATAAACTTCACATGGACCTATGTCAACATGCCCGGGTTTGATCCAAAGGTTGTAGTTCATCACCTAGCTATATATCTTGAAACAAAGCCAGTAAGACAAAAGATGAGGACGATGCAACCCCAAATAGAATTGTTGGTCAAAATGGAATTAAAGAAGCTCCTAGATGTAGGATTCATACGACTGATTGATTATCCAGAGTGGGTCTCAAACCTTGTACCTATTTCAAAGCCCACTGGGGGCATCCGCTTGTGCACAGACTTTCAAGATCTAAACAAAGCGTGTCCAAAGGATTATTTTCCACTCCCAAACATTGACATGATCGTGGATATGACGACAGGACATGGGATGCTATCCCTAATGGACATATTCTCAAGATACAATCAAATCATGATAGCTAAGGAAGACCAACACAAGAAAACTTTCACTTGTCCGTGGGGGACATATTGCTGGAATATGATGCCATTCAGGTTGAAGAACGTAGGAGAAACCTACCAAAGGGCCATGACACTCATCTTTCATGATATGATCCATAAATCTGTGGAGGATTACGTGAATGACATATTGGCTAAATCAAAGAAAATATGGGACCACATACCAACCTTGAGCTCCATTTTTAACAGGATAGAAAAGTACAAGGTTCGACCTAATCGAAAGAAGTGTGTCTGCGAGGTACAATCGGGCAAGCTCCTAGGGTACATCGTACCAATGAGAGGAATTGAGGTAGACTCTTCCAAAGTCAAAGAAATAATCAAAATGGAGACACCTAGGACATTGAAGCAGCTAAGAGGCCTACAAGGAAGAATCTAGTCCATCCGTCGATTCATAACGCAACTAGCAGACAAGGAAATCCCATATTATCATCTACTCCACAAGGGGGTAGCATATAAATGGGACAAGAAATGTGACCAGGATTTTAAGAAGATCAAGGAGTACTTTCTCACACCACCAGTTCTTATGCCACCAATTCCATACAAACCCTTGATCTTATACATATCAGCAACAATAACAGTCCTTGACGCTCTCGTAGCACAACATGATGAAAACAAGGAGAGAGTTGTTTACTACATCAACAGGACCATGGTAGGAAATGAGTTGAACTACACACCCATTGAGAAAGCCTGCCTGGTGGTCCTATTTGCAACACAAAAAATCAGACATTACATGCTAGCACATCAGATCAAGCTCATTGCAAAATAGACCCGCTCAAGTATTTTCTTTCCAAAGAAACTCTCACATGACAAATGGTGAAGTTGTTTATGATCTTGATGGAGCATGACATTGAGTATGTAGAACACAAGGCTATCAAAGGACAAGAAATTGTAGATCAACTGGTAAAAGCACCAATATATTAAGAGAATCCACTTGTTTCAGAGTTCCTTGACGAATCAATCTTCAACCTTAGTGTAGCAGATCACTAGAAAATGTACTTTGATGGATTCTACACACAACACGGGTCAGGAGCTGGAATATTCTTCATCAGTCCGCAAGGAAACTGCATACCTAAATCATACAAGTTGTCATTCCCATGCACAAACAACATCATGAAATATGAGGCTCTTGTCATAGGGCTGAGGATTGCAGTGCAGTGGAAGATCAAGGCACTTAAAGTCTATGGGGACTCACAACTTGTAATCAACTAGGTAAATAATGAGTATCAAACAAAGGATGACAAGTTGACCCTATACAAGAAGTTGGTGGGTCTCAAGGAGTTCTTCATTGATATCACATTTGAACAACTACGCAAATAACAGAGCAACGGATGCAATGGTTACAATTGGATCACTCCTAGAAATCTCACACAATGTCTCGAAGCAATAATTCCTCGTAGAGCAGCTTCTCATACCGGCATTCGAGGTACCAGAGTTTGAATTTGTGTGTAAAATCGTTGGTCCCGATGATCCTTGGTACCATGATATTTACACTTACCTAAGAATAGGAGTCCTCCCTGCCGACATAACCCCGAACCTCAAAAGATCCTTTTTCAAAAAGTCATCTCATTTTTCCATCCTAGGAGATACCTTGTACCATAGAAGCATTGAAGGGACCCTTTTATGTTGCCTAAACACTAAGGAAGCCTTCACTACTTTAATCGAGGTACATAATGACATTTGTGGTTCACATTCGAGCGGTATGACCTTGGCCAAGAAACTGTTGAGGATGGGGTACTATTGACCTACAATGGAAAGAGAAGCACATGACTATGTCAAAAGGAGTTTGCAGTGTCAACAACATGGGGACCTCATCCATGCACCAACTTAGTAGCTTAAACCAATTATCATACCTTGGCCCTTTTCACAGTGGGAGCTTGATCTCATTGGTAAAATCACCCCCACCTCATCCAATGGGCATAATTTTATTATCACCACCACAGAGTACTTCACAAAGTGGGTGGAAGCCATTCCCATGACCTACATTACAGGAAAGCAGATATCCAAGTTCATCCTAAATTACCTTATTTGTCGACACGGTGTCCCTCAAGCCATTATCTCAGATAATGGGACACCTTTCAAAAATCAGGATGTTAATGACCTATGCCAAAAGTTCAAAATCCAACATCGCTTTTCCACTCCATATTCTCCCCAAGGAAATGGCCAAGCGGAATCTACCAATAATACCATCCTGGAAATCCTCAAGAAAACAGTCAATGAGGCTAGTCGTGACTGACACTTGCAATTGAATCCCGTCTTATGGACCTACCGAACAAGAATCCGCACACCAATAGGTCCCACCCCCTTCTCCCTGGTCAACGAATTAGAAGCCATACTCCCCATTGAGATCGAGCTCCCATCCCAAAGAATATCACTAGAAAATATCATAATAGATGAAGAGTACATGGTCTCACGATTGAATGGATTCCTTAAACCACTTGCAAGCATACCAAAATCGTCTCAAGCGGAGCTACAACTAGAAGACCAAGAGTCGAACCTTCTAAGTCGGGGAGTTGATATTGAAGGAAAATAGAAAACATGCCAAATCTAGATAGCAAGGGCAAGTTTGAACCCAACTAGTTGGGACCATTCATCATTATAGCAAGCTACAAGTTAGGGGAATATTAGCTATCAACGCCTGAGGGGGAACCTCTGCAGGAGCCCATGAACAAATCTCATCTCAAATTTTTTTATGCCTGATCTTTTAAGGGTAAAACCAAATATACAAAAATATTAAAAATCCAAAAAAATAATTCAAAAAAAGGATTGAAAAATAGTAAAGAAAAAAATCATCCTCTAGTGAAAACTACTTCGGTGGAACTTTGAGCAAGTACCTTGGTGAAAACCTGGCAAACAGGTGCCTTGTGTAAATAAAGCACCCTCCATCCACCAGGATCTTCATGGATTATTCTACACACTTACCATTCATCCATCGCATTCCATCACATCCTTCCATCCATCCATCTGCATCTGCATCATAGCTTGATCTTGTGTTTGTATCATATTCCACCTTAGTACTACTTGACACATTCTTAAGGTCAGTTTGTCCTACCTATATTGGAGTAGTCCATCGCCTCATGTTGGGGGCATGTTCTTTTACCTGCATCGAATTGGATTCATGTATATCCTTGAAGACTTCCTTAAAATAAGAAAATCCAAAAAATTATAAAATCCTTCAAAAATCCAAAAACATCAAAAAACGTATAAAAAATCCTAAAACATGTTGAAAATCCAATAATCAAAAGTAGATTCATCTTGTCAAACTACGTCGTCTCTGAGCTTGAATGTAGGAAAGGTTGATCTTTGCTCATCCCCTGAGACACCCTAGGTCAGTCTTTTAGGAGTCTGTCATAATACGCTGGCCATTCATTATTTGTTTATATCTTCATCTCATCAATAAATCAAGTCTATGTCAGTCGAACTACATGGTCTTTACATATATAACTTAGGCAAGGATAATCTTTGATCAACCCACGAGACCCCTAGGATAGGTTCTTGATCAAAATCTCAGAAAATCCAAAAAAAATGGAAAATTTGAAAACCAAAACATTTGCAAAACATCTCAAAAGATACCCAAAACCTCAAAACATTTCAAAAAACCAAAAATATCCAAATATTTGAAAAAAAATCCATCTGCCTCATCTCACTATCACTCGAAATAATCTCATTCATAAAAAATCATCGTCGCCTTCATCCTTTGGAAAAGCAATCGGAAACAAGTCTAACAACTTGAAAAGTGAAAGCTCAATCGTCAAGGTTTTAAGTTTAGATCAGTAAGTAAGCAAGTTAGTCAACTCAGAGTATCAATAGCCTATCATCCAATCAAATCCCCAAATCATCTAATAACATCATGTCCTAGGATGCATCCTTCCTACAGTGGACATCAACATCAAGCATCACCGTAGTTTAGTATTGGCTAGCGATATGAAGAACATTAGCTTGTTTGTTTACTTTATCTTTGTCTTTTTGACTTATCTTATTTTGCACACATTCCAATGATCTCTTAATGATGTCTAAACAAAAATATTTAGAGAGAGAGGAATGGGGCAATGATCATTATCTTTTTATCTACAATGCTTGTTGGATATTCTTGTAATATAACCTTGGTGAATACTTGTTTTATTAGGTGTGTATGGAAGTTGTTTTGAACAGCTTGTTGACTATTATATTATTAGGTTTTTCTTTTCTGTGTTTTGGTCTGAGATGTTTGAAATATCTAATGAATATCCTAGTAAGGTTTTTGTATGTTAGGTGTGAATAAGAGTACTCCTATTTGATTGTTGATTCAAATTCCATCACAATAGGTACAATGCCATCCTGGTTCTTTATACCTTGATGCATCGTACCTATGTGTATTATCAAACATAAGGTAAATGGCCCTTTTAAAATCCCAATTCCTGATAAGAAAATCATCATCATCATTAATAATGTAGGTGTTGGATCCTCTTTTCATTTTCTTCTATCTCCTCTCCATACTAACATGGTACCATGATAGTTAATCAAAAACATTGCTAAATGCATCCACCTTGCATCCACAAACCATCAACATAATGCATATCATATCATATCATATAGGAAAAATAAATGCACTACATTTCAACATTAATCTAGATAGATTATTCATCTCATACATCATAAATTTGCATTCATTATAGGCATTATTAAATCATCCACTGCATTATCACATATCATATCATTTGCATCATCATCACACATCATAAATCATCACATCATAATAATCACATTACATATCATGACCATTTGCATTTTATAAATCATGCCATAATCATCTCACATTATCATATCATTACAAACCATTGCATATAATAAAACATTATTTGATATTATAATCATTTGCATTGCATAAATCATATACATCTCACATCATCATCACAATCATGTGCATTACATATAACATCATCTTATATAATTACATTCATATCATTGCATTTGTTCCATTACATTCATACATCACAATGCATAATCATGAATCATTGCATTTCATAAAACCATTGCATATCATAGGTCATCTCATATCATACATCATCATAATCATGTCTCATCAAAAACATTGCATTTACATATAGGTTTATTAAGCATCTCCTAAACATACATTTGAGTCATCATATCATAATATACATCATCACATTCTCATCAAATGCATAAGAAATATACAAAAATAAATACATACATAACCATGAGCATCAATAAACATCTGCATATCATGAGTCATATCATCACATATAGGAAATTAAATGCATCCATTCATCATGCATAAGTAAAATAGGACATATCTCATAAATGAATCAAACCATATCATATATAAATATGTAATTGTCATGGTACAAAGATTCGGATCAAAATGTGTTTATAAATCAAGTATGCAATACAATCAGGTCTATAAAAAATGGAGCCCATGGATCTCAAAGAATAGTGTCAATCAAAAATGTATAATGGTGGCCCCTGTTGGCTGCTACCCTCCTCCACTTGTCTCTCAGCCTGATCCTCAAGTTGTTTCATGCCTATCTGCTGTGAGTACTCTGGTACTCAAGCCCCTGCTAGTACGAACTATCTATAATGCAACCTCTAATACTCTGTCTCGCGGAAACCCTCACAGTACATCCGCATTGAGACTGTCTTGCCCTGAGAAGTAGAGGCCATACTCTCTAGCTGTCATCTCTAGCCTATCTCCCAATCTCACTTGGACCAGGCCTAGTCCCTCTGGGCAGTCAGTGCCTATACCTGTGCCTGTAGACCCTGGACCTGCGCCTACAACTGCTGAATCAAGGCATCTCTTTGGTCTAGTTGTGGTGGTGGTGGTGGTGGAGGCTGTTGTTGGTGGTCTCTCAAGGCCTCGTCTCTTTGTCTATCCCCATCTCGGGGCTGCCTATCCCCATCTCTCTACTGCTCACCAGGGACTTGATCCCTCTGTCCCAGAGGTGGTCCACCTCCTCCTCGACCCCCATCCCCCTCTTTGTCTCCTCTGCCTCCCTGCCCCCACCCTCAGCCTGTTGATCTACCTCTGGGCCTTCGCCGTAGGGGTGTTGCTCCTAGATCTGTCAATCTGATAGGTGGTCCGAACCATGTAGTATATGTCATTGTGACCCTTGCATCTCGCTATCCCTAATCATAAGGCCATAGCCTAGCCATCAACTGTCTGAAAGATGTCACTACCTCATCATTCGGGATCAGCTTGCCCCATGTTATCTCCCTCGTAGTATGTGCAAATATTGCGACGTACTAGTCATCTAGACGATCTTGTCGATCCCCAAACTGCCTGGAAACTCTATTAGGGAGACACCTCTCTATCATGGTATGCTCTCTCCCCTGGATAAGCCTATCCTACCTCGCAAAGAATATTTTTTGTACGTCATCATACCATGTAGGCATGTTGAGCCAGGGCATCCATGTAAACATTGTCATCTCATCTATAACCCTCTTCCAGTGAGTCATGTCGCCTACCCCTATGTGAGTGAAAGTAGTCAAGGCCCCTCAATATCACTAGACTATAGGATCATTTGGCTCTAAGGTAGCCATTGTAACCTGTGGGCGAAGCACTACTATGTGCTCCCAGGACCAAACATGCAAAAGTGTGACCCCAACCCCAATAGCTCTACTATCCAAGTATGCAAACTCATGAATGTCATAATCAAGAGAGGTCAACATCACTGGCCCCCATGTAAATCACTCTCGTCGTCTAAGCATCAGTTGCCAGGCAATACCCCATCCTAGATTGAAATACCGGTCGCGCTGATCTAGTGCCACGAGGCCTAAAATGACGGTAGCTACAATCAATCTAAAAGTGGGCATTGTGCCCCTATACCGCTCAAGCTCAATCTGACCCTCAATGAAAATAAGCTCGTCGAGGCCCATAACCTCGTACCAGACATCTTTGTCGGCATCCACATCATAGATCACTCGCTCTTCGTGGATGGGCAATCAAAGAATGTGCCAGACATCCTCCAAGGTCACTGTAGCCTCACCTATAAGCAAGTGAAATGATGACGTCTCACTGTGCCATCGCTCTTCCAAGGCAACCATCATGCCCAAGTGTGTTCAAACAGGCGTGGCATAGGCGATGTACCATAGACCAATTGCCCCAAGGTGCTCTTGGAGCAACTCGTGCATACCAACTAACCGACTCAAAACCGGGGACCTATGCTTCGTGAATGAAGAATCCCTAAGTCATCCTGCACAAGAAAAGCCACAACGTCAGGTTTTGTAAAAAATCGGGATCCTGTTCTAAGTTGTCGCAATTGAAACAACATGTGTGGCACTATTTGCATTTGCGTAGTTGTTTGGAAGTTCTAAATTGCGCCGCCACATCACAGTTTGATCGTGCTCCTAAACCTAAATTCTAAATTGAATCGTTGCAATAGAATTTGCAAGTGTGATTGACTTTGACCCCTAACACTAATTTCTAAACTAAGTCATGACGGTGTAGTTTGCAAATGTGGCGCTCTTTAAGGCCGTACGACATTGATTATGCACTTTCAACAACGCTCTATAGTGCTGCTTGACTCTGTTTGACCTTTGACCCTATTTATTGCGAACAAAAATTAAAAAAAACAAGTCGGGTAAAGGTTACATGCTGGTGGTCTTGCGCCTGCTGGCCGCTGGTACACTCGCACTCGATCCGAAATGTGTCATAGAAGCACTTGTTGTGCCATCTTCAATAGTGCTTAGGGATCAAAGTGCAAGAATCTCTTAAGGGCTAGGTGTGCAAATGAATTGAAAGTGACCCCTTGGGGCTTATATAAGCTGAAATGTTAGGGTTCTTTTACCCTGTTTAGTCGTCCAACTAGGGCTTTGGACCCCCAATCTCGTTTTCATCCGATTGAGGGTTGTTTTGCATCATTTTTTCGCATTTTGGCACGTTTTTGGCATCTTGGACCTTTTTTGGACTCGTCAGGTGGCTTGTCCCCTTTTTTCATGAGATCACCCAAAAATCCAATTTTTTGTCGGATCTCTCAAAGGGGTAGTATACCAACACAATCCTTCTCACTGGGGCAGCAGTGGGGCATCTAAAAAATCAATTTATTTTTTTAATTTTGATCTTGGCAATTTATTCTTTGAACCAACACAACAGGTACATTGCTTCAAAGAGTGGCAAAATATAGATATGGAAAATATAGAAATTGATCATATACACCTGATCCTGATCTTACTAACACCAGTTCGTCCTGAATCATCTCCTCAGCTAGTCATTTAATTGAATAATCTTTATTTGATTAAAGTCATTATATTCCCTCTCTTAATTAATTAAATAAAATTTATTTGATTAAATCATCCACTTCTATTAATTAAATAAATCATTTTGTTTAGTTAATCCTATAATCATTCTTTTAATTAAATAATTCACTTTATTTAATTAATCTCTAAGGTGATATCCTTTAAATTAAATAAATTAATCTTTATTTGATTTAATCTAACACCACCCTCTTTAGTTATAAATCAAACTTTATTTAATTAAATCTAAATTCATATTCCTCTCAACTTTGATTTAAATTAATCCAAAAATCTAAGTCAGATTGTCAAATCAACTAATCTCCATCAAAATTAATCAAATCTTGATTAATCTTACTCCTAATCCATCAAATCCTCTAGATTTCACAGCTTGCAGAAGTAAATCAATTTAATTGATTTATAAATATTTTTATTTTCTCTCAACTTGACATCAATAGGGAAATATTCCTCAAATTTAAAAATCTCTCCAAAAATGATGAGTACATCAAACAAGGCATTAAAGACCTCTTACATGTCCTTTGCTTTGAGCCAAGTGGAATTTACTCCATTCCTCTCTCCCTCTAACTTGTCATTTCACAAATTTCAAATTCCATCTAACCATATTTATTTGCACATTCATCAAAATGTGCTCATTCCTCCTCCAATCACATGTGGACAAGTGAAATCTTCCTATTGGTTGCTATTTTATCCCACATTCATTTATTTTTCCTCTTTCTCCATCATTCCCTTCTATAAATAGAGAGTTTATCTATTGATTTTGGATCCATCATCCAAGAGCATAATCACTATAGGCATTTAGCATTGGAGTTCATAATATTTCATATTTTGCAATCAATTTAGCTAGGTTATTGGAAAATTTCATCAAGGAAGCACAATCATTATCAAATATCATCACTTTACATCAAGGAATTGGGAAAGAGCCATTTTCCACATCAAAATGACACCAATTCCTCCATGGGATTGAGAGTTTGTTCATTTGAATATGATTTAATAATATTTTTTATTGTGTTCTTCATTGCATTTCTTGTTTTTATATTTCAAATGAATCTCATGGTGAATGTTGCTTCTAAAATTCATAATGAGTTAATTATATGTTTGTTCTTTGTGTTTGTGCAGGTATTGAAACACCATTCACAAAAAAAATAAAATCAAACATAGAACAAAGCAAGTATTCACCATGGTAGTATCACAAAAATATCCAACAAACAAAGCAAATAGAAATGATACTCAATTTCCCTGATTCCTTCCTCTCCAAATCCTTATGGACATCCTCGAGAGATCCTAGGAATGAATCAATAATGTAAATCGAAAAGATAAGATCACAAAAAAATAAAACAATGTTGTTGTATCACTTGCCATATCTATTATGGGACTACTATCCGGTGTTGATCATGTCTATCGTAGGAATGGATCCATTAAGACATATCTCAAGATGTTGTTGGTGAATTTTCAATAGATAGGCAGTTATACTTGGCTTTGTTTTTGTCTGTTTGCAATAAAATCTTTGTGATTGTTTGCTTGAAAGTTCTAGCTTTTGATGTTGCTTTGTTTGTTTGTCTATTTTGTTAAAGGGTAAAAATGACAATTTGTTTATTATAGATGGTGTTTCATTACGAATAGGCGATGACAGAGATAGAATTTTTGAGCTTTTTCAAATGTTTTTGTACTTTTGATGTTATTTGAGGCTATTTTTGGTGTGTTTTCAAGATATTCAAATGTTTTTTTGTTTTTTTTGTTTTTGAGTAATAAATGCATGAAAACTTCTTAGGTAAAAGTGGTAGGTTTGTGTTTTGCACACATCTGAGTTATTTTTAGCACTTTTGATGTTTGTAAATGGATCGCTCTTTCTTTTTTTGTTTACAC
This sequence comes from Sequoiadendron giganteum, assembly GCA_007115665.2. Taxonomy (NCBI): domain Eukaryota; kingdom Viridiplantae; phylum Streptophyta; class Pinopsida; order Cupressales; family Cupressaceae; genus Sequoiadendron; species Sequoiadendron giganteum. Next base: position 2,072,636 of record CM021106.1, on the reverse strand, counting down.
TTGTTTAAAATGTTCACTCTTGAGTTCAACTTTTGCCTTTGATTTTCACTCATGTCTAAGATGTTTTCTTTTGACTTAGATGTTCACTTTTGACATTTTTCTCTATTGATTTTATTTGCCACTTTTGAAAAATTGTATTCACTTTTGAAATTTTTGCTATTGATTTTATTTGCCACTTTTGACAAACTGTGTTTTCTTTTGACATTTTCATTATTGATTTTATTTGCCACTTTTGAAAAATTGTGTTTGCTTTTGGCTGTTTTTAATGCTTTTGACAAAAATGTCATCGCTTTTGGCAAAAGAGTAAACTGTTTTTGTTTTTTCTAGAATTTTGAGTCAGTTTGTTCATAATCTGAGGTTCGTTTCATGTTCTCGGTAGAAAATTCTTACCGTCATGCATTGAATGTTTGCAAGTGGATCTCAAACCGCTTTACTCAAGAGAGCGATGACCATGTTAGCTATTTGATTAATTATTGGTTTCTAGGAGCGTTAGCGGTCCTAGATGTTGTAGGATTATGGCATATCTGCTATATTATCCATGCAAAGGCTCACATTTCACTTGTTTTGAGAAGAACTTATTTTTGACTTTTTTCTTTTTTTTTTGAATGTTTTTGGATTTTGATTTTTTTGACTAAGTTGAACAAAAGCATGATAGATACCTAAAGGGACCGACTTAAGGCCTCGAGGGTTGATAATCCTTGCCTACGTTGTACATGCAGAGACCACATAGTTTGACCGGTGTTGACTCAAAGCATAACATGTTTTTGGGATTCAAACAACGTTGATAACTTGGATTGATATTCTACTATTTCTAGAGGATATGTTATGGGAAATCTACTTGAACTAGCTGTGAGGTCCAAAAAAATGTTGATATCTTAAAATTTTGAGGGAAGGGGTAATCCAAAGTTGTTTTGATTTTGTCATTTTTCAAATGTTTTTGATTTTTTGATAGTTTTGAAGGTTACCCTTGTAGTGCATTGGTGGTACACCTTGTTGTTGGGATGAATTGTATTGAAGGCTACCCTAATGGTGCATTAGTTGTACACCTTGTTATTGGGACAATGTTTTTTGAAGGTTACCCTGGTAGTGTGTTAGTGGTACACCTTGTTGTTGGGATGATGCCTAGATCACACTGTGAGTTAGAAGACATAGATCAAGATTTATTCTAAAGCAAGATGTAAGTACTTTCTCCCAATGTCTAGCAATGATGGATTATCTTGTGATAGGATAATATGTTTGGATAGAATATGCCCCTTTGGGATAATGCCTCTTGGTTTAGATAATGTTGGATAGGATAGGATCAATGATAATGACCCATGTCAAGATGTTTTTCATAAGCAAGTGTAAAGTGTACACCAAACATTTGTCAAGATTAAGATAAATTGGAAATTGGATAAAATTGGATTGGATTTATTATGGATAGGTTGAGATGCTTCCACCTAAAATGGTGCACACAAATGCTCGATTGTACACATGACACCTATTTTCCAGGTTTTCACCATGCTACTTGTCTGAAGCACCACCATGGTACTTGTCTGAAGCACCACCATAGTGGTTTTCAGTGGAGGACGATTTTTCTCTTGATTATTTTTCTTGATTATTTTTTTCTTGATGTCACACAAGATGCCCGTTTACTAAGTTTTCATCATGGTGACAATTTGATGCTCATGTTGAACCACCTAGTGGTGTTGATGTAAATATTGTTGATGCTAATATTGGTGTTGTTGATGTCATGACGTGCCAACAATATCCTTCTTGAAGGAGTTGTTTTTCTATGATATGAACGCTTGAATGCAATCCCTGATAATTCTTGTCTTTTTGTAAATATCGGAGTTAACCTTACCTAGACGTAAACATCACGATAGAGTGCCCTTAGGGTCCTTATGATAAAGATTTTCCTCCAACACATGGTCAATGTGAGATTTGGATATCATGGAGGGTGAAATGCGTTGAGGGATACGAGATTCAGATGGATTGGTTGATAGTTTGGAATCTTTGACTCTCCAAACTTGGGATGATGAGCAATGATGGGTGGATATGGAGATTCGATTGAGACCAACGTGTTGATATACCTTGTAGGTCACTCTTGAAGCTTTATTTTTCATTTTTGGACATCTTTGATGGATGAACTTCCCGTTTATTTTGCCCCATAGTTTCTTTGACTAATGGAGTTTGATAGGGATGATTTTCTTTCTTTTGCTTTTGTATCCATTTGAATTTTTCTTGTCCATTTTGTTTTACTGATTATTTTACTTCAATGACTTGTTCCTTTCTTTGATATAGATTTTTCCCTTGTTGTTGGCCCTAATTAGAGGGTGGAGAAATATGTGGATGATGATGCTTGATATGGCTAGTTGTAGCGTTGGTAGTGGTTTCATCATAAGGACCCTTCATTCTCTCTATATTGATGTTTGTGTTAGATAAATTTTCCTCCACTATTATAGAGGTAACACTGATATGTTTAGATTCCTTTATTGTTGAATAACCAAGACCTTGATGCTTAGGATTACCAATAATATGCACTTCTAGGATACCCTATTCATGTAGACCTAATCCTCTACCTTGATAATGCATCTGTTGAATTTTTTTATTTGCAATAGGATATTTTATGCCCTAAAAACAAGGTGCTAATCCTTCTTTGCTCTATCGTGGATCTTCAAAGGTGATAGATTCTTCATTGGTAACATAGCTTGCTCTGACAAAGGTAAGTGATCCAAGTTTATAGTGATAGGATCCTCCATATGTGGGATAAATTCATGATTGATATCTTTGGCCTAATTCTGTGAAATATTAGATTTTAATGTTTCTTCAAGAGGTGTTGGTGATTCACAGCTCATGTAAAAGTTTTCCTCATGATTCATTTTTTATATGCCTCCATAGGATGTGTCTGATTCACAACTTATGTATAAGTCTTTTTTATGATCCCTTTCTGATATGCTTGTATAGAATGTTTCTGATTCACAACTTATGTATAAGTCCTCTTTATGATCCCTTTTTTATATGCCTATACATGATGTTTTTGATTCACTTATGTATAAGTCCTCTTCATGATCCCTTTCTGATATGCCTTTGGATTCTGCTATGTCTTGATCATTTGTAGAGATGTTAAGAGTAGGAGGCTCTTGTTCCTTGGTAATGATATTAAGAGTATGAGACTCTTGTTTCAGATGAAGATCATCTACATGTCCATTAGGAGTAAGCATCTCATGGGTAGATGTATGTGCACTCGGTATATGGATTTGTTCTTCTTTTGGAAACCATTGGATGTCTTGGAAGATATCTGACAAATCATTATAGTATTTTGATGATATGGATTCTTGATCTTGACTTTGTGTGGTATTATCTTCGATATGCTTTGGTTCATACTCTTGACATAGATCAATTTCAAAGAAGGGATTGCTTGTAAAGGATCCTTGGATTTCCTCAAAATGTGGACATATGGGTGATAGCTCTTGGCTTAGATTTTCTGCATTGGGTATAAGTGTTGGATTAAGAGTCTCTTGATCATCAATATGTACTACTACGAGGTTGGATGATGTCAATATATCTTGGATTGGGTTATTACTAGAATTTGGTGATTGATTTTGATCATGCTTGAGATTAACTTCTTGATGTATGCCCTCTTGTTCATTAGACGATGTAGAGACATTGTCGATGTGATCAGTGATAGATAGCTCTTGATCGTTGTTTTTAACTTTTAATATATTGTTAATGAGATCAAATGATAAGATTTCTTGAATTGGATTATTTTCAGAATTTTGTGATTGGTTTTGATCATGCTTTTGGAAAGAGTCTTGATGTATGTCCTCTTGCTCACTAGGAGAAGTAAAGACATTTCAATGTGATCATTGGTAGATAGAACTTGATCATTGTTTTCAACTTTTGAGGTTGAAATATTGTCAATGTCATCATTGGTATTCAGATCTTGAACATTATCCTCAATAGCTATTTTTTTTAATCAATACGGTCTTGGATGAATTTCTTGAGTGTAAAGAATTTTGATGTATCATGACCGTTTACTCTATGGTTTTACAATAGGTCTTGTCATCGTACCATGGGAATTTGATGGTAGGTTCACCACTTCATGGTGGTTTTGGAAGTGTGATAAGTTTGGAATTGAATAATTTGTTTAACACATCGTCAATTAGATCCCCTAAAGGAGTGTATTTACATTCAATAATGTGGTTGGATTGTGAGGCTTGTTGTGGTGGAGATGATTATTGTACTTGAGATGGAATTTATTGTTGGTTTTGAGATTGATGAATTTGATGATGTTGTAGTTGATAATTTTGACGTGGATATTGTTGATTTGGGGGTTGATATTGTTGATGAATTTGATTTTGATTTTGTGACCATTGATGTTTTTTATTCACTTGATGTTGTGACAATAGACTTTGTTGTTGATATGAATCAATGTTTTGTTGATGTGGATATTGAAATGTTTGAGGGTGTGTGTTTTTTTTGTTGTTGGGGGTTTTGAATGAAGTAAGATCCATATTGATTTCGAATAACATTAGGATCCTGATTTTGTTGTAACCCTTGTTGATATTGTGCATTGTATGATGGGTCATAGTATGGGGGTTGTTGGTATGAGGTGTCTTGATGTTGAACATGTTGATGATATGAATTTGTGTTTTGATGAGTGTCATGATGTTGTCAATATTGTGACTCACTCTTTTGATGGTGTCCAAAGGCTATTGATAAAGTTTGTCAACTTCTTTTTCAAGTGCATTTAGGTCAATTTATTGTTGTAGACTTATTTGCCCTACTTGATGTTATGACCCTTGATAAGAGTGATTTGGGTAATAGATTGATTTTGACATGTTGTTGGGATGTGTAAACCTTTGAGACAAACATTTTTTGATTGTTGGCTATGGTTCATTGTTTTTGATGCTCAAGACCCGAAGATTATGAGTGATGTTTTGAAGGATGGTGTCTATTGTTGTGTGGGAGGTGGTAATACGACCCTAAAGTGATACAACCCTAAGAAATTAATGATTCAATTTCCAAGCTCATATTGGATATGCAATTCCGGTTCGTTCCTTAAAGGGCGAGTATAAAAATTTCTTAGCAAAATGTCTCGGTTACGGTAAGTCTTGAAGATGTGCCTTTTGATAGAGTTTGAACTATGATGCCTATTTTTGAAAAGATGAAATGTGGATCTTCATTTAAGGACTTTGGTCTTGCAAGAGATCATGACGACAAGAGGATAACTATTTCCACACAAGAGGTGGTAATATAGGCGTTTCGATTGCAAGATCGACTTTTCGCTTTTGTTTGTCTAGGATGTTTGATGCGTTTCTCCACTGGGTTGGTGTTTCTTTTGTCTCGAATATGAAGCTTCTCAAACTACTAATAATATCCATTTGTTCACCCTCAATACATTCAAAGTTTGGTTGTATGATAGGTGTTGTAAGGTTCGGTTGTTGAACTGGAGCAACTAGAGGCCAAATGGTCATAAAGTTGAAATGGTGTTCTGATATGGTTTTTGTGATTCTCAAGACCCTAAGGTTTGCTTTGGGATGACACTATTCTTGGAACTCAAAATATTGAAATACTTGGATCAATATTTCACTTCTTTGTCTAGAGGATATGTTGCGAGAAATTTACTTGAACTAGCTTTGAGGTTCAAGCAAATGTTGATATCTTAGAAATTTGAGTGACAAAATGCTCCAAGTTGTTTTGTTTTGATTTTGATTTCTAAAAGTAGGATGAGGTGTTGAATTTTGAATGACAGACTAATGTGATTTATGATCGATTTTGGGAGTCTAATTGTTTTGTTTCAAAAAAGGAACCAGTTTTGGATTTGGTTTTTTTGATTTTTAGTAGAACACAGAGCAAAAGTAGTAGGTTTGGAGCAAGAGCGTCTGAAAAATGTCAACTGCGGCTAGATTATGGTCAAGTGCGACCAGATCAAAAAATAAAATGTTGTAAGATTTTGCAAGTGCGACCTTTGTGTGTAGTTTTTCAAATTGGTGAACTGCACAATCAAAAGTGAGCCTTTTTGTCAAAAGCAATAGAATTTCATCAGAAGCTATCATAAGACAGAGAGCCAAAATGAGCTATTTTTGACAAGTGCGACGAGTTTTTGGTCAAGTGCAGCGAAAACAGTAGAAAAAGCGACCTCTATTCAGTTTTGTTTTCCAATTTTCAATTTTTGGCAGCGGCTTGAAGTTTTTGTTGGATCTAATTTTTTAAGTGCTCTATTTTTTAGATATGGCAAGTGATACAACCATAAATGTATGGATTGACATGAAGCTTTTACCACAAACACTCATTTTTGACTCTAAATGTCTATATCTTTAAAGGCATTTTTCTTTCCACCAAATGAAAATTAAGATACAAAAAAAGGATATTGTTTTTCCAATATTAACTTCAGATTTAATATCACTCCCATTGGGAACTTAGAAAAATCATCGCATGGAGGTGGATGCTACGTTTATCAGTGTTAAGTATGCCATCAACAAAGGTTATTCCAAGTTATGGGTGGAAGGAGATTCCATGAATATTATTAATTACTTGTGTGGCACTCAATCTCTGAGCTGGAGTGTTGATCAACTTATAAGAGATACTATAATGGTGTTGCAATCTTGTGATGAGACTCATATCTCTCACATTTACTGAGAAGGCAACTCGTTGATAGATATTTTTTCCAACGAGGTTGTCAGGCTTAATGAATTTTGTTCGTGGGAGGAGGGTGCGGTCCTTCCCGAGGAAGCCAGTAGCTTACTGTGGAATGATGGCATGGGATAATGTGTTGTGACATTTATGGCATGGTACTTACCTCCATTTCGCACGCTTTGTGGGTGCCTTGTTGCGTTTTGGCCTTCTATCGTGCACTATTTGCAAGGTTTTTGTGAGCTTTGAGTTGGTTGTCATGGGTGGTGAAAGGAGTCGAATCGAGCCTCATTCCTATGGGGACTTACGGCGTAAGGATAAACTTTGGTCTATTCTATGCCATGGGAATTTTACTCCTTTCTTGGAGAGATTGCACAGGCATGATCCTAATGCCTCGACACAATTTGTTTCAGTCTGGCACAATCAGAAGGTTAGGGTTAAAGGCCTAGTTGTGGAGGTGAATGAGGATTTTATCACCACAGTTACTGGTTTGTTGACAATTGGAAGGAAATTCTTCAAGGATAAGAAGAGAAATGAAGAGGCGATGACTCAATTTTTTAAAGATGATGAGAGGAAAGCTTTAATTAAGCTGGAGACCTGGGGCTACGAGAGAACTTCCCTGAAGAAGATTTGGGCGAGTGTGGCCGAGGTGATGATGCAGTATGTGACCCTAGAAGGGAGATTTAAGGCCATTCTTGGCCATCATTTTACTCTCCTCAATCACTTCAGGCATGGTCTGTTCATTTCTTTTCTGTTTTTTTTTCTATTATCTTCTTTAGAGGTTTCAGTGTATGCGCACCTTAAGAATAGAAAGGCCCCTATCCTCCATGAAGGGATAATTTTGTTGATTATGGAACACATTAAGACTCTTCTCCCTGCTCCTACCATCAAGGGTAGGGAGAAGAGTTTAACTAATGAGTTTGGGTCGTCGAGGGAGGATTCATCTTCAAAGGAGGAGGAGGAGTGGAATGATGATGATGAGGATCTCTCTCCTGTTGTTGTGGTTGTCTTCAAAGAAAAGGAAGGTGGCTAGTGCTAAGAGAAACAAACCAACGAAAAGGCTTGCCCTTTCTAGGAGTGATGACACAGATGTGGGGTCGGATGATCCCTCTCCCATGTCTGTGGAAGTGGTTGGTGGTAAAGATGTTGTTGGTGCTGGTGGTGAGGTGGGGTCATAGATTAAAGAGGTGGGTGCTACTGACAAACCAATGAGGCTTTTGGCGTGCATCACTAATCTAAGGAGCAAGGCCCTGGAGTATATGACTAACGATCCTGAGGAGGCTGGTGAGGACAAGAATGATGGTGTTAAGACGGTGACCATTGTGGATTCCACTTCGCAAGATTTCCCTAAGGTGGAGGAAGTTAAGGAGAAAAGGTGTCGGGAGGAGGAGGACGTAGAAAAACAAGAAGCTAATTAGGAGCCTTGGAAGGTGGATCCTCTCTCCGAGGACTTCTCTTATCTGGACGATGATACAACCTCCATGTTTAATCTACTAGACATGGCCAGAGTTGGAGCTACAAGTACTTTTAAGTTAGCAAAATGCTCTTTGCAGGAATTCAATAAGATCAACATTAAAATAAGAGGTTTGAAGGAAAATATTAAGAATGTCCCAAAAGGTGCGGTTCTGAACATCCTTATTGATAGGATTGTGGAACTTGAAGGGTCCTACCATGATTTTAAATCTCTTTGTGAAGAAAGATTATCTACTCCGGAAGCCAAAGTGTCTAGAATAAATGTGGATATCAAAAAACTTTTGTAGGCATGTCACATTTTTGTGAAGAATAGTGTGGAGTCATCGGAAATCATGTTCAAGAAAATCAGCGAGCTCAGAGAAGATAAGGTTTACTTCTCTTAATTTATGGAAAAAGAATGTGTGATAAAGGGTAAAGGTAAGAAGACTCCTAAGGATGATGATAAAGGCCCTCTGATTTGAGGATCGGTTGAGTGGAAGAAAACCTTTGATGCTGAGAAAAATGAACTGTTGGATATGGTTGAAAAGCATAAGAACCAATAGATGGAGATGGCCAATAATTTTAGTGGCCTGAATTAGTTTGTTTCTTTGTTGCTTTCTGTTTAGTGTTGGGTGTAGGTTAGGTTTTGTTTTGTTGTTTTTTGGCTGATGGGTGTTGTTGGTTGTTGGTTGTTTTATCTTTGATCAACACCCACCATGGGGCATTTTTTGGCTGTTGGTGTGTTGCTGGTTGTTTGTTCTAAATATCCTTTTTGGCAACATTTTGTGTCTTTTGTAAAAAGGGTTTCGGAGTCCCTGCAAAACCTGTTTTTCCCCTTTTAATCAAAACTTCATATTTAATGCGACTTGAAATCTAAGCCTAAATGTTCATAAACCTTTCAAAGATATTTTTAGGACATCTTTTAGGGAGTGAAAACATACGGATCTTTTCAAAGTATTCACACTAACCTTAAAGTGTTTGAGATTTGATGAATCTGTTGATGTGTGTTTGAGTTGTTTTGGAATCACGCAATGTGTTTAAACTAACTCACAAGCATTTACAATCCTAGCTCAAGTGGGTACATATTTTTTGGTAGGCTTACCATCATCCCTCTAAGAGATGATTAATATGTGAAGATGAAATGGACAAATAGACTATGTCAAGGAATTAGTCACGTTTTGACACGCCAAGCAAAAGATTCCCTTCCCTATTTGCTTTATTGTCTCAACCAAAAACCGAAAATGGTAAGTAACATCTTGGAACGGTGCTATTCCCATGCACTACTTTAAAATATGCTTTGGAATTGGACTTGATTGACAACTAATAAACAAGGGGTTTTCATTACTGTTTTGGGATAAACTGGTGTCTATACATGCGACGATTCACTCAATTAAGAGGTCTCCCAACCCTTAACAAAAAGGGGTTTTATGTATCCAATGGATAATGAGAGAGGCTTTCGTTGGTATAGAACATTCGTACCAAGTAGGTGAAGAAGTTTCCTCACACCCATGATTATTTATATAGCAGACCAAAACAAAAGTATCGCTTGGGCCGCCTTTGAGTTCTCCAATGCGAGATGTGTCTCAAAAGGCAAGCCCTCTAAAAGTAGAGCTTTGAAATGAAAACAATATGTGAAACTCAAGATGTTTTTCGTCACCCAAGATCATCGAAAGGCGTGAGGGGAGTGGATAGACACCTAGCTTTCCAAACACAGAATACACAATATACACTTCATTGTAATGTTCTTTTTAAGCCCCTCGAGCAATGCTATAAAAAAAAGAAAGAAATAAAGTGTACAAGATAGTTGGTTTTTTGTTCTTTTTATGTGCACCAAAGCGAAATGTTCTAGATTTCAAGCAAAGAGATAGCAATGTGCAAGACAAGAATTTGATTTGTTCATTTTTAAACACCAACAAGAGTGTTTTTCTAAAACCTTGTCTTAATGGTCAACAAAATGAAATCGAACGTTCATCAACAAAATGAAATCGTTTGGTCAACAAAAATCAAACATTTTTTAGAGCACTAAAAAGGAATTGTTTGTTCTAGAAAGCTTTGAAAGAAATCTTTTCTAGAGCACCAATTGAAAGCATTCGTTTGTGGGGTTCTTTTTATAGCACTAATTGCAAACATTTGCTAAGCTAGAAAGCTTTGAGAGATTCTTTTTAGATGCACCAATTGAAATGTTTGTTTGTGGGGTTCTTTTATTAACCAAATTGAAAACGTTTGCTAAGCTAGAAAGATTTGAGAGATTCTTTTTAGATGTATCAATTGAAATGTTCGTTTGTGGGGTTCCTTTTATACACCAAATTGAAAACGTTTGCTAAGCTAGAAAGCTTTGAGATATTCTTTTTAGATGCACCAATTGAAATGTTCGTTTATGGGGTTCTTTTTAGATGCACCAAATTAAATTTTTCTAGCTATGGAAGCTTTGAAAACTTAAAATCTTCGACCATTCGCCTTCTCTACAATAAATGTGTTAATGGTTCTTGGATACACGCATGCCATACCACTGCAAAATCCTCGATAAACAAAATTAGCACCTATCAAACATTCAAATCAAGTACCCATTAGCATTAAAAATCAAAACTTAACAGAGCAAAAACAAAATTAAATTTAGCAGAAACAACCCTGTTTGAAAGCAAAAGCAAACGAAAAAGTCAAAAGCGGCCTCTATTCTTAAACAAAAGCGACTTAAAAACTCAAGTGCGCCTCCGTATTTTTCAAAAGCGTAATAAAAATTCAAAAGCGGCCAAAAAAAGGTCAAGTGCGCAAAAAACGTGAAATCAAGTGCACAAAATTCATGTAGCTTATGCATGAAATTTTTTCTAGTACGCTTTTGAAACCTGCAATCTTCAAAATTAGCTCATAAAACGATTAGTGCTAAGGAGCATGGTCCCACCGGGTGTGCCAGAATGTGTAAGGGGGAAATCGAGAAGATGCGAATGATCAATTTGAGTGAATAGAAACTAATCCAAATAACAAAATGCTAATGATTCATTCCCATTAATCACGAAATGTAACTATAAAATCAAGAATTCAAGAACGAAATTGACAAAAAACAAAAACAATAAATTCAAAATAAAATAGCTTTACCATCCCATTTCGGAGTGTGTTCACGAAGATGTTGGGTTGTTCGTATCAATGCAAAGTCTCCATTATTGTGTGCAAAAGTTTGAAGAATGTGCTTGTGTTGTTGATCAAATATGTGTGTTGAAGCTTTATCCAATGTCAATTAAGATCTTGGCATTACTTCGTTGTATAAAATAGGTTGATTCTCTTATCGTTTTTTAGAAGAAATATGCTTGTTATATAGATTTTGTGTTTCGAAATGAACGCTCAAGATCACATAGTAGAATATCTCGATCAACGGTTGAAATATGTTGAGAGGATTTAAATGGGAATAATCAGTGCAAATTGATTACGTAGTCAGTGTCATTGAATAAATCATTTTGAGTGTTCAATGGGATTGAGGAAATAGATTGAATAATCTATGGAATTGAAGAAATCATTTGGAAGAATCTATGAAATTGATGAAATCAATTTGAACCTTCAGTGGGATTGAAGAATAGATTGATTTGTCAGGAAATAGATGGATCAGTTAGGAAATAAAGTGAGCAATCGGTAGATCGTAATTTGCTCAATCATAAAAGTGGGTGAGGGTAATTAATTAATCTTTTTGAGTTGAACGTGCAAATCAAGTTTGACTTTTGCAAATAAAGTTGTACTTGTTTGATTTGACATTTTTGATGATGTTTTGAATAATTTATTTAATTATTCAAGTTTAGAGGAAAGTTGCACAGTTAAATTATTATGTTTTAATAGTTTAATTGAATAGAGTAAATTAGCGACATAGTTAAATACTTGACATTATTTAATTGATCAAGAGGAATAAAGTTAAATTAAGACTTTATTAAATAAATAAAATTTATTTAATTGGTCAAAAATGATGAAAAAGTGAATTAATTAAATAATGTAATATTATCCAATTAATAGAGGAAATTAGGGTTTTTGATGTAAATGATGATTGAGGATGAATTAATTAAATAATCTTAAATCACTTAATTAATAGACAGATATGGTGGGTTTTAAGCGTGGGCGTTCCTCCAAGCTAGTAGAAGGAGGTGGCATTTGATGCCACGTTGGATGGGTGACGGGGTTTGGAGTGAAGCGTCAACATTCATGACGAGAAGTTGTGTTTTGCCCTATCTTTTTGTAAGGCATACAAATTTATTCTGAGGAAAGCTATGGCTCCCACTCCAATGGATAGTTATGAGTGCATTATATGGTGAAGGATTTTCTCCCCTTAGCAAGGACATCTAGCACGTTGGACGAGGTACTATTCGTGGTTGGTGATGGTAGTCTTGTGATCTGCATTCTTTATTTATTGTAAGCCACCATCATTTTTGGTGAACGACTTTCTTTGCAGGTGGGTGCGGTGTAGGCAAGAGACCTTCTCTCATCCCAACCGAGTGGAACCAACACTAGTTTACTCATGGCGAAGGGTTCAAAAATTTTCATTGAAGTCTCGATGACGAGCCTTGCTCGTTTTGGGGCCAATAATCCAATTTCATTGAGGTCATCGACGAGGCAAACATCATTCAAGGAGGTCACTGATCAAAGATTAAAGCGAATTTTGTTAAATAATGATTCGTTGGTGGTAGCGGTTGTGAAGATGGTCCCAGGCTCTGGTCATTTGGAGCGTAAGGAGTACGGGAGGGACAATTTGCACGTTTCCTGGCATCTCTCATAGACAGTAAAGTTTCGAAGGCAGACGCGAAAAGTTAATTGGTTAGAATGTTTAGAGAGGACTTGGCGGAAGGAATGGACGAGGTTCAGAGTGTGGTAGTTGAAGGTAAAGGTTGCCCGAGGCCTTGTGATTTGGAGCGGTTTTGAATAGAGGAGATGGTGAAGATATTCCCATTCCCCCTGGATCTGCATGGGCTGGGTTTGATGAGGCATCGGATGTTAGTGGCGGTAGCAGTTGAATTTCTGAAGAAATTCTTTGGGTTGCTAGCGGTTGGCAAAGTGGAATGGAAATTTGAATTTGAGGATTTTACTAAATTAAACAAGTTTATGTAAGTTGGGCTATGGGTAGAATTTTTATTGTGTAGGGGCTAGGGTTAGTTTTTATTAGTTTTGTTGGAAGCCCTAGTAGTGATATCGCCATTAATATGGCTTTTTGTGGTGTCTTTTCTGGCAGGATAATCTGTTGATATGGTAGTTTTTTTAATTTTGGATGTTGGTTTATTGAAGGTGGTTATGGTGGTCGGATGGATATTTGGTTTTTTGAGCAATCTGTTGATATGGTAGTTTGTTTATTTTGGACGCTGGTTTATTGAAGGTGGTTATGGTGGTCGGATGGATATTTGGTTTTTTGAGCAATTTGTTTCCCTGCATGGCTGACGCTTGTAAATGTGTTATTATTAATAAAATATATACTAATCTTGCATATTAAAAAAAAATATTAATAGACGAATATGGGAAATGATAATAATTAAATAATAATGTATTATTTAATTAGAAGAGTTAGAGTTAGTTAAATAGTGTTGTTCGCCAATCAAGATAATTTTAGTTGTCTACACATCTATTCATTTTGTCACGTAGATTTTTATTAATTGCAGAGTGAAAGCTTGAGCCAAAAGCCAAAAAAAAAACCTCTCTACTAATCTCTAGTTCTATTGCTCCTTTTTCTAACGCCTATAGTCAAACACTATGTGCCACCTCGACTTGAACCTCTACGTAGTATGATTTGCAGATGGTTTCCAATGATTGATTAGTGATAATTCTTTGTCCCTATCTCTTTCCCCATTTTCATTATCCCTCTAGAATTGACCACCTAAAGATCCAATCTTTGACCTTTCACAAATCCTTGAAGCCATCGGGAAGAACAGAGAGAAATTTGAAACTGAGTCCTAAACAACATGCATGATGCATTCAATCTTCCATGTTCAATATTAGCATGCAGTTGAAATATAAGCTCATGTTTTTGCTCATCAAGAGAAATGTTGAACTCTATATTAGGCAAGTTCTCAAGTTGAAGGGACACTTATTGGCACAAATCATTTGAACTTCAATTTGAAAAAGGAGGATGGTGTTGGAGAAACAAACAAGATAACTTCCAAATGAAATTCAATATCACATGCTCGCAAGTGTGAGAAAGAATATCAAGGGATTGGGAGGCACCTAGGAGAGCAACCTTCCAAGTCCATGCTTTAAGGAATAAGACAGTCAATGAGGTGAAGAGTGAGTGCATACCAAAAGGTATGTTTTATAGACTCCATTTTAGCACAAAAGGGATAAGTGGGTAGAGGGGAAAAAAACTTAAGACGATTACCAATGGGAAGCTTAACATGAAGGACTTTCCATGCAAGGAGTTGAGATTGAGCATTTGCTTTGGAATTCCAAATTTGAAAGCTAAGTTTGTTCCACTTGGACCTTACAATGACACAATTCCACTTCTCATTAAGACTAGGTGAGGTGGTCATCAAGGGGAGGAGGTGTTTATAGATGGTTTTAAGAGGGAAAAAGTGGATGCTACAAGTATTAGGTCATCTCCAATCATTCAAGAAGTTAACATGACAGTCCAAGGATAATAAATTACAAAGTTGAGGAGTAACTAGATTTTGAATTTCATGAATTGGTTGCTTGTCAGAGGATGAGAGGTGGAACTGGGTTTTGAGAAGATACCATGATTTCCATTGGAAGGTGGAGAAGTCCCATAAGTCCCTAAAAGTTCAAATACCTTTTTTAAAGAGGCACTTTCCTTTGAGTCTATTAATGGGAAAAGAAACCTTCTAGTGCAAAAACATAGAAATATGTTTATGAAGATGATTGAATCTTATTATGTTTGAAATCAATTCAATATTTGATTGCCTAGAGCTCTTTATTTATTTACCCTTACTAATGATATTATACCATATAAATACTTAAATTAATACTTTGAATCCTTAATATGAAATTTAAAATTTATTCTTTTACAAACCCTATTTTTACTTATTTTGTTGTCTTCAACTTCATTTTAAATAATTAAATAAATATTTTATCACATTTATACTATAATATTATTGTCGACTATATTAACGTGCAGTCATCTATAGTTGTGCCTTGGGATGATATAATGCATTAAATTTTGAAAAGCTATTCAAATAATCAACTCCTCATTATACCCTACCCATTTTCTAAGGCTTTTTTTTTAACCAAATACAAATTTATCAGCCTGAGACAAATACTCAACAATTTTTTTAAACTTTTTCTTTTTTATATTGAATCAAATATTCAACAATTTTTTAAAACTTTCAAGTCCACATATATATAAAATAACATAAAATTGGTGTTCAAAGTGATGCCCGCCTCATGTCAGGGAGTTCAAGTCGTCAATCTCGCTTTCACATGTTCACGAACTAGTGGAAGTTACATGACAAATTATTTTTACGCCGAAGGTGTGTCCTTGTATGAACTTTCGAAGTTCATTTTGTCCTTCAACGGATATAAACACACTAGAGGGCATGGTTGACAGTTCATTCCTCGCCAACTGTTGATTGCAGATGAGATGGGATTTTAACTGGTCTGTTCACATCGCATCATTGTAACTATTGCATCTGATCAATCATGCCCCTTCACATCACATAGTCGTGATTGAAGGAACAACCACTGGAAGAGCGTTGATGCTATCGCCTAACTCACAATGACCTTGTGGTACTCAGGAGACATTCGACAATCATAAATTCAGGGGCAACGAATTACCTAGGCACATACTTGTTGAAGATACACCATCAACACGACCTAGCTAGCCATTTTCATCGATCAGACCTCAACCCATCTGGAAGGCCGAAAGGAACATGAGCAAGAGCAATCCACAGATGAAATCCACACAGTAGAAAATCCATGATTGGCCATTCATAGGGTGTGTTTTGCTTGCCATCCTTCATTTTGCAGCTTCCCTGATCCACACAGCCTTCATTTGTCCTCAACGGCTCTTCACTCTGCAACAGCTTCAGTCCCATTTGATTCAAACTTCCCTTCATGTGGCCTGCATGCCAACTTCCTCAGCACCTCTAACGACTCTTTGACTTGCTACTTCATTATAGTAAAGGGTCTTTAGTAGTAGTTTGCATTATTGGTTAGCATTTAAGTTTACAAAATTCTATCGATGCAACCATACCCAGCACACGATGGTTTTTGTTTTATTTGTTTGTTTCAAATTTTGCAAATTTTCCCAATTTACCTAGCTAAATGGATTTGATGTTTCAGGGATGCACAAAGCTGATACTTCTCATTTTACAGGAACACAAAATTGATTACTTATGTCTTCTCCTTCTGATTTCAAGATGTGTCATTACTCATTAAATTTTTCTTGGTTTTCATGGATTGCAACAATTTATTAAAGGCAGTTGAATCACAATGGAGCTAATTCAAATAAAGATTAAAGGCGGAGGGTTTTTTTTCCACTGCCTGTCGAGGTGCCAATTTGGTATATTAAACTCCATATCACAAGGTAATGATTAATCAATTTTCAAATTCATGGCTCCACTTTGAATAAATTCAACCTCACCAATTTGGTACATTAACCTTACACACTGCTAGAAAATCAACTGTGACCATGGACACACACAAAGGATATGCCTCTTTGGTTTGGCACTTGATATGTTATGATTATATTCTCCTTTTTGCGCAGTCCTTTTTCAAAAATATGGGTTTTTCTTATAAAATATTGTTTATTCAACACTTTGCATTTGGATATATGTATTCTATTTTTGCAAATGGAAAAAAGAAGGAAAGAAGAAAATATTACCGATTTGTTATGTAAATGAGTATAGCAAAGAAATTTATGAAAAACATGTTCAATTGTCAATCAAGAAAATAAGGTACTCACAAATTTATTTTAGATTTTAAGCTTCCATGGTTATTAAAAATAGATTTTTGAAAAAAAAATGCCCTACCAACCTGTGTATATTTTTCTACTCCCTGTTATATTTTTATATGGTAGGAAAGTTTGTTAATGTTCGGAGGTATTTTGAAAGCAGTTTCCCATCTAATTTGAGTAGAGCTAGCTTGAATACTTAAATATATTGAGAATCTTAATTGCCTATTACAATTGCATTTGCTTAAAAGTTTGTAAAGCCATTTCAACAAATCCATTTTTTACATCTTCTACAATAATTGAAAAAAAAAAGATCAAAATTTTCCATAATTGAGCGGCAGACTACGAGCTGTTCCCTTCATGCTTCAATTGTAGCCTCCCTTTTGTTTGTGATCCATACAACATTTAACCCAATGCCAGTTCAACTAGATGTGTGATGCTCACCTCCCTCTTCTCTTAGCTTGAATTGCAAAAAATTGAAACAGCGACGAATGGTGAAAGTGAAGGCCCCGATTATTAACCCAACAAGCATCTTGCTTTTACTACTTCCATCACCTCCACAACTCTTCGGCATACCCATTGCACACCAAGGTGCCATTGGTAGTCTAATCTATACGTTTAAAACTTAAAAACGTTTGCTAGTTTAATCTATACGTTTAAAACTTAAATACGTTTGCGTGCACGTTTTGCACAGAATCAATTTAAAAAGGTAATTTATCAAAAACAACGATTTAATTGTAATATGAAAATTAGTGACTAAAACGAACTAAATCATTGCATTATGAAGCACATACATCTGTCAAAGATATCCAATATACAAAACAGAGACCGGAAGATAAAATAAATAATGCGGTGGCATATGATTCAGTTTGCGGCACCTTGTGAAGATTTTGAGCCTGTGGTGCATTACTGAGCATGCAGGAGACCTTCGTACTCCGTCTGGGCATCGTTTCGATTCTCATTCTCACCGATCCTCTCAGCGAAATCAATCCAATTCCTCTTCTTACAGGTCCTCATCAAAAAATAGCCCAAAACGCCCGCCACCGTAACAGAGAAGCTGAGTACGTAGACAGCCCAATCAGCCAGGGTCATGACAAAGATGAGGAACGCCACGGGCACCGCACACATGCAGATCAACCCGGGTATCCCCGCAGGAACCTTATAAGGCCTTTTCAGAGCCGGAAACTTGCGCCTCAGCCACAGGAACGACGCAAATTCCAGCAGCATCCCACAGCTGTAGAGAAAATTGGCAGCCGATATGATTGTCGTGAAGCTCATGTACGATAGAAGAAGCGTGCCCCCGCCCGAGACCAGGATACCCAGGAACGGCGTGTTGTAAGACGAGCGCTTGGCCATGGCGGAGGGAAGGAGGCCTATCTCCGCCATGCCCAGCAGCTGAAACGAAGCGCTGCTCAGCTGGGCTTCGAAGAGCCCCACTGTCGACAGAACGGCGCCCAGCTCGATCCAGTACTTGAGCCACGATCCAGCGATGAGCCCCGCGGCATCGGCTAAGTAGCCATCCGTCCATAAATCTCGCTTCAATTCTAGTGCCCCCGTGCCTGCCAGTAGCGGCAATATGTAACCCACACAAGCCAACAGCCCCGCGCAAAATAGCGCCCGGGGGAACGTCCGCTGCGGATGTTCCACCTCCCCGGCGAGCGTGCTGGCGTTGTCCCAGAAATTGAGGTTCCAGAAGAGCGTATTGAAGTAGAGCGACCAATCCATGTCGCCCTCGGGCATAACCGCCCACCGTGAGGGTTTCAACTTCGGAATGGAGAAGAAAAACATTAGTACAAATGGCGTCAAAGATACTAACCCTAGCGTAACTGCCGTCCAGCCCACAATACTGAGCCCCATGAAATTCAAATAGCTCAGTGCAATTGTATAGAGCAAGATCGCTACGCTCCTGACGGGACCGCCACTAAAGGCCGTGAAGAGAAGCTTGAGGTAATCGACGCAGAGTACCGGATAGGCCGCATTATTGATGACGCCGCTGATCCATTTCCACCATCCCATGAGGAATCCCCAAAAGGGTCCGAACGCCGCCCACGCCCACACCACGTAGCCGCCGTTGCCCGGGTACGCAGTCGCCAGCTCCGCCGTTACCAGCGCCTCTGGTATGCTCCATATGAAAGGAAAGATTACAAACCCTAGCAAGGCTAACAGAGGTCCCGCCGCTTTCACCACTGGCTCCTCGCCGAAGGGGCCGCCTGATACTTCAAAGTATATGAGGAATATCAAGGGAACGAGCTTCAGCTTCTTCGATTTGGACTCCGTTGCTTCGATCCGCAGGCCGTTGTTTGTATTGTTTAAATCTTCTTCGTCGCCTCCTCCAGGGATTTGCGACGGTTGGCCCATTCAAGGGCTTTTCTGTAACCTGGTTGGACAAACAGTTTTGCTCGATTCAGATCTGGATCTTAAGTTTTGAAGAAATAGCCAAAGCAATCTTCACAATTCAAAGCTATATTGTTTGTGAAACCAGTGATTGAATCTTGTGAATTAGGTAGCGTGTCAATGCAATGAACGCAGGGCTAACGATTTGGGGAGGGATTCCCCGGGGAAAAAGAATCTCAATAATATCCACGAGGATAAAGAAAAATGTTGCAAGTTGACACGGCCCATATGACCGTAGCCCTGCCTTGTTGGAGACATTTTTATATGCGGCTGTGCCCACTGCCCACTAATGAAGGAATTTCAAGTGTCCAATCGAAAGATTAGATCGGTATATAGATTTATTTTATTTTTTAAACGAGATTTGAAGCGATCCTAACTCTTATTTATTTAAGTTCGTTTAGGAGGGGGTGGATGTGAATATGGTCCCACAAAAGACAAGAGACGTGTTTGACTATCATTAGCAATCTATTGAATCAAAGCGGATTGGCATATAAAACACAATAATAATATTATAATAGTACAATAGTACAGTTGTTGAAAAATAGCTGCATATATATTTTGTTTAATTGAATATGTAAAATAATAAAATTTATAAGATCATTAATTTTTGTAAATTTTGAAATTTAAATTGTATTACAAAATTTATGGGATCAATCATTTTAAAATATTTCTAAAAAATCTGGACAATATTCATTAATTTCTTTTAGGAAGCCCTCCTCTAGAAATTGCAATCTAATAAGGATAATTTTATAGTTGTAGAAGACTTTGGTACAATACATAAACTAAAAGTTAAAGTATTAGTTTCATATGATTATACTAAATGTAAACTCACTTTTGAAGGTGTTTCATAACTCGTTTATTTCTATTACGATGATTATTTTAGAGATTGTTAATTTAAAAATTTATTTTATCTATTTGAAATATAATTCTTCAATATTATCTATAATTAAAAGTATAGCAAGGAAATTTTGGAAAAAATATATTAAAGATTTGAGATTCTACTTGTCAGATGAATATAAACATTAAAAAATAAATTTATATTTTGATTCTCCAAAAATGTAAGAACAAGATGTCTCAATGAATCTACAATATTATTCTTCAATTCTAGACCAAGTAAAACCTCCTTCCAATTCAAATGATGTCCAAATAAGACATGCATGTCTTTAAAAATAACATACCAGTATTTTTTTAATAAATGTGCATCCCAAAAACAAATGTCTCATGGTTTTATCTACATTACACATGGGACATTTAACTAGTTGAAAAAGCAAAAAAAATGATCTCTCACTAACTAATAATATATATGACTAAATCTATATGCCTCCACTTAATATTTAAGTTGGGGATTTAAACAAAATGATAGCAAGGAGATATATGTCTCAAGGAGAAAATAAGCAATTATGGACAAATAGCCAACACCAATCCTTGAGAAATTGCAAGCTATTGGAATGCATAATGCAATAGCTAAATTAGAGAAACTACAAAAGTAATATTTTTTTTAATTATTACTCAATGCAAATCACTCTTCAATGATCTGTTTAATATTTGAATTGTTTAATATTTTTCTTAAATAAATGATATGCTTGCCTAGGAAAGATGATGACCAACGGTTTTTCTTAAAATTGAATGTGTGTTCAACTAAATAGAGATGAAAGAAAAAATAAATTGTTGTTGTAATTAAGAATCTTTCCAATTTAAAATTAACATACTTGTTTCCATGCTTTCTAAATAGATTAAATAGGGAAAGAGTTTTTAATCTAGAAATAAGGAGTAAAGAGAATTTTATCCAACCAATTGAAAAGACTTCATTTTCTTTCAACAACATAAGTAATAAATCTCTATGTCTCGGTAAGTTTTTTCATGGTTTATTACCTGTACCAACTCTAGTGATCCATTTAACAACCAAACATGTTCTCGTGTTTCAATGTCTATAAGACCAAGTCCACCTTTAAATTTGGGATTAATACATTGGAGCCAAGAGATGACTCTACATCTAGCAATAACACCCTATGTAGACTAAATAAATGACCAAATAAGCTTACACAAGTCATCATATCCTCTTTTGGACAACATATAACATGAAGACATGTAAATGTGTGTAGAAAAAGAATATTTTTGAAGGCTAAATTCTTATAGCCAAACATAGAAATTTATTTTCCCAACTAGATACTTTATTTTAAATATTCTATTTAGATACTAATTCCACATTTCACCAAGGGATAGTCTGAACCCAAATGTAGAAGTGTTTCAAACATGATGCTTTGCTTCAAATGTGGCGATGGGCATATAATCAAAAGAAAGTTATAGGCCAAAAATTTTATGCATACCTCTTTGCCCCATTGGTTTCTCCACCAATAGACCATATTTTCTACATAATATCCACCTCCACCCCACTTTGTGAAGAAAGTGTGCTCCTTCAACATATCTATAGAGTTTCTTAAGGTTTTATTAGGTATGACCATTGCCTTACCCTTTCTTCTTGGCTCAACAATAACAATCCATTTTCTAGTGTCTCCACGGTCTCTTCTCACATTAGGCTTCTCTTGCATACCAAATTCCTTCCACACCTTGATTCTCTTCCCCCAGATTTTTCTCTTTATTTACTCTTCCTTTGTTCACTCTAGTGGTAAAGTGGGTGCCTTGTCTAGCCCGTCCATCGACCAGTGAGTGCTTCCTTGGATTCCTTCATGTAGGTATCCCCTGCCAATAGTTAGATTGATTCGTTGTCATTTCTCTCTTTCTTTGCCTTAGTTGCCCATTCTACCCCCCCAAGAAAGGTCCTTGAGGGGGGTCTGGAAAACTTCCATGGCCTCCTCCTCGAAGGCTTCCAACCATGGTAATACTATGGCTGAGCTTGCACTCTCCACTTATCTTCACTGGGTTTGTGCCAAGATGTCCCCCTAGGGTTCTCAACCCAAATGCGATCTCAATTCTTAAGGAAAGGCCACGCTCTAGCTTGAGCCTCCCTTCAATTTTGATGATCAAGGTTCATTCTACCCAGTAGGATTGTGTTCAATCCTATGGCATGTTGATCCCCCAGGATACCCCAATCATGTTTACCTACTAAACTTGCATATGATCCAACCCTTCTCATATCCAAGCACTTCTCTATAATGTTGACCCTCTATTGCAACTTTTCTAACAACCATTCTTGCTCTATGACCGCTACCCATGAACCTGCTCCAACGACCATTTTTGTAGATAGAGAAAAAAGTATATATAAGTTAATATGCTAGAGAGTGCAATTTTATATATTCATAGAAGATACATTAATTTAGTTTACAATTTCTTATGTATAGAATAGTATTTTTTATGTATGCAATTTTAAAATACAATCTCAACTTTAGGTTGATGATTTTTATTCAAGCTATCATTTCTCTTTATGATTTTTTCTTCATACTTTTAGTTGATGATTTTTCTTTATACAATCTTGACTTTAGGTCGATGGTTTGTCTTGAAGGGGACTCAACCCTTCTTTGCCCATTTTTTCTTAAGTCCTTTTCCCTCAATGTACTTAAGGTTCATTTTCCCCATTGCATATAATTGATCTAAGATCCCATGGGTTTCCATGAGTTATTTTACCTAAGGTGTATTTTCATCACCCTTCATCTACCTATTCATGTATCAAATAAATTTGGGATCTCTAAAATCCCAAGTCTAGTTGGTATTTGGTTTGTTTCTAGTGTTTTCTCCTTTTACAAGATTTTCATGTCCATCTACACCTGCTAGGTGTAATTCACCTCCATTTTTTTGCATAGGTTTTGTTCACCTCAATTTCCTCACAAAATGAACTTCCAAGTATAATATCAAATGTGTCAAGTGCAAACACATCATTCTCCACCTCATCAACATATTTTGGGCTCATACAAAACTAATTTTTTCTTCTTTTTTTTGTAATTTGAATCTCAAAACCTCTTTCACCCAATTTAATAGATATGGGTGAGGATGATTATATATTTTCAAACCAGGCTTCTTAACTACATCTAGTAAAACCAAATTTTATAGATAACTAAGATCTACAAATGCACGTACCCATATTTTCTTCTTTCAATATATGTATCATATCAAGAACATGCTTCATCTAGGTCCTTTGGCTTTGCAATGATGACTCTTCTCCTAACATTAAAGTGCAACCAACCAAGATATTTTATGAGGGTATTCTCCTCCAATAATGATCAAGAAACAATCAATTCAATTGTGTAGTCTTGCACACTTTACTCAATACCTTGTCCATAATACAATCAATTAGTCTTTTTAGTCAATTTCATGTCCAAGAACATAGAAGTATATATGCAACAAAATTTGAAACCCACCCAAATAAACACTACTAACTTATTTTTCTTCTCCCAAAAATCATGTGGTCATGACCCAAATGAAATTGTATATGCACAATCACATTAAACATTGAAATATGCCTCCACTTCTTGTTAGAGATTGTAGACAAATATCTATCAATTAAATATAGATATGAACAATAAAATAAAGAAATAGAAAACAAAAAAATAATGGACAAGAGAACAACACCAAGATTTAACGCGGTTCACCCAAAACCAGGCTACATCCACCAATAGAGGGATCAATATATATTAAACTTCCAACAAAAAAACCTTTACATCGACATGCAACAACATCTACAACTTGTAGCAACGTTTTTCTCCATGTTTTACCACTATTGTTTTTACACAACCTTTGTTGCAAGTGCCTGCAACACTTCCTACATTTTTTCAACCACAAAACTATGAAATTATACTAACGTTTTTCATGCCCAACCACCCTCAAAACTCAAAACCTAGTGTTTGTATACACTCCCACGCATGCCTCATTAATTACAAACAAAGTGCGTCCATTGGTTTTTACTCATGCACCCAATAACACTTTTCTTTTGGGAGGTTACAAAAACTGTTTGTAGCTACTCATTTAATTGTAATTTAAATATTTTTAAATGTTCACCTCCAGCATTTACTATTTGTAACCATTCTTTTAAATACAAAAGTGTAGCAAATTATTTAATAGTGCAGCAAATTATTTAATAAAATATAATGGAAAATATTTTTATGTCCGAGTCTGATTGGTCTCCATAACACAACACTTTTTTAACTAAGAATCCTATGTTTTTACATCAAGTTGGCCTTCAAAATTTTTGATTTCTACTTTATTTTTAACTTTGAATGCAATTTTTTCAAAATTTACCTCGTTCCTCCTAACCTTTTTTTTTCTAAAATATCTCCTTCTTTCCCTTACTCTTTTCTTTGTTGCATCGAATACCAAATTTCTTGAATAGAGAACACACCGATATACTCATGGATGATTGTTCTTCAGTAATTTGGACTTGCTTTTGAATCATGTGATCTTGTTTACTTATCCATTATCGATTCTTCATGATTCATTTCATGTGGCTCTCCAAGATAGTCACTAATGCATCCAGATCTCTTTACATCCTTGTTTATTTATTCCACCTACATCTTTCAATCTTCAAATTATAAGGAATATTTTTTTATCCTTTGAAGACCTTATCACTAGTACATAGTTAATCACACTCAATTCCCTAACAAATAACATGCTTTAATATCATAATGATTTCTAGAACATATATCTATGCCACTTGTGTTTAGCTATCAATCAACATAATTTGATCTAACCAATAAATATTTATTGTTTTCCACTTGTCAACCTCCAAATAATCCTATCCACCTTGCTAAGGCATGGATTCAACCCTTCGTGGCATCATTGAGCTGAGGTGATAACACATCACTTGAATGAAATTCCCTAGCCTATGTGTTTCTGAATGGTTTATACTTATATTGTGTGCCCAAGCAACATTATCACCTCCATAGAGAATTATTGAAAGGACAACTTTAGCATAGACACAACTAATAAAAAATTTGATGTCTTATCATATTGTAGCTTAAGAATCAGAAACAGGTGAGGGAATCTCTTCCCTCTCTTTAATAAGTTCAAAATAAATTACTTTTCTACCCAATTATTTAAATTTACAAATAATTTACAGATAATCAAATAAAAATACAACATCACACTTTCACAACTCACCAGTGTTGTCAATAATTTAAGGGGTTTAGCCTTGTTGTCACTAATTTTTAGAACAATGACAATCAACATACCATTGTCCAAATTATCTTTCATGTTATCCATATCTAAAATTCCTGACAAACTAAATTGTATTCAAAATTCACACACATCACACTCCACTATGTGATATTTCTAGCCAAATTTATTTTCTCCTTTGACTCATTTTTTGCTAATTGTAATCACCATTTTTTAATCATTAATATTTATCTTCTCCTATGTCAACTCTCTAAACATATCATGACATTTGATACAAACCCTAACCCTTAAAAAAAGTTAGACAAGAAAGAAAAGAAATAAAGCGATATTCACTTGTTACATGAATGGTAAACACATGGATTTGCGGGGTTTCTTTCTAGTTGGTTGGAGTGAGGGTAATTTCTTCCACATCATTTATATAGGATTCCAAAATTACTTGTTGCAAGTATGAGAATTTGGTGTTGTTATTGATGTCAACAAGCTTGTGTTGTCATTGATGTCTATTGTTGGGTGAGATTGTTGTAAGAGTGTGAGCAATTGTTGTTATCCATGCTTTGAGTAGTTGATGTGTAGACTGTTAGAGTGCAAAATTCGGAGGTGTAGTGCGAGATTTCATGTGTCAGTCTGCTGGATATAGTGAGCAAAAGGTGGCTATAATTCTTCAATCAGGTTGTGAAGGTATTGGTGATGTTGTGGTGGATTCTCTATTACCTTGAGATGCTTTTCTCAGTGAAACATTTCTTCTCTATCTTCTTTTCTATTCTGACAGTGATCCTTTCTAACTTTGGGTAGTGAGCCCTATTGTATTCGGCGTTGATATTACTTATATTGTGAGCTAATCCTCACCATAGTTTTTCTCTTCTTGGGTTTTCTACATAAATCTGGTGTTCTCTTGTGTATGGTGTTAAGTTGTTTCGGTTTTTGTTATTTTCTTTTCGTGCTAAATCATTATAACATATTTAAGGGTTTAATGAATGAATGTGGATCTAAATGTTAATGAGGGTTTTGAAGTTTTAAGGTACAACTAATTCACCCCCCTCTCAATTTTCTTGTGGATTCAACAATTGGTATCATAGAAAGGTTCCTTGGAGAAAATATTAACCGCTTAAGGTAGCTCTAGGATGGTGCACAAGAAGGAGATCCCTATGTTTTATGGAATGGACTATGCATTCTGGGAGACAAGGATGGAAGGTTTTCTAAGTTATCTGGGATTTGATGTCTGGAAATTAGTTCAAAATGGATATACTATTCCTACAAATGGTCTGAGCACTGAAGTTGAAATCAAGGCTTATGAAAGAAATAGTAAAGCAAGGTATGCTTTTTTAAGTAGTCTCACAAATTTTGAATTAGTTAAAGTTATGAATTTGAAAATTGCTAAAGAAATCTAGACAAAGTTGGAAAGTATTTGTGAAGGAGATGATAAAGGTTAAACAAGCTAAGATGCAGAATTTTAAGATCACATCTGAGAACTTGTAAATCTCTAAAGATGAAAACATTACAAGATACATGCAAAAGGTAGATGAAGTGGTCAACTCCATCAAAGGTCTTGGTGGAAAAGTCAAAGAATCAAAAGTGGTAAAGAAAATTCTCAGAACCCTTCCTAAAGCTTACAGTCATAATTTTTTTGTTGTTGAGGTATTTGCAAATTTAGATCAATATTCTAGAAACCAATTATCTTGTTATTTAACTGCATTTGAAATGAGAGAATTTGGTACAAATAATGGTGCAAAGGTTGAGACTGCTTTTAAGGCTAGAATATTATATAAGATTGAAGAATCAGATTAGGAGGATATTGATGATGTGGAAGCTAACTTTGTGAGAAGGATGAAGAAGGGTACTGGCAAGTATTAAGGTAAGTTGCCTTTCAAATGTTTCAGTTGTGGAAAGATAGGTCGCTATGCTTCAATATGTCAAAACAGAGTTGTGAATGACAAAAACAAGGAGAAAAGAGGTAAGATGATTAAGAAAAGCTATTATGTTAGAGAACATGCAATTATTTCTGATGATGAATCTGATTGTGGAAATGATGACGATGAATGCTTGTTCATGGCTTTAAAAGATGAATTTGTTTCTGCTAACTCTAAAATATGTGTGAAGGAATATCCTCCAGAGAGAAAGGAAAATACTGAAGGTACTTTGGTATCTGTGTTTCATGCTAAACAAGATAAGAATTATTGGATCGTTGATAGTGGATTGTCTAATCATATGACTAGAGACAAGAGTAAGTTTGTTAAACTCAAAAATTATGATGGATGACTTGTTAGATTTGGTGATGATTTAGGTGCTAAGATATGTGGAATAGGTTTAATAAATTTTGATGGAAAGCATAAATTGATGATGTTTACTATGTTAAGGCTTTAAGGAATAATCTCTTTAGTGTTGGAAAAATGTGTAGCAAATGATACAATCTTATATTTCAGGATGACAGATGTGAGATCAGAAAAGGGTCTGAAACAGTGATTGTTGCTAGATGAAGGATAGATGGAAATGTTTATCAACTCAAGGGTGCTAATGGTCATTGATTTGTGACTCAAATTAATGAAAGCTAGCTATGGAACAAGAGGATGTGTCACATTAATTTTGATAATCTGGTAAGAATCAGTTCAATTCAAACAGTGAGAGATCTTCCAAATATTACAAAGCCTATCAATTTTGTCTGCAAGGATTGTCAGATTGGAAAGAAAACAAGAAGTTTCAAAGGAAAAGAACAATCTACTCCTTGATTGTTGGAATTGGTACATATAGATATTTGTGGTCCTACAATAGTAAGAAGTCTTCAAGGTGACAGGTATTTCATGCTTTTGATTGATGATTATTCTAAAATAACATGGGTTACTTTTCTTAAAGAAAAAATTGAAGCCCTAGATAGGTTCAAAGCATTTAAATTTATAGTAGAGAATAATATGGATATGAAGATCAAGTGTTTAAGGTTTGACAGAGGTGGAGAGTTTACCTCTAATGAATTTAACATGTTTTGTGAGAATCATGGCATAAAGAGGCACTTGTCTACCCCTAGGACTCCTCAGCAAAATGGAGTGGTTGAAAGGAAAAATATGACTCAAGAAGCTACAAGGACTATGATGAAAGAAGCAAACCTATCAGAAGTCTACTAGAGAGAAGCAATTCATACTACTATTTATATACTTGACAGAGTTCAAGCAAAAGGAAATAGCACAAAGACTCCTTATGAGTTGTGGTATGGAAGGATCCCTACTATCAAGTACTTTAAGTGTTTGGAAGAAAATTTTATATCAGAAGATATGAAGAAAAATTGGGAAAGTTTGATGCAAGGTCTGATGAAGGTATCTTCCTTGGATATTCTACTAAAAGCGAAGCCTACCGGTGCTACAACAAAAGACTAAGAAAGATTATTGAAAGTGCAAGTGGCAAAGTTGACATGAAGATTTTTAGAACTCAGTGGTGATAGATGGATATGAATCAGATGAGCCATTTGTAGAGAAAAAGAAAAGGCTAAGGAAAAGGAAGTGCAAATTGAAGAGGAAGAAGCTTTGAAAAAGACCCCTAGAACCCTTAAGTATGTGCAAAGGAATCATTCTAAAGAACATATCATTGGAGACAAAAGAAAAGGTGTGTTAACAAGAAGGAAATTTTTCGAAGAAGAGGTAAATTTGTGTTTACTTTCTAAAGTTGAACCCAAAATAGTGATTGAGGCATGCAAAGATGAACATTGGATAAAGGCTATGGAAGAAGAACTACTGTAGGTTGAGAAGAATTAGACTTGGGAACTTGTCCCAAGACCTGCAAAAAAAAACATAATTGAGTCTAAATGGGTGTTCAAAAATACATTGAATGAGAATCGAGAGGTTGTAAGAAACAAGGCAAGCCTTGTGTAATGGCTACTCACAATTTGAAGGAGTAGAT
Organism: Sequoiadendron giganteum; assembly: GCA_007115665.2. Taxonomy (NCBI): domain Eukaryota; kingdom Viridiplantae; phylum Streptophyta; class Pinopsida; order Cupressales; family Cupressaceae; genus Sequoiadendron; species Sequoiadendron giganteum. The sequence continues at coordinate 2,043,367 of CM021106.1, read as the reverse complement.
TTTGAGGAGACATTTTCCCCAGTGGCAAGAATGGAGGCTATCAAGATATTTTTGGATTTTGGAGCACATAAGGAATTTAAAGTTTATCAAATGGATGTGAAGTCCTCTTTCTTGAATAGAGAATTGGAAGAAGTATACATGGAAAAACCAGAAGTGTTTCAATTATTAGACAAATCGAATATGGTCTATAGATTGAGGAAGGAATTATATGGATTGAAGAAAGTTCCTAGATCTTGGTATGCAAGGTTGGATAAGTATTTGATACAAGGATTCAATAAAGGTACCACATATAGTAATCTTTACTCTAAAGTTGAAAAAGATCAAATCTTGATTGTGCTTGTGTATGTTGATGACATAATTTTTGGAGGTAATGAAGCTATGTGCAAGAAGTTTATGGAAGACATGCAAAAAGAGTTTGAAATGTCTATGTTTGAGGAGATGAATTTCTTCCTTGGGCTAAAAATCAATCAAACAGACAAAGGTATATTCATTTTACAATCAAAGTATGTCAAAGAAATGTTGAAGAAATTTGGAATGGAAGACTCTAAACCGGCATGTACTCCTATGGTTACTGGTTGCAAACTGAGCAAGAATGATGAATCTCCTAAGGCTAATTAGAGCAAGCATAGATCAATTATTGGTGGATTACTATATCTAACTGCTACTAGATCGAATATCATGTATGTAGTTTGTCTTGTGGCTAGATTTCAAGAAGACCCTAGAGAGTCACATGTTGCAACAGTGAAGAGGATATTTAGATACTTGAAGGGCACTCTGAATCATGGCTTATGGTATCCAAAGGATACTAATTTCACTTTGAGTGCTTACATAGATGTAGATTGGGCTGGTTGTATTGATGACATAAAAAGTACAAGTGGTGGTGCATTATTTCTTGGATGTAGATTGGTATCATGGCTAAGCAATAAACAAGATTCAATTTCCTTATCTATTGTAGAGGTTGAGTACATTGCAACAACATCTTGTTGCATACAAGTGTTATGGATGAGACAAACATTGAAAGATATCATAGTAGTTTATGATGAACCAATTTCTATCTTCTATGATAATACAAGTGCAATCAATATTTAAAAGAACTTGGTAATGCATTCAAGGACAAAACATATTTCAATCAGATATCACTTTTTGAGAGAGAAGGTTGTGGAGAATGAAGTAAAGCTTGAATATGTACCTACAAAGGATCAAATTGTTGATATATTCACTAAGGCTCTTCCTAAGGATACATTTGAGTATCTCCAGGAGAAGTTGGGGGTTATTGCCCCTCCTTTGAACTAGATGCATAAGGAGATGCATCAGTCCAGTGGATCTCAAGATTCATTCTTTGTTTTGGATTGATGTTGGTGGCTACCTCTTAGGGGGAGTAGGTAGTAACATTTATGGTTGTTGTAGTCAAAATGTCTTGTCATTATGCAGTGGTTGTTGATTTGGTATAGTTTGTTGTGTGCTCCTAAGGGGGGGTATACAAAGAAGTAAAGGAAAGATGTTGTAGAGCAGTAGTAAGCAAGTTGATTGATGACAAAGGGAGAGAATAAATAATACAAATAATTTGGTCCTTTGTCATTGATATCAAAGTGGGAGGTAAATTCATGTGAAAAAAATAGGTTATCAGGGGAGAAAATTTCATGTGAAAAAGAAGAAAGGTAAGAGAGAGAGAGTGTGTAATGAGTATGTTTTCAAAGAGGGAGAAAAGAGAAAAGGAAATAGGTATGGAGCAGAGCTATTGTGTCTTTGTGGTTTTTCACATAATTTGTTGCCATCAATGACAAAGGGGGAGATTTTTTCAAGTATGAGTAGTTGGTGTTGTCATTGAATTCAACAAGAATGTGTTGTCATTAATGTCTATTATTCGGTGAGATTGTTGCAAGAGTGTGAGTAGTTGACGTTATACATGCTTTGATTAGTTGTATTATGTTTTTATTAGTAAATCTATTGGTGTAAACCTCTAGTGTTTCTTTGATAAGCTTCTATATATGGTTGACGAAGTGTTGAAGATGATGAGGATGTCTCTTTGGTGCTTGGTTTCCAAGTGCTTTTGAGAAAATTTGATAAAAAGAGGAAACAGTGTGTTGCAAAGGTCTTCTAGGTTGCATAGGTGTGCTATTGTGTTGCTTTGCATTTCTTCTAGGTTGAAGATCTTCCTGTGTGTTTTAGATATGTTGGTGAGAGATGTTTAGAGGTGTTATATCTAGAATTTGGTGTGTTGGTTCATTGTACATAAGAAGTTGTGTTCACTAGAGTGTGAACTGTGTATTACAAAGGTATTTGGGAGAAATGTCTTTGCTCTGTGTTTCTCTGCAGAGTGGTTTCAGGTCTTATGGATCTAAGGGTGTGTTGATTGTGGTGGTATATTTGTTTAGTTAAGGTGGTTTGAGGTTTGGTGCTTCAAAAGTCAGTTTCTCAATTAACAGTGTATGACAAAGTTGTCTGAGTATACTAGGTGTGTACATTCTTCAGGTGGAAGTTGTTGTGAAGGATTTTGTTGGATTTTAGAGTGTTATGAATATTCTAGATCATGTTCAAGCATGGTGTGTAGTTCACAAGTTGTCCTTAGACTTAAGGAAATATGTACTTAAAATGTTAATGGTGTTTACATGGGTAGCAGTCAACCTGGTGTTTTCACTACTTGTGGTGGATATCTATTATTTGTAGAAGCATGTTGTAGTGTGGTGTTTTTTATTTGGGTCCTAGCCAAGGTGTGATGTGGTCCACTTTCACTTCTATCTGCCACATAAGTGTTTGGGCACCGACCTAATTTTAATTTGCACAATTGATGTGCATAGCCGACCTTGGAGAAGGGTTTCAAGGTTGAAGAAGGTATAAATATGAGTTGAGTTGTTGAAGGGTGTTAAGATAGATGTGAGAGATGGGAATGATGTAAAGTGCAGAGTGTTAGAGTGAAATTGATAAGTGCAGTGTGAGATTTCATGTGTTAGTCTGCTAGATGCAATGACCAAAAGGTGGCTACAATTCTTCAATTAGGCTGTGAAGGTGTTGGTGATGTTGTGGTGGATTCTTTGTTGCATTGAGATGATTTTCTCTATGTAACATTTCTTCTCTATCTTCTTTTCTATTCTGGAAGTGATTCTTTTGGTAGTGAGCCTTTCTTTCTTTGGGTAGTGAGCTCTATTGTATTTGGTGTTGATATTACTTATATTGTGAGCTAATCCTCACCATGGTTTTTCCCTTCTTGGATTTTTCATGTAAATCTGGTGTTCTCTTGTGTATGGTGTTAAGTTGTTTCAGTTTCTATTATTTTCTTTTCATATTAAATCATCATAATAGATTTAAGCCCGTTTAATGAGTGAATGTGGATCTAAATGTTAATGAAGGTTTTGAAGTTTTAAGGTACAATTGATTCACCCCCCTCTCAGTTGTCTTGTGCATTCAACATTACTTTCCTAAATAAAATATTTTATGGGTAATAAATTTCAAATTAGATTTAAAGTATATTTAAAAGCAAAAACAAATCGTTGCTTCAATCTATTATAAATGAAAAGTAGATCTAAAAATATCGAGATGCTAGAGCTAGTAGATTCTTGAGCTCAAGACAAGATTTTTGTAGCCTTTTAAAAGAAAATATTGGTTGCAAGTTAAATTTTATTTTTAGGCATGAGGTGAGGAGTATTTCAATTACCTAGTATTTATTTTTCTTGATGTGAGACAACTTTTTGGAGAACTGTGCCTTCATTTAACATATAATAATAGAATTATTTTAGAATGAAATAAAACAAACCAAATAAATGATAACAATTGCATACATATTCCAAAAAATAAACTCCTTGAGACCATGCTAAGTGAATTACCTCAAGATTATGCGCAAATTGTATCATGTCGCCAATGATGCTGATGTGAAAAAATGGGTAGATTTTGAAGGAAAAATTTACAAAGCCCTACCAAAACATTATTTTTTAAAGATGAGACGAACCAAAACTAGTCTCCCTATAATGTTTGTTTCAATCTATTTAGAATAAACAAAAATTAGATCTAAATATCAAGGAATTCATCACCAACACCATGGCAAGTGAGATATTTATGGCACTACATTCACAGTTAGATTTGATATTGGTAACAAATTAAAATTTGATTTGATCACCTAATGGAGATCCAATTTGATTTTAAAATCAAATTTCATCTAATTTGAATGCATTTACTATGAATAATTTCATCCTTCAATGCATTTTATTTCCCACCTTGTTTTTTGGTGAAGTTTATCGAAGAAAAGATAGGTTTCGCAACGTGAGACAGGTTTTAGACTAAAACCACATCCATAATATAGCCTATTGACTAACAAGATGAAAATAAATCTAAGAATTAGATCTAAATTTTTTAGGGTTTTAGAGCTATTTGATTGTTGAGTCATAGATAATATTTGTTGCAGCTTTTTAAATAAAAAAATTGGTTGCAAGTTCAAATGTGATTTGATTTAACTTGAAGATTCTATTTACTCCGATTTTATTATCAACTGAAAACAAGCACAATTTAATAGAAACTCAACGTAGTTTGAAAAATACTTGTCTCTTGTTAAAAGCTAACACATAATATAGCCTATCAGCTAATTAAAAATAAATTTGATATTTTGAAGGATCTATAAGAGTTGGTATAGAATAAATCTACACCATGCAAGAATTGGCTGAAGATTATAGCCACCCAAGATCTAGGCACTTCATGAAATCACAAGAGAGATTAATATGCAATGCTCAGGATTGCAATGGAATTGATTATCCAAGAATATGTGATTTACATATGAGACCACCTAGTTATATAGCCAAGGTGAGACATAGGATTAAACAAGATTATGACAAGTGTCGTAATCCTATGTCATGTGACAACATATCATAACTACCTAGGACACATGTGTTAAAATTCAAAAGATTAGATGACAACTAACACATTTTAGAAAGATTCCTTCCTAGGACCTAAGTAAACTTAACATGTAAATAAGTCCCCTAGTAATGAATTAACTAGGTACACGACTTTATTTACACCAACACCCCCCCTTAAGTACAACTTAGGGAGTAGTTGATTATTATGCAAATGAAACAAAGATGGGTCCCAACTATGAGGCCATGCTAGGTACCCATGTACAAATGCAAATGCAATCTCTCACAAATAGAGAAAAGGAGAAAACCTAGTGGGACAAAACTCCTCCCCAAAAGAGAGATAAAACTAAATGCTCTCAATGATGAATGAGAAGGATAAAACCCATTTGAGAAAAAAGCTCCCCCATAAGAGAGAAGTGGAAGAGAGACTATGCAACCCCCACTCAATGTTGAGTCTCCTACAATGATGGCATAAGCTCGACATTGAATGTTGGAGATGATCCAAAAGTGTCGAACAATGTTCCTCCCCTTAGGAAGAAAAAAAACTAAGATGGTATGCAGGATGTCTTCCCATTCCTAAAAGGAAGATGTGGGAAGATGGATGATGTGTGATGTCTTTGAAGAATGCTCAAGTGTCTCCATGTTGATGTTGAAAAAATTCACACTCCAAACAGGTGTTCTAGGCCACATTGTCGAACAAGACAATCTAGAATCTCTTAGAAACGATTATAGAACACAATCCACAAAGACAAATATACCTCCTTTGAACACAAGGAAGCCTCGTCCAAATGTTGTCCAAAAGAATCCACACTCATGTCAAACTGTAAAGAATGGTCATGTAGAGAATGAACAAGAGGGTCAGAGTGTTCCCTCGCAACAACTGAAGAAGGATCATCTCCATAAAATAGAAGATGAATGCAATCAATGGTGTCTCCCAAATCTGAAATATGACTCACAAAACAAACCAACAATGTTTGTCAACTACTCATCCCATGTAGCCATCTTTGGAAGATGATGTATGTCTTGCTACATTGAATCAAAAGGAACCAAAATTGAGGCAACACAAGCATCCTCAGGCGAAACAGTAGATGAAGGAGATGGAATATCGACACATGTCACTAGATCCTTAGTGGATGAAACAATACCAAGATTCAAATGACCATACTGAATCTCCTCAAAAGTGTCCACACTAGATGCCTTAATGTGAACATCTGTTGAATCATTAGGAGAAAAATTTGAGAAGGTGTAGACTTAAGATTGGTGATCAACCTCCCCAACTACAATTATATCTTTGTTATGCAAATATCTATTTATGATAGAATCTAGTGTGAAATCAACACTCTTTCTTGCTCCACCATGTGTGATCTGATAGATAGAAAGGATATTGATTGACAATGAAGGCACACAAAGAACATTTTTGAATGCTCTATCATCCATGTCAATGGATCTCTTCCCACAAACACACACATATGTGTTGTTATCCATCGGGTTGTGTGGTGATGAACAAGTCTCAAATGAAGATAACATAATCTCTGATGAGGCCATGCGATGTGAGGCTCCTGAATGAACTATCCACCTCTCTGAATTAGAATCTACAACTACAACAAGTGCTTTCCCCTTATGTCTATTGGAATTTGATGAAGAAGAATATGATGAACCCCTTGATGTTGAAGGGACATTGATTTGATACTTCTTAAGAGAATGCTTCAACTCATTGATTTGTTTTGAATAGCATTGGTGTTCATCATGTCCTGATTTCTTGCAATATGCACATGTAGGATTCTCCTTCTTAGATGATTCCCCTTTAAAGGGAGAGGATTCAAATTATTTATTTGGCTTGTTCTTTTTCTTCTTATCAATATTCACCGATTCTTTTTGTACCTTAGACTCACTAGTCAACAATGCTTGTGACTTGGAAGACTTGATTAGACCCATATTAGTTAACTTAGCTTCCTCTTGGATTAGGAGAGTTGCAAATTCATCAAAATTAAGATCAAAATATGATGCTCCCATAGAAATTTGATGGGTATGAAATCCAAAAACAAACACTAAATACTTAGGACCAAGCTTGGATAACACATTTAGAATCAGTTTTAAATCTTCCTTATCAATGTTACAATATTTCAATTGTGTTCTTAATTTTTGATTTGGGAGATATAGTCTTGGATGTGGTAAAAAATGTTAGGATCAAGATTCATCAAATCATTATCAATTTATGATATCCCCTAATCTTATAAGTTTTACCATACAATTTCTCAAAATCCTACCAAGCCTCTTTAGGTGTTTTGCATGATTCAACATGAAATTTTAAATCAAATGAGACCAATGAACATATGCATCCAAGTGTTTTCTCACGCTCAAGCTCTCATTTTTCCACTTCTTTATGTAAGGGAGTTAAGGTAATAGAACAACTTCCTACACTAATCTTGAGAGGAGAAAAATGCAAAACTTTACAAATCTTTAACAGTTACAAAAACTTAAACAAAAATAAGCACAAATATCATGCATACCACAACACAATGATTTACGTGGGGAAAAAAAATTCGGGATAAAAATCGCACACTCCAAAATCTGCCTAATATATTATTCAGAAATCAAAAGATTACAATATAATTGCAGAGCAAGCTTCTCACAGGAGTAGCACCTCCAGAGATCAAGAGAAAACCCAACTACTATTAGACTCTCAGAAATACACTACCATCTACATACGTCCCACCCGCTTATAACAAGATTTTTGGAACCTTCTAGAATTAGGGTTTACAAGGTCATTTTTCATTTGACATGTTAACGGAAAAGATTTGATGAGTCAACAGGAAAAAACCTTGACGTGTCACCGGGAAAAAAAACCTTGACGTGTTAGTGGGAAAAAAACCTTGACGTGTCTTGTTATGAGTGTATAGTATTTGCATTATTAGTCACCACCTATCAACAATAAATCATATATAATTACAAGGTTGAGACACATTTTCACAAAACTTTAGTATCAGTAGGTTGGGGAATGGTTTCCTTTAGATAGCCTATGAGACCTTTCATCATGAGATAGTTCCATACTAATTTTCTCCATGTAGGATAATTATATGGGGTTAGGAGTTCAATTTGTGATTTTCCCATTGCAAGAACACAAACCAATCAAAAGAAAGCAATCAACCACTACAAGATTACCCCCCCCCCCCCAAATTACTCAATCAAGACACCCCCCAAGAAAATATGATTTGTGGCACTTTATACTTAGTGCGATTATGGGTTCCACTTTCCAATAATAACGAAGTGGACTTGATCTTAGTGCATACAAATTGCCAAATTTAGCCACAAGCTCAAAGTATTTTTTTACAAAGAACGAGATCAATATAATTACACCACTAGAAAGTACACAAAAAATTATGCACTTTAAAAAAAAAATCACCCAAAAATGTTACCGTAGGAGTAAGAACAGAGCCCCGAAAGTTCTAAAAATGAGAACTACTCAACAACACATGTGAGAATCTATAATTTCTGGAAAAACTAGACACCAAAATTTAAAAAACAACTACACCACTACGAAGAGCATGAAATTCTACTCAAATAAATAAAAAATCTCAAAAAATGAGCTTGTATGACCGAGAAATGGGCCTCTGAAGTTCACCTTCAAAACCAAAAACTCCAACAGAGAGGAGGGCCAAAATTATCAAAAGGTGATCACATCACTATTGACGTAGTGATGATGTCAGTACTTGACGAGGTTAAATTTGATGGTTAGGGGGCCTTCAAAATGGAATATCCTCCTCGACGAACAAAATATGCTTTGATTGGTGGAATCTGGAGTTGGTGGTAGAATCCTGGTATATTCTTTAGAATCTTCACTATCTTCGCCAATTTAATTTTGATGGGCATCGCTCATTGGGGTCCACTGTGGGCGAGTTTGACTAGGGCTATGTGGCCCATTGAAAATGTGCCATGTGGCGCATTTGTAGGGCTCGGTACCACCTGCCATCGGTACCAAGTACCCTACGCAAGTAGGGTACCATCAGATTAAATCTACAATTTTTTAAATTTAGTTTTTGATTTAAAAAAAATTAGAAAAACCTTTATAAAAAGCTGAAAATTTAAATAAAATTTTCACCTCAAATTTTTCCTCCAAACATGCAATTTTTTTCTACAAAGGTACGCCTGCAATAATTATGGTCACGTGACGTTAAGGAGGATAATTTTTTCCTAATGGCCCAGGGCAAGGTGTCCAATTTTTGCGATTTGATAGTCGATCTTGGGGTTTTTGGGCCTTCTGGATGCGATGGCAGGGTCGAATTTGACCTAAAATGTTCCAAAATTGCAACTACCTTTTGGATATGGCAACCACACTTCAGCTTCAAACCCTCATAGATCTAGCCTCATATGTTTGATTTAGATGAAACAAAAGGAAAAAATGACTTTCTCAAACCCTCTAATCTCAATGGTGAGCTCATATTTGCACCAACAAGCTCTGATTTGAACCTACAATAGAAAGCCACAAAGAGGAAACCCTCGAATTTGGTATTCTTTCAAGTTTTTCTGATTATCTAGATCATCATTTGATGCAAGAGAAGAGCATACTCAACTTTTCAAGATCCACCAAGATTTTTAACCTAGATCTCTTAATAAATACTAACAAGAAGCAATCCCACAAGCTCTGGTACCATGTAAGATTTGGTATAGACTAAATCTACACCAGGTAAGATTTGGTTGAAGATTATAGCCATCCAAGATGTAGGCATTTCATGAAAGCACAAGAGAGATCAATATGCAATGCTCAATATTGCAATCGAATTGATTATCCAAGAATATGCGATTTACATATGAGACCACTCGGTTATATAGCCAAGGTGAGACATAGGATTAAATAGGATTATTACAAGTGTCTTAATCCTATGTCATGTGACAACATATCATAACTACCTAGGACAGATGTGTTAAAATTCAAAAGATAAGATGACAACTAACACATTTTAGAAATATTCCTTCCTAGGACCTAAGTAAACTTAACATGTAAATAAGTCTCCTAAGTCCCCTAGTAATGAATCAACTAGGTACAAGACTTTATTTACACCAAAAGGATCCATTGACTGATTCTCTAATTGTATAGTTAATGAGATCTTGCGCATGATTATTTTATTAGGTAGAAAGTGCCATAATAAATCTAGATTGTCCATTCATGATAGCACTAGGAGAAAATATAGTTGACAAAAAATAAGAGCAACAAATTCAAACTATAGAAGAACATAGAAAATTTACACCAAACAAATCAACTTCAATTTAAACCAATGCTTTGTTAATTAACTTTGCATAAGTCATAAAGTTAAAGGGAGAAACAAAAACTCTAAGCATGGGGGCTTCCTTGTTCTTAAGATTTCTATTTGCACAGATACAAATTCAAAAGATGCAACATGAACTAACTATACAACATCAACAAAAAATGTCCCATGAAGGAAATATATACATGTAAATTTACATTTGAACCGCTTCACACAAATCCTTAAATTTTCTTTGTAGATCAGAACACAAAACTAGTAGGTCGCACATACAACATATACATCATAGTTTCCAAATGCATAGATAGAATTGTAACACAATTTTATAATTCTCATTAGATCAAAACAACTTGAATTTTAAAAATCATGAAAAGATTACCATGTGCTTTGATTTACCCGATATTGAGGGTTTATAGGAGCCGACTTGATGAGAACTTTGTTCTATTTATTGATAGAGCGGTAAAAGGGTGCATTATTCTCCACAATGACCTATAATGAGGGCTTCCATCAACTTGCATGCTTTATATTGGCATTAATTCCATTTCTTGGAGGGGAAGGAAAGATCCTAGGTAGTGGCGAAAGTAGGTATGTCTTGCCACCTTCCAACTTGTCATCCATGGAGAGAATCAAACCCAAGACAAACTAAACACAATACTATTATGAATACTGCAGGAGAAGGCCACATGTGATGATGGGAGTGCATAAATGGTGGGGTTGACGATTGGGTTCGATCACTTGGACCTATAGTTATTTCTTCAATCTATTTACATCAAGCAAAAAGTACATCGAAAAATATCATGGTTTTAGAGTTGCTCAATTCTTGAGTTGGAGACAAGATTTTTGCATCCTTTTAAAAAAGTATTAGTTGCAAGTTAAAATTTGAATTGATTTATTTTAGAGATCATAATTGATTCGAAGATCCGATTTACTCTAATTTTATCATGGACTAAAAAACAACCCAATTTAATGGAAACCCGCACAATATTAAGACATGAGACATGTTTACGATCAAAACCCCATCCATAATATAGCCTATCAACTAAAAATATTTAATGTTTGATGGATATGGACCATTGGATCCAAAATGATCCCAATCAATCAATTTTATACCAAGGATGCTACCTTCATCTATAAAAGGCCATTCATTTATTGATCTAAGGGTTGCAAATTATTGATCCAAAGAGAAACTATTAAATAAATATTTTGTTCAAACCTTTTTCATTTCATGTTTTCCACACAAATAAAATGAATTATCTATTGGTATGCATGTATATAATGGATATTTACTTGGTTTGAATTGTGATTCATATCACTAGTTATTTTTTAATGGTAAATAACCTTGTGTGATCAACATGAACATTGTCTACCATATTATGGAGTACCTATTTTTTTTCAAGTAATTGGATGCTTAATGAGGAAATACTTCATGATTTGAGGACCTTCCATTAAATATTGCACTATCATTTGAGGAGTTGTGAATACTTTGGTTAAGTAGGGACTAGTTTATGTGGATCTATCTATTCATACATCATGGAGAGACTATATAAGTTTAATATTTAATCTAAATTGTTCTAAAACACATTCCTTCTCCTCTATCTTTTGATATTTTTTTATACAAGTGATTAATTTAGGAATGGATTAAAATAGGAATTAAAGCATCAAAATAAAAGTGATAATTTGATGGTAGTGAATTGTTTCTAGAGATATCTATTTTTCAAATACAAAGGTAAGGAAACATTATTTCAGGGTTAATAATTAAAATAATTTTAAATATTTTAGATCTAACCCATCATATTAGATTATAGTAGAATAATATTTTATATGTGCCTTGGAATGAATAACAATTTCATATCTAATCGAGTTAACCAACAAGTCAAGACCTAACCATGAAGACCTTGGGGATAGTTAATTTTGACTTGGGATTTGATTCCTTTCAGGAGAGTTGTGAGTTTATCTTAAATTTTCACTTGAGTTGAGAAGTGTGTCAAAACATCCATCAAAAATTCCCTAATCCTGTATCCATCCCCATTTACACATTCAACCTTATCTCATCCCTATTTGCACTCACTCATATACATTCGCCATGACTATTCATTTATCATGCTTACCATTGCACCTCTATTGATATATGCATTCCCCACTTTGAGTTTTGCACCTCCTTATTTTTGGTCAATCTTGTAGTGTACATGTTTGACCCTACACCACATGGAATTGATCATTTAATTTTACAATTTTTTTATTTTTTTTTGTCAATCTACCTTTTTCACTAATTATTATGAGTGAACTTAGTACACATTTGCATGATTTTTTATTGTCTTTGTATTTAAAGGCATTTAATATGAGAAATCAAAAGCATAAGTTTGAATTATTCTATGGTCATTTGGATTTGGGGCACTCAAAGGAAATCAAATTTGCATCAAAATCATCTTGGACATCTACATGTATGAGAGTGTTGTCTTTGATATTCTTCAATGATTGTGAAGCACATCTAAACAAGGGGGTTGAATTAGGAGAACATTACCCTTTCCATCCAACAATCTTCCCAAGGTATTTTTTCAAACTAGCAAACTTTAGAGACACATAAGTGATATAATTTATAGTAGTCCATGGTGAGTTCAAATCCATGAACTACAAGTTAAAACCATGCAGAAGGTCAAACGTATCAATCTTAAGTGCACAAAATTGGTCCAACAAATTCTAAGAATAATCTAGTATAAATTTTGTGATTTTGCTTCCAACATATATAAGAAGTTGTGATTATGAATTATAATTGAAATATTGAACAACTATTTATTAACAGGTTATAGAGGTGAATCCTCAAAAACAATATAAGAAGAAGAAAAAGATGATTTTTGTTGAGGGTTCAAACTCCTAGAGGGAAAATGAGATTTAATCCATCTCTTGTGTGAAAGGTAAAAAGATGTAGAAGGACAAAGGTGGGGTTTTCCCTAATGCTCCAAAACCAAATAGGGATGAGGAGTTAGGAGTTTATCTCTAACACTTCATGCCTAGCCTCACCCATTAAGGAGGTGGCCTCAATGATCTCTATGATTGGGGGAAACTTGTTGAATTGCATAAAGAAATAGTCACCCACCATAAAATGTTGAGATGGTTTCACTTAAAATTCAATAAAGTCAACTTCAAAATGTCCTTGGTGAAGAGATTGGGAGTAGGATCTCACCCCTATGGAAATGGAGAAAATAATCTCTTACTAGTGGGAGAAAATGGAAGAAATGAACATGCCCAAGGTGGATAAGTGTTCAAGATAGCAAGGTGACTAGTATGGAGGACATTCTTGGTATCAAAACTAACCTACAAAAAGTGGCGGATTATAGTAGAACTACTATTCATAACATTGTCAAAAGCATCAAACTTTTGAAAGAAAAAATCAGCCCTCACAAGATCCAAGCCAATATATGCCCAAGCACCTAAACTAAAAGACAAAAAACCACCGTAGTTATTCAGTTTGACGTTGAGCTTGTGGACTACTTGTTGAAGACCCTCAAAGAGCGGACATTACTTTATTCTAGGATTCTTTATGTTTTATGTTGTTATTTAGACTCTATTGATTTATAAAAAAAAAAGTAATTTAATGGTGAAGTTTTTTGATTGATATTTGTTTGTTGGCTTGCCATTTTTTACTCTTACCGATAATAAATTTTTATTATATTATTTATGACAACTCTAAATTATAATAATTATTTCGGTTCTAGAAAAATCCGTGGTGAATTGCTGGCAGTGAATTTTCCATGGCGGTGAATTTTCCTACAGTAAATTTTCCTTCGGTGAATTGCTTGCGGGATGCCAATTATTTCATGAAATCCATTAATTTTTTAATAAGGATAGTAATTTGAATTTGTTTCAACATTGAAGCTATAATAATGACCATTGACGTGATGCCTAAAGATATTGAGGATCTTGCCCACGTCTTAACATCTAATCATACAAATCAAGTCTGAAAGTATTGAAAAAACAGTAACGATTGGTATGTCAGGCTTATTCGTCTGTATTTGAGAAAGTAAAAGAAAGGTATCTAGAGATTTTGTATTCATATTTACGTCCACTAGGTAAACTCCAACAATATGATCAAAAATATCTGCCTCTGCATTTTTAACCTCACTTGTGGTAATATGATTGGGAATATTCCGCCGCTGTCCTTATTTGGCCGACATGTTTGGCCGAGCATTTTCCAAGGGATTTTATAAAAACAAATAAGGGTTTGGAATCCGGAATATAATTTATGACGTCTCACTTTCTGACATGAATGCGGAACGGGTATGTTCATTACTCATCATTGAAGTTGACTTTAAAAGAGTTTAATACGAGTAAAGGAAGACACTTTTTAAAAAAATAAAAATTTAAGTATATTATTCGTTTAAACTATATTACTTTTAAACATAAAATAAGATAGAATATATATTTTAAAGTTAATATAAAATAGAGTTTTAAATGAAAATATAAAATATAAAAATAAAAATAAGTGGTTAAACTGTTAAGTAATAAGAGTCATAAATTTAAGGGTGGAAATAGTCACTAGGTTCGTTTCAATTATGGAGAAGGTTCTAGCTATCAAGTTTTCAACTAATAATGGTATCATCTTTATTATCTTGTTATTTATTCGATGATTTTTTTCATCTCTAGTGGAAGAAATTGCTAAATCCAAGTAAGGATCTATCACTATCTAATCGACTAGAAGTACCCTTAGCACGTAAGATTATAGAGACCCAACATAAGCATTATGACCTAAAGCTTTGTGTTAAAGTGATAAAAAACCTTGGAAACTATGAAATCATATCTATGAACATTGCAAGTGCATTCATGCTGACACTCTCATGGACGAGATTGACCCATGTGGGGTGGAGAGGTCAATAGGGTTCTAAGAACCATACAAGTTGTATTAGTTGAATGGTTGAGAAGAGCCTATGTATGAGCAACTCAATTAGCTTGCACTTGTATCTCCATAAGAACATTAGAGAAAATCATGTATTTAGTATGTACACAAAGAAATGAATATTGAAACAAAAGCTCTTGAGAAGACAAGTGAATTTCTCTCTCTAGACATTAAACAAAATATCTACTATAAAAGCATACCAAGTATTGATGAATTTAATAGTAGTTTTGAGCCAATCCCCCAAAAGAATCATCTGCCAAGAAAAAAGGCTTTAGTCTAAAAGGTCAAAAGAAGTCATGGATCTAATTCTAAACAAATTGGGATTTAGTATGAAAGCAAAATATATGCTTGAGAGTTTCATGGTGTCTATAGAAGAGACAATGAGGATTGATAATTCCCAAATGGATCAAATGAATCCAAGGGGAAGAACCTAGTAAAGAATACACCAAGCAAAGTAAGCTTAAGATCAAGAATCGTTGTAAAATAAAATTAGAATTTGTGTTGCCATGAGCTAGCCATGGAATTTAAATCTCATTTATCAATGTTTTTTTAACCATATACAAATGTGGAGAGAGCCATGAATATCCTTTGCAAGGCTTGTAGTTGTAAAATAGGGTATCGAGATACCATTTCCAATTTTTTCACTAGAGTATTATTTCTAACCCCAATTTTGTGAAGCATTTTAATAGGAATATAATTAATAATTGTTTGGAATGCCTTAAAATCCATATTGGAGACCTAAATTTTAATACTGAAAATGACCAATTTATATTGAATTTAGAAAATAGGTCTAGTAGAGTCTTTACACCTCTGTGAAATAATTTTAAGGCTTGATCCAAGGAACTTTAGCTAGAGGAAAATCTTGTCAAGTGAGCATAACAAACCTCTAAATAGACCATTGATTAATAAATAACATATTATAAAATTCATGCATATTCTATAGAATTCATGGCTTAATAGTTTCCCAAGACTTTCATATGTTTTTAACCGTGAATGTGTATGGGATCTAAGCAAGTTTATTTAGGGGTTAGTGTTACATCTAGGGAAATATCTTAGAACCCTACAAGAAAAATAGGGGTGGTTGTCAACCCTTAACCACCTAATAATTTGATAACCATTAACTTAGCTTCAAATTTTAGTTGGGGTTGGGAAGATAAGTTAGTCATCAACCTCTTGCATATCTATATTGAGGCTCTAGTTTGGAACTTTCTTAAAAGGGGCTTGGGCTTTGACATTACCTCATCCTCCATACCTTAGATAAGTTTTTAATTAAAATTGAAAAGTTTGTGAGATCATTTATGAAGAACATGGCTTATCAGCTCAAACAAGATTGTGTAGTCACTTTGAGGTATACCAAACGCCTTAAGTGTAACTTCCATAAATATGATCTTGTCGCCTTCAATAGACTTGCAAAAAATATCAAAATGTTGTCATTAATAAAGCTAACAAAGGTGATGTTGTCACCATCCTAAAAAATCTTACTATGACTACAAAATGCTCAACCATATTACCAATAGTAGAAGCTACAAAACCATTTCCTACAATCATATCTCCCAAATATTAAAAAAATGAACATTATCATTGTCCATTCTTCTTTAATGACATCGCTAAGAAGTGGCTTATGCCTAATAAATAGATCACCCACCACATTTATGGTTGCTAAATATTCATAAGGTTGGCTTTCCTCTTACACTTATTGTGAATATTATCATCTCCACAACCTACAAACTAGAACCTACCTTGCCAAGATCATCTCCACTAGTGGGGAAATGTAGCTCTTTCATTACACTCTCCTCATATTAAGTTTTTCTTCTTTAAGAGTTCAAAATAAGTTTTTAGACCTCTCATATCCATTCCCATGGCTAAAATATTTAAAACCTTGTTATTGAAAACACCAAAAACATCCCACATTGGAGAAAACACATATAATATTTATAATTATTTGTTACTAGTTGAGAGATACCAAATAGGGGATTGAATAAGGTAGTCTCTCAAGTAGCTTAATCCATTTTTATTTTCTCTATATTAGATGAAAATTTGAAGATCAAAAGTAGATATAGATAAGGAACAAGCGAATTCAAAACCAATAAGATCAAAAAATTAGTCATGCAAGGTTTTAGAACCATAAAATACAAATGACTTAGGTATTAGGATGTATTTGTACCTACTCTAGCACCCTGTGATGACACTAGTACCCACTCTAGTGACCTACTTTAGAACTAGGAATTTTTTTAGTGGTTAATATTCAGTAGTTGGCTAATTGTTGAAATAGGGAATTCAAAATTTGGCTAATAGTACAAGCTATAAGGTGATCGAATCACCACATTTTTATAAAATTTTATTTTAGTCTTGGTTAAATTGCTAGAATATTTATTTTATTAAAATCCTAAACTCAATTTTTTTCCATAATATTTGATACCTAATTAGATTAGATATTCCTAAATTTTATATTAGAGATAGGAACACTACACCTTAAACTATTAAATTATTAAGTAATTAAGGAATTATATACACAAGCACTACACCCTAACTAGTCGATCATTGCCACCCTTGTGCCCTTACTTTTCCATAGGAATTTATTTTTTTTAAAAAGGAAGGATTCACCATGGTAATTAATAAATTTGCATATTTTACATCAATATTTTCTAAGATTTTCTTCAAATTTATAGTGATTTAAAAAAATTCACGAATAAAATTACACTATTTTTTTCAAAAAAAAGAAAAAATTTGCCAATAAATTAATATTTTTTTCCAAAAAATGAAATATTTCTCATAATTTATATCTTTTTAAAAGGGGTTCGTAAATATCAATATTTGTAACTTGGGCCCTACCAAGCATATTTGTGAGGGTTTATAATGCCTAGGTTCAACTCTAGATTCTCTACTAAAACCTACGCTCAACTCCATAACCTATAATACCACCTAGGTTGAACTCTAAAGTTTACACAAGTGCTAGGTTACAAAAAGGTCTATACACAAGCATTTAGGTCTTGGAAATTTATCTTTCATAGGTCATAGAGACTCAAAATTTCATAATTATTGTGAATTCTTTGCTTAGACTTGCTCAAACATGAACAAACAAACAATCATTAGTCAATAAACAAGTGTAATCAAGCATTCCCTATGAGATTCTTTGAACATATGAATAATGAAAACAAAGCAAAATACCAATTAAATCACGCTAAAAACACTATTCTAATGCCCAAACTAGCATCCCATAGGGGGATTGGTGCTCCTTTGATGTGGAAAGAATCTCTTTCCCAATCCCTTGATAAGCTCTTGGATGAAATGTGTGATTCTTGATGCAAAATGTCAATAACCTAGCTATGGATGATTAATTCTATGCCTATGATAATCTAACTTGTGGATGATATTGTGGATAGTAACCTTGCATGAGATTGTCAATGATCTTTTAATAGAGAAGGCCTCTATTTATAAGGATGAATGGTTGAAGAGTGAAGAATGGGGAGAATGTGGGATTAAAATTTGAACCAATGACATGGTGCCACTTGTCAACATGCTAATGAATCTTGGAGGAGATGTGCTCACACATGTGTGAGCACATCTTGGGAGATGGGATATGTAAGAGGAGGTGTAAGAGCCTTCAATGCAAAGGTGGCTCCAAAAAGAGGACATGTAAGAGCATTCAATGCAAAGGTGGCTCAAAAAAGAGGACAAAAGTCCTTTGGGAAGGAAAAGACAAGTGGGTGGAATATTCCAAGAATATACCATTTTGAATGAAAATAGGGTAATTAGTAAATCAAATAAATTGATTTACATGTGCAACTTGGTTAGTTGACCAAGGTTGACTTACCCTAGGGTGGAGTTAAAAGCTAGAGAAATGAGGGATTAGTGTTAGGAGTTAATTAATTTACGATTAATTAACTTGAATGAAATTAATTGATTTATGACATTTAATTTAAATGCTTGGGTTTATTTAAATCAAATGAGAGGATGGAAGAACACTATGATTTTAATTAAATAAATTGATTTATTTAATTAAAGGAAGATGATGAAATAATCTGATAAAGTTCATTATCTGATTTAAGGAGGAAATTTAATTAATTAAATAAAGATTATTCAATTAATGGGTTAGTGTGGAAGTGATTAAGGAAGAATTGGTGTTAGTTAATCAGGATCAAGTGCATGATATTGATCAAGATATTTCGAGTGTCTACAATTATACTCTTCCATCCTTCCTTAACCTTCATTTCTAGTCATATTCAATCTTCAATACTCTCAGGGGCATATAATCCTTCTCCCTCTCTCTTATGTTTTACTAGGTTACATTTTAAATTTCCTATATTTGTACTAATTTAATTCATTTGATAAATCTAAAATCTTTATTTCTTAAACCAATAATTTATTTTAGATCTGAATTGAATTAGATTAGTATATTGAAGGATAGGGTAATCTTAGGTTTGTAACAAACTTCTAATTCAATATAATCAAACATCTAGGTTTTTTAATTTTTTATATCACATGGAATTAGATCATTGAAGACTTATTTTAATGGAGCATCCTCTCATCCTTATTTTTATTTAAATTCTACTCTGCCACTACCACTACTTCAATAACCATTGCTACTCCCATTGTTACTCCTAACGTTTACCCTACCTCTACCATACCTTCCTTGAAATTCCTAAATAATTTTGTTCTTCACTATGACCTACCTCTTGGTTATACTCCCCTCACCATACTCTCAACTCATATGAAAACTTTCATATCTTCTTCTCCTTCATAAACTACTACTCTACCTAATTCACCCACTACCCCTTCTACTTTTATCCCTCCTTCTATGGCCACTTATCACTACCCTTATTCCATTTATCATGTCATACCTCTTTTAGAAATTGTACCTAATACATTCTATCATGTACTCTCTTCTACCATGGCTATGCATTTACCTCCCCTCACACATCCTCATTGCACTTATTTTATTGTCTCATAAACCCATCACACTACTCTTTTCTTCCCTTCTAACTTGGAAATTATATTACAATATGTGGCCAATATTAAGAAATAAACCAATGATAATAACTAGGATTCTATTGCATATACTCCACATAACATACCCTTCTCTTCTAAAGTTGTTACATATCCATTTCCTCTAGGATTGTTTGCACCAAGATTTGTATTATACAATATAAATGGTGATCCTAATGTCTGTATGAAATATTTTAATACAACATGTTTATACTTTACATATAAAGATAAGATACATGGGCTAAGTTGTTTTCACAAAACCTAAATGATTGTGTTGTTCAATGTTTTTATTCTTTACCTCTAGTTTATGTATATTTATGTTTTACGAGTTACCCACTACTTTCCTAAAGAATTTTCACATCAATATGGGATTGAAAATTACTGAAAATAACTTGAATAAGTGTACCAAATGAAGTAAAAAACCTCTTAATGATAATGCCATTTATTTTCAATCAATATATAGAAAATTAAAATAAAAGTTTGATGAGGATGAGATTCAAATAATGTTTCTTACATGAATTCTACCCATTATTTATAATAATGTAAACTCAAGTAGCTTCCTTTATTTTACAGATATGTGTACTCATTTAACTAATCTTGAGATTAAACTACTCACATCTAATACACTCAAGTTTGGATCTTCATCATCTTCTATATCATCATACCCTTTAAATTTTTGAATGTTTGATAATATTTCAATGGGTAATTGATCTTATGGAAACAAAAGAAAATGTGCATCAAATGACCAATTCTTATAATGTCCCATATT